>VZRU01010824.1:0-55868 GCA_013398155.1 Pedionomus torquatus
TTTTTTTTTTTCGTTTATTTACTCGTATGGTAAAGGGCGAAACGCTAAATGGGCCTGTGGAAAAAAAAAGCTTTTGCTTTCGGGAAGGTGAAGTCGCGGCGGGGTCTGTTTTAGGGCTGCTCCCCTCAGGAGCAGAGCCTTCACGGGGGGGTGGTTTTTGGTTTTTTTTTGTTTTTTTTTTTTTTTACCTTTTTGGGCAACTCTTCGCAAATGTGAAAATCAAAATAGAGGTGTGGGAGACGTGTGAAGGAAGCTGCTCAACGGAGCAGCGATCCCTGCAGATCCGTGCCTTCGTTTGTGCCGAGCGTGTTTTTCGACTCGTGGTATTTTTAATCTGATGTCTGATTTTTCTTACGTTAGGATCTTTATGCTCTGATAGGAACACCACCGTTATGTGGGATTACATAAAAAGAGCTTTCTTTCCATAGCTGTCTTGGAGTCTTCAATGACCTGGCAATACAGCGCAGTCTATTCACAGGAGAGGTTAGGAGGGAATGAAAAAGAGCAGGGCTGGCTCTGTGAGGCAGGTGCTCGGATCTACAAAGCGATTCTTGGTAAAATTCTGTGGCCTTTGGGTGCTCTGTGTGGGCCAGAGAGCTGGCACCCACCGCTGGTTGCCAGCCAAGCTGTGGAGAGGTTTGTTGGCGCATACACGGAGAGGTGCACCTGACTATCGAGGAATTAGTAGGTAGAAATTACGTTGATGGGTGTACTGGAAATAATAGGTCTTACCGTTTAAGTTGTATCGTGTGTCAGAAGTTACAGATGACTTTCACTGGCTGCCACAGTGAGTTATTTTGATGATGCTATTCTAAAAATAAGTTACTGAGTGTTCCTCCTCTTGGGGACAGTCTTTGCATGGGGAGATGTGATGTTTAACTCCTGATTTGTATTATGCTGCTGTCAAATCAGCATTTAAGTTCCTGAATTATTCCTTTTGGCAAATGTGCTTTCTTAGAGCTGTTGTAGGGAGACTCATTTTTGGGATGCGTATGCCAGGGTCACAGTTAGATCTGTAACACCTTATAGTGCAGAGTGAGTTTTCTGCAGTTTTCGGGTAGAAACAAGTTTTCTGCAGTTTTCAGGTAGAAACAAGAAGCCCAGGGTAAATGTCCTGAAGATCTGTGGCAAATCACTCTACCTTATGTAAAGATAATGCATTTTTTCACTTCATCCAGTTTTATGTACCATTTAGAGTGAAGGATGAAATTATTATGGAAGAATTTGGTGCAGGGCATCAAAAGTAATTGGATAAAGTATTGCTTTATATTTCTATTAGGTTTCTTTTTACTAACCTCAAGCATCTGATCAGCAAAACCAACTAGAGCTACTTAACCTATAGAAATGTGATACTGCTTTGATATGAGTTTGCAAGTCTTGCACCCTTTTTGGGTGTTTCCATAATTTTCCAGGATGTCTGAAACTGATCAGCTAAAAATTAATGTTCCTTAAATCAGTGGGACTGCAGTGGGATCTGCTCTGAGTTAATTGCAAGTTTGGAAAGGTATAAGCTAAGTGGAAGCCTGGAATAGTGTTCAACATTGAAAGACTCTCCACCTTTTCCTTTTGTGTACAGGAGCAGCAGAGAATTGTGGACAATTCTTCTGGGCAGATCAGCTTTAAGAGAACCAGTAAGTGCATGTCTTCTGCTGATCGTTGAGTGGACTCCATGGCCAAATACGTTATTTGTACATCTGTTTAAATATTAGTGAAAATATGTTTTGCTGCTTTTTCCCTCTTGGTGCGTTTTTTGTTCCTTTATCTCCGCTACTTGTTCATTCTTCCACTCCTTGTTTGTAGCTGCTTCATGAACTACCTGGAAGGGTGTATGTGAAATGGTGGTTCCCCTTCTGGAGTGGACACAAGTGCTACTTTCTAGACTGGCTGACCTGGGGTATTCATGAGTGGTACAGCCTGCTTCCTTATTTTCTGGGATGGAGCCCGTGCTTTCAAGAATTTGTCCAGAGGTTGGAAATCCAAATGTTTCTGAACCTAGTCCGTCGCCTCCTATTTCCTCTCCCTTCCTGTGATTAGGCAAGGCAGTGAGCTTTCTCATACAACATGCACCTTGAATCGGTGTGAATCGTAAATGCTTGTCTTGTGTCTCTTTGTGGTGGTGGAATTTCTTTGCTTCACTTAAATTTTACAAGTCTGATGCTTGGCAGTGTTACTGAGGAATCTGCTCAGTAGTATTTGGTTCTTTTTTCAGGCACAGATCGCGGCAGAATTGAACAAGCACTGGCAGAGATTGTTAGAGGGACTTTCATACTATAAACCGCCAAGGTAGAGTAATTGCCTGATTTTAGAAATTAACCACTAAAATGTGATCTCCTAGGAGGCTGAGGAGCATGTTGAGTATTTCTCTCTGATTACATAAAAGTAGATTTTTACCATCTTGCATGACTTGAGATTTCAGAAGAGGAATAGTAAGAGAAGGTACTTAATCCACATAACATTTTGGGGCATGATATACAGAACAGAAAGAAGTAACAGCAGTTTCTGCTGTCCTTACTTATGTTAGGTAGCTCTTAATCCTTGCCTCCACTGAGCAAGTGTGCAGCCTGTGGAAATGTGATTCCCCTTCACACTGAAGTCATCTGAGAAAGATAATGCAGATTCCCTCATTGGAGAAGGTGGAATGAATATAGCCTGCATTTATTATAGTAATAATCATGAACCTTTTTAAATTTAAATTGTAACATTTTAACATTTTATTAACATTTTAACATTTAAGGGGACCTTGGTGGGAAGGTTATGTAGTATTGTATGAAGTATTGGAAGGCCACTGAGGAAAAAGCAAGTGTTCAGTTTAAACTGATAAAACTGAAAACTTTGAAATTAAGCCTCTTTAGTGCATTCATTGGGATTGCTGCATTTTTCATGACTAAAATTTCTTTTTTCTTTAGTACAACTTCCGCAGAAAAAATAAAAGCTGATAAAGATGTAGCTGCTCCACTAAAAGAGTTGGGTCTGAGGGTCAGCAAGTTTTTGGTGAGTGAAGATGCTATTCTGGTTATTTTTTTATCCTTGCAATTGGAATGCATTGTATATTGGGATTCTGTTATTTAAGTAAACTTCTTGATGCTGAATGCAAACTGAAAATTCTTTTCAGTTCAAAATGATCTAAAGGATGTTAGAAGTACACATCGGTGCTGTAGGTGAAAATTTTTAAGTGATTAGTTACTTTGAGGTGTCTTGGTTTTCCTGGTTAACATCCCCTCCTGCTGCAAAAGGCCCTGATTTTCAGAAATTCACCCGCTTTTGCTATTTCTTGGGTTCTTCCAAGACATCTGAAACTGCTCAGCTCAAAACTGACGTCCTTTAGATTGGTTGCCGTGCTTGAAAATCATAGAATGGTTAGAGTTGGAAGGGACCTTGAAGGTCGTCGAGTTCCAACCCCCCTGCCATGGGCAGGGACACCTCCCACTAGAGCAGGTTGCTCAAAGCCCCATCAAGTCTGGCCTTAAATACTTCCAGGGGCATCCACAACTTCTCTGGGCAACCTGTTCCAGTTTCTCACCACCCTCACAGTAAAGAATTTTTTCCTAATATCCAATCTAAATCTCCCCTCTTCCAGTTTTAAACCATTCAGTTTACCTTCAGGGTTATGTTCCTTCAAACCAGCAGTTGGAATTAGGTGACTGGTGGCGGTACCTTGTTTTAAAATCACTTTTCATTTGCTGAAGTTAAACTAGATGACATCTAAGAGACATCAAAGCTCCTGTATTTTGCTTTAAACAGAAGTGCTGACTAAAGCAAGCATCTGCCTGATGCGTAAAAATTTCTTTTGGCTTATTTTGAAAGTTACTTGTTTTGAGGAGAAGAGCTGCCTGGATATTTGGAGAGAATCTTCATCTTTAATGAATTTTACTCATTTCAGAGCATCTCTCTTTTTTTTCAGGGTCTGGATGAAGAACAGAGCGTGCAGTTGTTACAGTGTTACCTTCAAGAGGATTACAGAGGAACAAGGGACTCCCTCAAGGTCCATAGCTCCTATTTATGTTCTGTTCACATCCCTTAATACCAGTAGTTTGTTGATGCATATGGTCACATATGAGTCTGTGTTCTGATTTGGCAATGGCTTTGTAGCTTTTCTTCTGAACCTGCAGTGCTCAGGTGCTGCTTTAAGGGAATGTGATAGCAGATATCCATGTCTAACTTCTGAGTACCTCTTCCTGCTTGAATCTCTGCAAGGACTTGGCTCCTCTCTCTGTCGGAGGAATACAGGAAAAGTAGAGATTTGTGAAGGAGACTGAGTGGGTGTGAAGAATAAATATGTAGTTGCAAATGAGTACTGGCTTTGTACTTTTGGAACCTGTCTTTGCAAAAGAAAACATTCTTTTCTTTATTTCAGTCTTTTTTTTTGTGTGTGAATATGTATGGGTTTTTGTCAATAGGTGCTTCTGCATTAGGTAATTCTTTATTTTGTTATGTTTTGCTTACAGACAGTTCTTCAGGATGAAAGGCAGAGTCAGGCTCTGATGCTGAAGGTTTGTATTTTCTGATGAAAAGATCTGTTGTCAGACACCTAACTTTATTTCTATGGATCCAGAAAATCTTAGATTAATTAAAGTGTTCCTTCACATAGAGAATGTATTTTAGAAGATGCTTCTGAAACAGAGGGATGTACATAAAGATTTGAACAGTGTTAGTAGTTTGATCACAGTATATTCTTGAACTGAGGGCCTTGGCAGTGTATGGGAGGGGGAAGTGTGTGGGAGTTGGACACTATAGGACATTATCTCAATGGCACTATATATTCACAGCTTGCTGACTATTACTATGAAGAGAGAATCTGCATTCTGCGCTGCGTCCTCCATCTACTCACCTATTTTCAGGATGAAAGACACCCTTACACAGTGAGTACAGTAACCTTTTCCTGGCTGCAATGGCATTGAAATAGTCTAAATATGTGAGTTATGTAGTAATCATCGACTTGTGATTGTAAGTGGCACGTGAAGCGTGCATGTGAGATGTTCATTTATTTGTCTGTTTCAGGCACAATACTTCCAGTGTGTTGAAAAGTTGGACAAGGAACTAGTTCCTAATTATCGGAAACAGTTTGAAGCACTGTACAAAGCAGAAGCTCCTACCTGGGAAACACATGGAAATCTCATGGTATTTTGTTTCTTGCTATTATTTATCAAACTTACAAAGTCTTTCCTAATATGTCATGTATTGGAAAATGTGTGTGTGCAGATGGGGTTAAAAAGGATGTTTCTCCTGGCCCGAGAAACCCAAAATTCCTTTTCTCTCTAACAGAATATACTTTTGCTTAGAAACAAGGAGAATTGCATGGAACATGTTGTTCCTTATAATGAATCCGTTGGTAGCCCATGGATAACGGATCCTTTTGAGTGTAGTTATTCACAATCTCTCTGCACCAGCACACTCTGTATTTGCAGTGTCTTTCCTTGCTATCAGTACAAACTGTTGGCTACACAAGCTGTTGAAATGCTTCAGCGCTTCTCAGTTTCTAATGGCTTTGACTGACCCATGAGCTTCAACATATGATGGTAGAACTTCTCCTTGTGCAGACAGAACGTCAGGTTTCCCGTTGGTTTGTGCAATGTCTCCGTGAACAGTCCATGCTCCTGGAAGTCATCTTCCTCTACTATGCGTACTTTGAGATGGCACCTGATGAGCTTCTGGCATTTGCAAAGATGTTCAAAGAGCAGGGATTTGGCACTAGACAAACCAACAGACATTTGGTAGATGAGAGCATGGATCACCTGGTGGATCGTATTGGGTAAGTGTTGTGTGTGTTTGTGAAGTGAGTACAGAGCAAAACTATTGTTTTCCTCAAGAAAAAAACACTTATAATTCTTGCTGCTGCCTATTAAAATCAGTAGTATTTCAAGCTAAACTTACTGTGGTGACAGCAAAATAGCTGTTCTGGTCATATTGGAGGTTTGTGGCAGAATGAAGGCATTTATACCTTTATTACAGGTTGAGAGGTATCTATTCACTAGCTATAATATAAATCATGCCTGACCTACTTGTTTTCATTCTTTTCCTGCTCACAGGTACTTTAGTGCTCTTATTCTGGTGGAAGGCATGGAAATTGACTCCCTCCATGAGCGTGCTTTGGATGACAGGACAGAGGAGCACAAGTTAGCCAATAATGAGCGCATCCACCAGGTAGAGCACTGACAGAGTAACCCCTTGTCAGGCCTAACATCACAGAAGTTACTGTGATTACCCAGGCAGTGTTGTTTAAAGGTTATGTCTGCAAGTTTCTGATCCTTGAGTTTGTTGACCAAGTGTAGGAACTAGCATCCACATTACATTCTGAGGCAAATAAGAATGAAATTATTCTTCTCCCCCTTATATTTCCTTGGTTATCCTGGGCCTTTCTCTAAAAAAAGATGTGTGTAAAGAAATAGGCATTATGAAGTGTCCAGTGGGGAATGAAAGAGGAGATTTGTGGTGTCAGTGCTTTTAGGACAGAGAACATCTGGGGTTAGACCAACTATAACCATGCAGAAAAACAGACCAAGGCTGCAAGTATATATGTTCAGTTGTGTGTTTGAAATAATTATCTGCAAGGGAAAGGCAATTGTTAGCAAGAAGGCACAATCATCTGTATGCTTGCCGAGTATGAACTTCTTTCAGATGATCTCAACTATTTTGCTTTTTTCTTGTCTCTGCGCAGGAGATGGACAATCAGCTGCTGCAGTTAGGGGATGTCTCACATCATGCTCCGGTGCTTTTGGCCTGGGCTCTGCTCCGCCACACTGTAAACCCAGAGGAGTCAGCAAACATCATCAGGAGAATGGGCAGCACTGCTATCCAGCTGAATGTTTTCCAGTATCTGACAAAACTGCTACGATCACTAAGCAGTGGAGGGAAGAATGTGAGTTTCTTATCGTTATGTATGAAAGCTCTTGAAGGATTTTAGCTGCTGGTGATGCAGAGGTGTGATGGGAAGCGGATGATTTTCAACGACTGTTCTTTCATACTAAGTCTAGTATTAAGCAGAGTATGCAGCAAGGTGTGATTTAGCATCTTACCTACTTTCAGTGAAGATCGGAAGTCATGTTGAAATGAAACAGATCTTTATGCCCAAAGGCTAATAAAAAAGCTTTTGTAAGTTGAGGAACTACATCCTTTTTGGGCAGAATAGACTGTGTTTGATCACATTTATTGATTTGCCTCTAAGTGTACTTGCCATTGTGGATATTCAGTATCAGATGATTTAACTCTCCCCTGTTCTTTGCATTAGACCAAACCGTGTACAGGACTAAATGAATTTATAGGCAGAAACCAGTGAAAGCAAATCCTTTTGATTTCTGTGAATACTGAGTGCTTTTCTTGATGTTTGGAGGGCAGTTCTAATGATAATGGTAGTGGCAAGAATTCTCATTTTGGGGAAATATTTGATGTTAATGGGGAGCTTATCTAATGACAGCTTCCTGATTTACTGTCTCTCTGCGGACTGCAGCAAGGATGGATAGAAAAAGGCAGTTTACTCAGTTTGTAAGCAGACTGAGTACAGTTACAGTGTGTTCTGTAATTACTCATCTTTCATATAATGGCTTTGTGTATTCTTTCTTCCCAGTGTACTGCCAGCACAGCTTGTATGTGTATTTATGGACTTCTTTCCTTTGTCCTGACATCATTGGAACTACATACATTGGGCAATCAGCAGGTAGGTATCCAAGGCATCTGTTACCTAATTTTCTGGTACCTAATTTAAAATAACCTGTCATAACTGGTGCTAATTGCTTTTATTAAATCATAAACCTGCATTTGAGATCACAAACTTTATGTGGCTTAGATCTGAAAGAGTGTTTTGCTGGTTTTCCTACTTCATTTACACAATGCAAACTTAGTAAACACCTCTGCAAACGGGCTGATTAATAACAAAAGAGTGTATTTTGCACTTCAAGTCCTATGGATTTGAAACTAATGGCTGATGTGTTATTTCCAAAGCAATGGAAATGATACATACTTAATTTCCAAGTTTGAGAAGACATTATGTAGCCCTTTCGAGGTGTATTTGTCTTGGCCAGTCCATTCATGATAAGGAGCATGGCTTTAGGCTGGCTGTGTGTTCTGGGTTTGGGTGTGTTGGGTGTTTCTGTTGTGTCTACAGGAAGTAGTTATATCTTGGCTGGTAGACATGGAACCTTATGTTCCAGAACTTGGTTGGGATGAAATCACCTTCTGTAAAGTAACCTTTATTTTCTCCATCTTACCGTCCTTTGAAGGATATAATTGATGCTGCATGTGAAGTTCTGGCAGCTTCTAGCATTCCTCAGCTCTTCTGGAAGACGGTGAGTGTTTTGTCAACTTCTTTGACCTACCTTGCTCATAACTAAAACTTGATAAAACATCCCCTTTTAGGAAATGAACAGACTGATTGTATTTATTTAGTTAGTTTTTAGGAGGGTCTGAGGAGCTAGTGTTTGTTTATATCTATCTTTGATTTATTTTTGCCCTTTCCTGCCTTTTAGGTACAGCCTTGGCTTTACTCTTGAAGGATACTGGAACAAGTTTTAATATAGGTGATAGTTTAAACCAGGGCTGGGGTTGCAAGGATTGAACTAACTGCTGGCAAAAGCATCGTGCTTCTTTTTCTGTTGTCACAGAATTAGGATGATATGTAATGCATTATAGTCTTGGTTCCTGCGTTATACTTGCACACTGCCTCATGCTTTAGTCTGTGCAAGGACTGGAGTGATACTTTGTGCATGATTAATGTTAAATGTACAACTTAAAAAGGAACTGTATCCTTGTGTTATACTGAGACCACTTTAATATTTATTAGTACAACACTTGTTTTCTGTTTGCACCACCAGGAACCTACTGCAGGTCTGGGTATTATCCTGGACAGCGTGTGTGGGATGTTCCCCCATCTTCTTACTCCTCTCCTTCAGCTGCTCCAAGCCCTTGTGTCTGATAAATCTACTGCAAAAAAGGTAGGGGATCTCTCTTGGTGTTTGGGAGATGTTTTATTTTAAGACGGGAATAGCATGCTACATGATAATGCTGTGTGATTTTTTTTCATTACATGTGCTTATCTCCATTGTAATCTTAGATAATCGACATTAAGCTTTTGTCAAAGAACAGGGGACCGGGCTCCTTTTTAGTCCTGTGCTGTTGTAAGACACTGCTTTGTGTCAGTTTTCTTTTAGAGAACTTTTAAACTCAAATGACTGAGGATTAAGATACTGCCTAATTTTTCAGGTTGTACTTCGCTCAGAAGAAGTTTCTGATTCCTTAGATGAGACTTCTCTGGGCATATGGGCTGTCTAATAATGTTTTGGCAGGGTTGGTGTATTAGAAGGATATTGTCCGCATCAAAGAAAACTCACCTATTCCTGGAAATGACAGGTTGATTAATTTTTAAGAAGATCTGGCACTTTGGCTGTATTGTTTAAGCTTTCTCTGTATGCAGGTATACAGTTTCCTGGATAAAATGTCCTTCTATATCGAACTGTACAAGCATAAACCTCCTGATGTGATATCTCATGAAGATGGCACGCTTTGGCGAAGACAGGCTCCAAAGCTCCTCTATCCTTTAGGCAAGGAAACTACACTTGAGATTTTCTCCTTCTTTAAATCCTTTGAGGAATTCAGTTCTTTATCTGGCTTCTAACTCATGGGTAGATGTGTGACTTTATTTCATCTGCTTCTTCAATCTTCAGGACTAGGTCAAACAAATCTGCGGATACCTCAGGGGACAGTGGGCCAGGTGATGCTGGATGACCAGGCTTATTTGGTACGATGGGAGTATTCCTACAGCAGCTGGACACTGTTTACGTGCGAGATTGAGATGCTGCTCCATGTTGTATCGACAGCAGGTGAGATAGGTGGGGAATATAAAAAAGAATAAATAATTGTTAATTGGTATCAATTTGAGGTTAATAGGATTGAACAGTTCTGAGGACTTCTGAAAGAGCATGGAATACTTTCCATGAAAGCTAATTTTTAAATTATTATAATTCTGTAACATCCATTGCAACAGACCAAGTGCATATAGTGAGATGAGAGATACTTCATATGAGAGAAGAGATAGATAAAATAAATGTATTTTGGTATGGGGAATGGTCATGGGGATGTGTGATAAGATTAATGTGCATTGTTCCAGATTTGATTACTGCTTAAGTATGATTTTGCATTCTAGTGTTAGTTTTCTTTACCCAGATGTGATTCAGCATTGCCAGAGGGTCAAGCCAATAATTGATCTAGTCCATAAAGTCATCAGCACTGATGTATCGATAGCAGATTGCCTTCTGCCGATCACGTCACGAATCTACATGCTTCTGCAGAGGTAAGTCACTGATCAGCATGAAGTCACTAACAGCAGAGGTACCTGGGGAAGATATAATGAGCTGGAAGAGTGGCTAATTACTAATTTTGCCAAGGCCTGTGCAAGAACTGTGTCTCAGTGCTTGCACTCCCCAAGATCAAGCACTCAGTTCTTAAAACTGTTCTGGTGACGCACTGTTTAATGCTTTAATGCGGCAGGATGGTGCCTCTTCCACTTATTCCCTGAATGTTGTGGGAATTTAAATGCATTTTCTTTTTGGTAGCTGTATTTGCATGAGAGGAGATAGTAGAGAAAAGATATTAGAGCAGGAACTTCCAGGTGTTAAAACAGTTGTGCTTATTAACTCTCATCTCGGTGTTAACTGCCTGGGAATTCATGTTCTGCTGCGTAATTACCATTCGATGTGACAGTCTGCTGTCTTCCCAGCGCTGCCTCTTAGAGTAAATTGATCTGACTCAGGTGTGAGGAGGAGGTGGCAAGTCTAGACTGAAAGTGCAGACTCTGCTGTCTGCATTTACCTCGTTGGGTATACTTGTGTGTAATTTATACTTGTGCACTTCAGTGAGAGAAGCTTTTTTTTTTGTTTTTATGAAAACAACAGTGTATGGGCCAGACCACAGATGGTGGTGCTTTTTATGAATAATATTTCTTTTTCCTAGGCTAACAACTGTAATCTCCCCCCCTGTGGATGTTATTGCTTCTTGTGTCAATTGTTTGACAGTACTGGCTGCTCGGATGCCAGCCAAGGTGAGGAAATGTCCTTCTGGATTTGCTGGGTTTGAGAATTAGCAGGTATGTATATGTGAATGAGAGGGAATATCTGTACTTTTTCTCTTGCAGGTCTGGACTGACCTTCACCATACAGGATTCTTACCATTTGTTGCCAATCCTGTGTCCAGTATGAATCACATGATTAGGTATTCTTGATTCCCCAGTGCCTTTTTTTTTTTTCTTTTCTTTTTTTTCCTGCCTAATCTAGTCATAACCTGTTGAAAGAACTTCTTTCAAGTGTGAAGTCTGTGTATCTGATGTCTCTCATGTCAGAAGCTTGCTGTGATAAGCAAAAAATAAAATGTAATAAACCCTCTTCCTCATTTCACAGTGCAGAGGGAATGAATGCTGGGGGTTATGGAAACCTCTTGATGAGCATAGAACAGCCTCAAGGCGAGTACAGTGTTACTGTCTCCTTCCTGAACCTGATCACGACTCTTGTCCGGGTGAGTGCTTCTGGAATTGTCTGCATGTGAAGGCTGCTGTAGGCTGTTAACGATAGGAAAGTGAAATACAGCTGTGTCTGAGACCACTGTGCAATGAATGGGTCTCTATGAGCAGTTGTTGGTTGACACTCCCTTCCGAGCTACTGTTTGTGTTTTCTTTGTAGTCGGGTTCATTCAAAGAACTGTTTTGATTTATCTGATCTACAAAAGATTAAAATCTTAAAACTAAGTTGCTTGTAAATCTAAGTCCCCGTGCTCAATAGATTAGTCAAGCTTTAAAGACATACGACTTATCTTCTCGCAAAAGGTTTCTTGTCCTTTTAATCAGAAAGGGAACAATAACTTTTCTATTTCTCCTAGGGACAACTTGGTAGCACCCAGAGCCAAGGGCTTGTGCCTTGCATTGTGTTTGTCCTAAAGGAGATGTTACCAAATTACCACAAATGGCGTTACAACTCTCATGGAGTGAGAGAGAAAATTGGTAAGGATGTTAGGGGTGTGGGGAGAAGGAGGAGGAGGGGATAAAAAGGATCCCCTGTCTTCTCAGAGAGAATGTGGGAATTTTTACTCCTTTCTTATCATACCTTTTCTAGCAGCCATATGGGATTTGATTTGTATGTATTGCTAGATGCTGCGATTTGTCTGAAAATATTAGGAACGAGGCAACATATCTTTCTGAAAACCGAATAATCCATTTAATCTCTGTTTCAGGATGCCTTATTCTGCAGTTGATCCATGCTATACTGAATTTATGCCCTGAAATGGATCCTCGCAGCAGGTGAGACAGGTGGTGGATTTCAGATCTGCACTAGCCTGGCTAGTTGCTGTCTTTTTATTTCAGTTTTTGAGTGTGTATGGCCAGGAATGAACTAGCATGGTTGTGCAGTGCTGGTTCCAGCTCTTTTCAGTCTTACTGATTGTGTGAAAGGTAGGAAAAGATTAGGGACAATGTTTTTGAGATCAGCTGGCGAAGAACGAGAAACCAGTAAACAGATTTCCTGGGACAGGCTGCTGTCCACTTTCCTATTTAGTGCATCTTCTCTGAAGGAAGTAGAAGGGAGAATACGGTAGGGGTCAGTGGGGTTGTAGAAATTAAGAGGTTACTTTGCGGTAGTTTAAATGCTAGGTGGGAAAATCCTGCAAGTGCTCCTAGGGATGATGTCCTGTGTTCGTGTCTCCCAGCAATGCCCCCAGCCTTCAGTCCCTGTGCGTCTTCAGCCTGGCCAACACCGAAGCAGGACAAGCTGTCATTAACATCATGGGAATCGGTGTGGACACTATTGATATGGTAATGGCCTCCCAGGCTAGTAGGTGAGTGGTGTCATTCATTTTTCTTAGCGTGAGGAAAGAAGCAAATGATAATGTTTGAAATGTAGCTTTAATTGATGGCACTTAACAGGGAATTGTCTCAGCAGCTTGCCACGGCAGCTGCCTGGATGGTCTGGAGGCACAAGCCTTGTTTATTCAGATCTGTAGGTAGTCTTTGCTTTACAATATCCATTTCATGCAATTTTTTCAATTTTCTATTTCTAAATGACATTTGGAGCATGCTGGTGGGTGTAAATGTGTTCAGTTGTTTAACATTTACTAAAATCAAGAATTCACTTGAACACAATTTGTTAGTTTGAGAGAGTAAATTGGAAGCGAGAAGATTAGAACCAATGTTACAATTTCTGTATCTTGAAGTAACGCCAGAATTCAAGTGAAGCTATGTTCCTGAATAAATTATAATAAAGCTTGAGCTATAATTTTGAAAGTGGGGATGATCAGTCTTTTCAGGGTGGTTCTGAAAGCGGGTTGAAGTACTCTGGAAGTACTGAGGATGTCTCCAGTGCTGAGCATCTAAACTTCCTTATACAGCTTTCATCAAGGTTTGAACCTTTTGCTTTAGCAAAATCTTCCTCCTCTTTACCTGGCCAACCTTGCTTGACACAGAGCCAGACAAACTTGCTAGTGGATTGTTTTTGAGAAAGTCTGCCAGTTTTTTCTTTCAGAACAGGTCTGGAAGGGAATCCAGACTTGTTAAGGAGAGAGCGAGACCTGTTTGAGAAACCTTTTTGGCTTTAATGTCTCTTCAGAATGTTAACCTGATAAGGAAAATCTTAGGAAAATACCAGATTTAGAAACAGTGTTTCTCTTCATCCAGTTTTGGTACACTGTAATTTCTGAGAGGTTGGTTCTGTAAATGTTTCTCCCTTTGTTTTAGCACATTTTAAATCTCTGTATCCCAAAAAGGGTCGAAAAAAAAGTGACAATTGGCCGTCAGGCTATTTTTCTGTTGTGTTTGATATTGAAAACTTGGGGCTGGGTAGACAATATTTTTTGTGGATTTAGTGGTGGCTGGATTTCAGCAGCTTGTATGTGGTGACATGTCAGTCTGAGTACAAATGTCTTCTAGTCCCTGACTGACAGAGTGCAGAATTTCCTCTTTGAATGTTGTGCAAGTAATAAATGTTGGTTTTCAACACAGTTACTGACTTTGTTTTCTTTTTGGAAACACAGTGATGAGTCACAAGGCCAAGGTCAACTGCTGATCCAAACAGTTAAGCTGGCATTCTCGGTTACCAATAATGTCATCCGGTTGAAACCCCCCTCCAGCGTGGTGTCTCCGTTAGAACAGGCACTAACTCAGCACGGTAAGTATTTCTCCAAGGGGGCAGCCTGAGAAGCTATTTTATATATTTTTTGTTATTTGCAAATAGTCAGGGTGTGTCTCATTATAAAGAGCAGTTAAGATTTCAACGTTCCAAGAAGTGTTTTCTAGTGATGGGAAAAGGCCTGTTCTCCATTCTCCAAGGCATTCCTCTCCTGGGACAGCTGCTGAACTATTAAGCAAACGTGCCTTATTGTTTGCTGCTTTGTGATAAGATGGATCTGATTACAGAATACAGTAAATCAGCTGCCGTTAATACCTCTGGCTGGGTCCATGCCTTGTTACTCTGGAAGAATGACATAGTTCTCACCTTCGGCTATGGAAGTCATACATCTTGTTGTGGTTTCTTCTCTTTGATTTTAATTGTGTTCTCCCCAGGTGCTCATGGAAACAATCTTATTGCGGTCTTGGCCAAATACATCTACCACAAGCATGACCCTGCACTTCCACGCCTGGCCATCCAATTGCTCAAACGACTGGCTACGGTAAGAGGAGACACACACGTGCTCCTTAGCCTTTCTCTGTGTGACTGATTACACCACTAAAATCCTTTCAAGATAATTTCTTCAGGCTTTTTTTGTATCAGGGAGTTTAATGCAAGTCAGTTAAAGGTAGTGTGGACCGAAAGCTGTAAGTTAGAGCACATTAAAAATCCCTTAAAGAAGCCCTTAGTTTTTGAATATAAACTTCTGCTGTTTCAGAAGTCAGTTAGCATCTCAACGAGAGGCTTCACAAGTGGGGTGTTTTCTGCAAAGTATTTGTACGTCCAGAACAAATCTCTTTCCACTTCTTTGAGCAACTTTCTCAAGTCATGCTCTTAAATACAATTCCCACACCTTTTTAACTGGAAGTTTTACATCTTATTGAGAAGACTATTTGTTGGGAGCTTTCACCTTCGTCTTTTAGACTTAATTCTTTTTGACTATTGTACTTCTGAGAATGTATTTGCAGTTTTATTAAAGCACATAAATCCAGCTCTGGGTTTATGTATTTCAAGAAATATTATTCCCAAATTGTTTTTATCTTTGTCTTTTCTAGTTTTGTCGTAACCCTTGAGAAATACAGGGTTGAGAAACAGCTGAGGGATAGAGTGGAATTGACAAAGCGGAAAATTTGAATCACTTGGCAGGTTTCTTCCTGCTTAATGACAACAGCTTACTTTTGAGTTCCCTCCCATATGTTCATAAATTCAATATAAAATATTCTGGAGTTTCACTATGAGATGCAAATCACCTTTTATGCCGAGAAGAGGCATTCTGTAGAGTGTGGTTATTCTCACTTCTGATGTTTCTTTCCTGTTGCAGGTTGCTCCCATGTCTGTTTATGCGTGCCTCGGTAGCGATGCCGCTGCCATCCGCGATGCCTTCCTCACCCGCCTGCAGAGCAAGATTGAGGACATGCGTATTAAGGTCATGATACTGGAATTCCTCACGGTAGCGGTGGAGACACAACCTGGGCTCATTGAGCTGTTCCTGAATTTGGAAGTGAAGGATGGCAGTGATGGGTCAAAGGTAGAATGACAGTTGCTTACCTGAGGACTCACTAGTCTTTTGTTGTATAGGAGTCTTACAGCACTAGTCTCTCAAATCTGGTAGTTCTTACATGTAACCAGATGTGTTTTATGTAAAGATAAATGCAGCTTGTGCTTCCAGTTAGTGTATGCGCTGCTGTCCCAGTTTCACTTTTCCCTGTAACCAAAGAGNATATTAAAATAATATATGAAAATAATATATTGTCAGACCAAAGATCCTTGTGGCCCACTTTCTTGCCTCTGCCAGTGGCCACTCAGTGAGAAAGCTGAAGACTGAGGTAGAGCAGACAATATCCGTTTTCCAGAATAACCTCTCTGGTGCTTTGTAGTTCAACATCTTGTTGGGTTGAGATCTTCTGAAGGCACTTGGTCCTGCTATGTCTTAGCTTAGCTCATTTTTTTATTCCCCTAGACATACTATTTTTCTCTCTTACGTTATGACTACATTCATTTTAGTCTTATACAAAATATAGGATGACGTCATGTACTCCAGATTTATTTGTCTGTGTATTGTTATTGTTCAAGTGAAATCAAGCACATTATGCTTTAGTAGGTGCCTATGTAGTGGTTCTATAGTGATGTAACCTCTCTCAATTTCCTTTTGCTTTAGGAATTTAGCTTAGGGGAGTGGAGTTGCCTCCAGGTAGTCTTAGAGCTGATAGACTCCAAACAGCAGGAGAGGTACTGGTGCCCTCCCCTCTTGCATCGCGCAGCCATTGCCTTCCTGCATGCTCTGTGGCAGGACCGTCGAGATAGCGCCATGCTGGTTCTGAGGACAAAGTGAGTTGATTTCTACAATGCATTTTCCTTCTCTGTTTCCAAACCACTTTTTCTTTGTTTCTTCAGACTTTTCAGGGACTTTTACATCTTATTCTTTATGTGCCCTGGTAAGGGCATGCAGTTATGGGCTTTCAAGTTAGTCTCTCAGGAAATGAGATGAGAAGCCTCTCTGTGCATGTTCAGAAGCAAATATATTTTGTTTTGTTTCTTTTGTACAAAGCTGTGTAAGCTTGTATTTACCAACAAATTTTATTGTGAAATTTTTAACAGTCAAAATGCTGCTAGGCATGTGGCATTGTGGAGACAACTGATTTTACTTCTGCATATATCTTCTAGGCCAAAGTTTTGGGAAAATTTAACCAATCCTCTCTTTGGGACCCTTCCTCCACCTTCAGAATCATCAGAGGTGAGTTACATCCAGATAAAATAAAGGTAGTTAGATACTTCTCAGAGCAGGTTTCCAAGTGATGGCTCTTCCCTCTGCTTGCAGTTTTCTAGAAGGAAGTATGATCAAGTGGTTTAAACATGGGCAGGAGATTAGATGAATGCTTTCTGGCTTTGCAGAAATTGTAGTGTCATGAATTGTTTTTTGAAATTCTCTGCTCCTTATTAATCTATTAAATAAAAATAGAACTTACCTTGAGTCTGTGGTAACACTCCTTGGAAGGTATGCTGTAGTGTATCTGTACAATACCTAATGTGCTGCTTGGCAGAAGCAGCTCTCCTCTTTTATTTTTTAGGTATGGCTCAGGCTGACTAGTATCACAGAGGAATGGATTAGCTTCTTGTTATTTGTCTTTTCTGTCAGAGTTTTCCCCTTGATTAACAAAGTCCTGTGCTTTCTCTCAGGGTTGCTTTGAACGCAGCATTCTTTCCTTAATATCACCAGTCCGTGGTCAAGTGACATAACTATTGCTATTGCGGGAGAAATGAGTATCAGTCACTGCGAGTGGATGGGTAGGGATAAATCTGAATTCCACTCACCCTCCAGAGCTAGATGCTCAGATTATGCTTTTTTTGTGTCTTTACAGCTCAGTGTCTTGGATACCTGTGCCTTAATCATGAAAATCATCTGTTTGGAGATCTACTATGTTGTCAAGTGAGTCTTTGCTAGTCTCTCCTTCATCTGTATTCTTCTTAATTATTGAAACTGGGTGTGTTAAATCTTGGTAGACCATGCAGGCTTTGAGGGACAAAGTACATGGATAATGCTGGAGGAACAATGGTTTATAGACAAACCACAAATGTGCATTTGAGATTCTTGCAATCGTCAATTGCAGAAAGAGAAGGTACAGTGTTTCTGCAGCCTGTAGATGGGAATGCTAATGTTAGTGTCATCCTTGTGCCCTGGAATGAGAATATACAGTATTTCTAAAAACTATTTCTAAACTAAGCTACGTACACCAGTGATTGCTGAATAACATTTTACTAGTTTTCTCCTGATCATTTTATTTTCCTGGATGTAACTGCCCATTAATGTTGAAAACTCATGATTAACTAAAATCTGCTTAAAAAAAAAAAAAAAAGAAAATAGTGGATTTTCCTTGGCGATCATGCTTTTCTCCTCTTGGTTTGGTCAGGGGCTCACTGGATCAGTCCTTGAAGGACACACTGAAGAATTTCTCCACCAAAAAGCGCTTTGCCTACTGGTCAGAATACGTGAAGTTACTGGCGTATCATGTGGCAGAGACAGAGGGTAGCAGCTGTGCATCCATGACAGAGTATCAGATGCTGATCTCAGCCTGGCGGATGCTGCTGATAATCTCTACCAGCCACGTAAGAGCTACCCCTTATCTTTTATCATCATATGAAATGAACATTTTGAAGAATACAGTGTCAACTTCTTGAGGCCATCTAAACCATAATGAAGGATTCATTGGTTTTTCGTCCAGTTTCCTTGTATATGTGTTTACAACAATTTGGCACCAGCAGGGTACAAGAGGTTAGAGTAGGTGGTGTTTTACCATTTGATCAAAATGAGAATATTGTTTGCCTGAGCAGATGAAGGGAGTAGTAAATAATATTTATAGCAATTCTAAGTAATTCTGAAGAGATATTCCCAACTCAACTGAGATAGAGATGCACCATTAGGGATATTAGTCATTGCTGAATTCTTGTCAACTGTTAATGTAAAACTTCAGTGATTTCTGTAAAACTGCATCACTCAGCAGCTGTAAAATGTGGTGAATTCTTAATGTAAGAAATTAAAACAGTAGACTGATGTTTGACTGCTAAGAAGGTGTGTCTTTTGTTGTGCTTGATTGGTCTCTCTCTTTGTGGACCTTAGGCGGAGATAATGCATCTGACTGATCCTGCAGTTCATCAGCAGTTGTTTCTGGATGTGCTGGATGGGACCAAGGTTTTGGTAGGTGCTGCTTTCCAGTAGTTCCTTAATTTCCCGATTGCTTATCTGCTCTGTACTTTTAGGAGTTCCGTTTCTGTAGCTATTTGGCATCCTAAGTATTTTTTAGATCCTATGAAATTGGGCTGAAACAGTCCCTGAATTCATGTACTTCTTACAAATCTTTATTTTGTATGTGTTATTCTTGTCATCTCTGGGTGACCCTGCAGAGGGTCCTGACTCTGCTTCCCTTGATGGTGCTGAAGACCAAACCTGGTCATTTGGTGATGCTGCTTGGGCTGGGAATTTCTGAAGTGTTGGTAGGTGTGACTATTGCAGCTGTAACTCTTGAAGTATTTCTTCTTAGCTTCTAGTTCCTGTGTCAGTATCCTGCCTGCAGCTGGGGTCTATGCTGTGTACCCTCCTTCTGATCCTGCTCAAGCAGTGGAAGAGGTAGGTATTTTGCTGAATATAAAAACTTTGGAGATGATGTTGAAGTGTTTTGCTCTAGTGAGATTCCCTTAGTGGTTTGGGAAGGAAACTGAAGTTTTATAGAATTCTCTTGGGATGGCAAATGTCATGGCAAGGGCTGTTGCTGAAATATCTTGCAGTAACACGCTTGTGTTCTGGCTCGTGGTCTGGCTTCTTGCTTGCTGGTGAAGAGTGTGAAAGTGAAAGCTTTTGTGATAGTCCTGCATTCTCACTCTACTGTGCAGTGTCTTTAGTGAGATCCAGGGGCTGACTTAAATGTTACTTGAAAGAACTGCATTTATTTGTGTGGATCATATATATTATGATCCACACAGCTCAGTGAAGCCAATATGTTTATTGAGGGATCTTGTCTAATCTGAAGAGCTCTCCCTTTTTGTTGTCAGCGAGTTGAGTTCTGTGGATAAAATCATAAACTCCTTGACGCAGATTCTGGAGGGCGTACTACAGGCTGATCAGCAGATGATGGAGAAAACCAAAGCCAAAGTGTTCTCAGCTCTTATCACTGTGCTGCAAATGAAGGAGATGAAAGGTGAGTGATGTGTGTACAAGTGTCCAGAGCAGAGCTGCCGTGGTTGAATAAACCCTAACACTAATGTTTCCAAGATAAAAATGTGTATGGTGTTAGTAGTAGTTAAGGATGCTGAATGTAGTCATTAACCCGTGGGACTTCTCTACTTCATTCTTGCTGGTTTTAGAATGAGATGAGGTTTATCATTCACAGACTGTGCATGTCTTCTCTTCTTTTCCCTGAACAATAACCTCTGTGTTTGATCAGTTTGGTAGAGATGAGATAGGCTTCCCTTGTGGTTTTGAAAATAACTCAGTGGGTGTGGGAGGGACACCCTTGTAATGTCATCTCACAGAGTGGTTGTAGAGCTCAGATTCTGACATCAGTTTCTAGTTCAACAAAAGACCCAAACACAAGAAGCATTTTGTTACAAACCAAAGAAACGAGTCTGGTCACTACTCCTGTCACTTGTGGGGTATCTTACATTCCAGTAGCATTCGAAGACCCTCAGTGGAATCTGGGCAGTATTTCTCTGTGCAACTCGTACAAGGGCAACTGTGGTGTTGAGAATTGTATCAGCTTACCCTTCTGTGTAGTCCTTGTCCCCCTGCTTGGGATCTCCATGCCCATATATTTAGGAAAATAAACAGAAAGTGGAGCATCAGGTTGTTCTTAAACATTTTTCTTTGCTGTTGAGTTTGAGTTTCCAATTGTGCTGGTAAAAGGTGGTGTAATTTATTGTAATAATTTTGATGGGAGTGTAGTATTTGTATGGACTCATGTAACAGAGACTGCACCCACTGGCCAGGACCAGCAACCTGGCAGAAAGGCTGTAGTGAGCCATTACGGAATAATCTGTCCATTGTAGTGCTTGCCTTGAAATGTCATGAGTTTATATGACTTGGGAAAACTACACGTTTTCCTTACCCAGGTGACTGTAGAATCCCTTACTACATCCTCCTAGATTTAATTGTCTAACCTAGTCACAGTTCCTCGAGTTTTGTTTTGTAGATTTCGAAATGAAAACAGAATAAATACTCCCTGCAGAAAATATGGCCCAGTGATGTTATCAGTTCAACTGGAAACCCCTGCGCAAGGATTGTGTGTTAACTGTCGTCTGCTCTCTGTGTGTCACAGTGAATGAGATCCCTCAGTACTCCCAGCTGGTGCTGAGTGTGTGTGAAACACTCCAGGATGAGGTCATTGCGCTCTTTGATCAGACTCGACACAGCCTGACCCAGGGTGATGCTGCAGATGACAAGGACAGCATGGAAACAGATGATGCCTCTCGAGTTAAACACAAGGACCAGCGAGATGGGGTAAAGGACCCGTTCATCTGCTTTGCAGCCATGGTTTTTTCCTCTGGACAGAAGTTCCGTGTGTGTTTGGAAAAACTTTCCCTTGCAGCCTGCTGCCTTCAAAGGAAGTCTTGGCAGTTTTTATTTCAGAATTACTGTGTCTTTTTGGCACACATCAATCAGTCTGGAAAATTGGCTGTTGCTACCTCTCTTTGAGATCTGTCCTCAAAGTGTGCAGTGTAGTGTGAGGGATACTGGATACCTTTGTTTATGAGAATGATTGAACTTTAGGTTGTGTTAGTAAATGCTTACAAGATGTCCTTGTTATCTGTGTCAAGTCTATACCTCGTTCTCCTTTCTGTGGCACTGCAGGTGTGTGTTCTGGGTCTGCATCTGGCTAAAGAGCTCTGTGAAGTTGATGAAGATGGAGACTACTGGCTACAGATTACTAGGAAAGTCCCTGTGCTTCCTACTATCTTTGCCGCATTGGAGATCAGCCTGAGAGTTAAGCAAAACCTTCACTTCACAGAGGCCTCGTTACATTTACTGCTGACCTTAGCAAGGACTCAACAGGTGAGAGATGCAGGGAAATGAGAGCATATTGCTATACATTTTTAATGGGAACTGTATATCTCATAATGCTGTTAGTGTTGCAGCTGAGCAATGATCTATAGATAAAGGGCATTTTTAGAGCTGGTGAGCAGTGGGGCCTGTATGTGTGACTGCTCAGTTTGCCTTGTTCTTCTCCATAATGGGATATCTCAGGTGGAAGAGCTGAGGCGGTCAGAGCAGATCTGTAATTTAGAGCAGGCACTTTCACTGAACCTTTTCTTCTGCAATGCAAATCATCCTCCCCTAGTTAAAACAGCATTAAGTGTTGGAATCTACTTTCTCATTAGTTGCGATAAAGCATTATTTATCTATTACACATTCAACTTGTGTGGGGCTTTAAGCGAAAGCAAGGTTGTTCCAAAGGCCCCCTTTTCAAAGATTATGTATGTACCAAACTGGGTGATACTGAACTGGGATTCATAGGACAGTTACTCAGGTTAGATTTTAGGAGAGGAACAGTGTTGTTTTTCTTGATACTGAATTTTTAATGGTATAGAAGTGTGTGGAGATGAAAGTTCTCTAAAAGGGTGCTGATGGGGTAAAGGACAGAAATGTCTAATGCAAAACATGTCTCTTCGGTCTCAGAGAGGAGAGACACATGTAGGTTGCTCTGTGTCTTGTAGGGAGCGGCAGCCGTGGCTGGAGCTGGTGTCACACAGAGTGTCTGCCTGCCCCTCTTGAGCGTGTACCAGCTCAGCAGTAATGGAGCCATTCAGGTGGGTGCTGCTTCCTTGTTGGGTGGGAAGGTGCTGGGAGCATTGCTGTGCCCTGGGGTGCTGGGAGGATAACAGCCACCCCAAGGGACTGGAGACTTCCACAGTGGTGTGAAGGGTTTATGGTATGTGCTGCACTGGACAACAGTGTATATAACTAATTTATGTTTGTATCTGGCTTGTTCAGACGTCTGCTTCCTCTCGAAAGTCTTTGGATGCCCCCTCTTGGGCTGGGGTTTATCGTCTCTCCATGTCACTGATGGAGCGCCTTCTTAAAACACTTAGATACAACTTCTTGACAGAGGCACTGGATTTTGTTGGTGTCCATCAAGAGAGGATCCTGCAGGTATGTCACATACTTCCTCTGTGATGTTTCCACTGCTTTTGCAGCACAGTGAGCAAACCATATCAGAAAGTGCAGAAGCATTGAAAAGAGGCTCCTGCCTCAGAACGGTTTACAGTAGAAGTAATTCAGTAGTAGGAAGAGGAGGACAGAAAATTCAACCCATGCAGTCAGGCAGGGGTGATTGTTACGATACTTGTTAGAGCTGAGCAGTCGCCAGCTGGTGACTCTTGGGGGTTATGACTTCGCTACAGGTGATTAATATACCTCATCAGCACAGCAACAGAAGTGAGAGCTCAGAGGGAGCTCACTTTGTGGCTCTCTGCCCTTGGAAGCCAGGCGAGAGAGCTGGTTTTGGCGGTGGTTTCAGCTCAACCTTCCTCAGCTAATGAAAATGCTGCAGTCAGGGTTCAGTCACCATTCGGGTCAAAAAGCTCTCCTGTCCTGCAGTACTGAAGGACCTGCACTGGCTGGATTGTGTCAGTGCCGACCTGCTGGAGAGTCCTGCTTGTATGTAGGTGCTGAATTACCTGTTCATAAGCTTCCTGCCTGGACAAATAGCTGTCTTCCCCTATGGCAGCTCAGTTCATGAAATGCATTGACCTCTGTCTATGAATATAAAGTTCTCTACTTCTGACCCATGTGCTGAGCACCTACATTCCTGACTACATTTTCTGTGCCTATGGGCAGATGCTCTGCATCATCAGCTTTTTCTTCTAGAAAAAGGAATAGGCGTTTTGTGATTTAATGTCATCACCCTGAATTACTTCTGTCTCCTTTCCAGTGCCTGAATGCAGTACGGACGGTGCAGAGCTTGGCCTGTCTGGAGGAGGCCGATCACACTGTTGGTTTCATTCTTCAGCTCTCAAATTTCACAAAGGAGTGGCACTTCCACCTGCCACAGCTCATGAGAGACATGCAGGTAGGAATCAGGATACTGCTGTGGGTAGTACATTGCCTTGGAGCACAGGGATTTGCCTGTGTTAAGAGAAAATGTCACTGTATCACCTGCTTGTTTAATGGGAACTATTCCTGAGGTCATTTAAATGTCCGTTCTGTCAGTACCTTGTCTGAATTGAATGAGAAAAGATAACTGTTGAGGACAAACAGGTGACAGCTTGCAAGAATAACTTGGGGAATTCCATTTCTTATGCTCAGTTCTCAGTGCTGGGTGACTCAGAAAATACTGGCAAATGAAGAGACTGCATTGATCCGTTATGATCACACTGCTCTTTTCACTGTATTTTCTGGCTTCCACCAGTGGTACTGAATAGATGGGTCTTGAGCTTTTAAGAGATTTCTCCCTCACCTTATTTATTACAGGTGAATCTGTGTTACCTGTGTCAGGCCTGTACCTCCCTCCTGCACAGCCGCAAAATGCTCCTGCACTACCTGCAGGTGAGGATGGGGACCCTAAGCCAAACTGTAAGTTAGGAGTGTTGCACGCCCCTGCTCCCTGATAAAAAGGCAAATAGTATTCAATATCCAGACTCTTGGATATTGAATCGATTGTCAGTAATCCTTGTGACAATTATTGACAGTCATCACAAGTTGGGATTTGCATTTCTCCACAGCAAAGAAAAAAAAGTGCAGAGTGGTCTGGACTCTAAAAACTCTAGACTGTGCAAAGCCAGTCCTAGAGAACAGCAGCCTGTGTTTGAACAGCGCTGTTACCATTTTATAGCCGCCTGCACTGCAGCGAGACGACGGCGTTGCCGTAGTCCTCTGTAGTGCCGTTAATTAAGCCGTTGTTGACCTGTTGTCCTTGATCTGATTTAAGAGAGAGAGCTCTCGTTCTTGGGGAATCCTTAGATTCTCAAGGTGGAGATGATGCATTCCTACCGATGTGTTAGTTCTGCATGGCTATGGCTTGGCGCGTTGATTAGAGATTCTTTTTTTGGGAATGTGGAATCTAAACAGCCGCTGCAGCTGCCTCCCTGCAATGCGGAGCCTCCCCTGATGCTCATGTTAGATTCTCCTGCTTCTACCAGGTGACAGACTTTGGGTGCTTAATTTCCTCATTCCTTTTTTTTAAATTTTTTTGTTAATAGCATGTTCTTCTTGAAAATAGCACAAAATAATCGTATCTGTATTCAAGACTTTCTTTTTTTTCTTTCTCCACAGACAAAAAACGGTGATTCCCTTCCAGCAAGTGTGACTCCACGAGTGCAGCGTAATCCCCAAGCCTCCTCCAAGCATCCCAGCCCTGAGTCAGAGGCGGCAGAGCAGAAAGCGCTGCTTACAGTGCAGTACAGCCTCTTGAAAATCCTCAGCAAAACCCTTGCTGCCCTGCGCCATTTCACCCCCGATGTCTGTCAGATCCTCCTTGATCAGGTAGAGAAAGAGGAGAGAAGCTGCTCCCGGTGGGGGGTAGTTTCCAACATGGCCAGTGATGTCCTGGGTCTACGTAGACCCCACCAGACATCTCTCAGTTGCTCGGCTGCACAAAGCAGGACACAAGGAGCTCTCCTTAGGGGTTGGTCGTGGTCAGTGTGAAAGGAAGGCTTGGCTGAGCTTTTGCGGGGTCTGCACAAGGGTGTGTACATCTAACTGGAGCAGACGAGGTTTGTATCCGCAGTGTGTCACCCTTCAGAAAAGGCATCCTCTTGTTATCCTCCTGTGTCAGTGGCTCCAAGTTCAGATAAGGAAGGAGTCCTTGATTCTGGCAGTGTCCAGCTGCTAACTTTTGGAAAGTTAACTTCTTTTTTCCTGTGCCTCCAGGGACACAAGCCTGGGCATTTGAAAACAATCTGGAAACAGTCGTTACTTTAACTTGCCACTTGGTGGCAAGCTGTAGGGCTTGGGAGTTGGAGAAGGCTCATTCATGTCAGGAGAGGCTCGCAGTCTGATTGTGCAGTACCGCACAGAGTGCTACTGCTCCAGCTGTGCACTCAAAGCTTCCCGTTCTCCATACAGAAAGGGACTAGATATTCCCGTTACTATGGCAATAGCATACTCCTGGCCGCAGGGGTCACTCCCTCCTCTTTCTGATTCTCCACAGTCGCTGGACCTTGCAGAGTACAACGTGCTTTTCATTCTGAGTTTTGCCACACCGGCCTTTGATTCGGATGTTGCACCTTGCTTTGGGACACTCCTTGCCACAGTCAACGTGGCCCTTAACACACTGGGAGAGGTACGAGCCATTCCTCTGTCTGGGAGAGCAGGGAGGACTTACTGAGTTCATACGTGAATATTTCTTCTTTGCCATCTCCTGTCTCTAATACCTGCCTTTTTTCCCCTCCAAGCTGGATAAGAAGAAGGAACCATTTCCTCAGGCTGCAGGGCTGAATATGCAAGAGGGAACCAAAACCCTCAAGTAAGTTTCTCACCATTTGATTTAGCTGTGGCCAAGGAGCAGAACCTGATGCTCCTCAGCTCAGAACTGAGGTGTAAACAGATGGGTGTAACTTCAGAGCTGCTCACTCTGATCCTGAGGAGTTTAGGTAGCCATCAGAAGCTCCTCAAAGCAAGCAGGGATTTTTTGGGGGGGACACTCTGTGAAGCCATCCCATCTTGAGATGCAGTGTAGAGAGTTGTTTGATGCTTATTTACCAGAATGTTTAAATGGGACTTCCGTGATGACCAAAGCTTTTGGGCTTTTTTTTTTTTTTTTGGAGCGGAATGTGAACCCTGTGTGTGGAGTCTTTCTAGGAGTATTTAACTTTAAAACTAGAGTGTGCTGACGTTTTTGGCTCCTGCTGATGTGTGTTTCTTTGCACAGGTCTCTGCTCATGTTTACAATGGAAAACTGTTTCTACCTGCTCATCTCCCAGGCTGTTCGGTTCCTGAGAGACCCAGCTGTGCACCCCCGCGACAAGCAGCGGATGAAGCAGGAGCTCAGCTCTGAGCTGGTAAGGAGCTTGTACCGTCCCTCCCTCCTCCCTTTTCACTGCAAATGTATCATGGGGGGGAAGGTCGTTTGTCTTTGGCTGCCCAGCAGAGCCCATTCCGCAGCGTGAGTCAGCAGCCCTGGGTGTCCTGGGCTGCACGTTCTGGTGCCTCTTCCTCTGCTTCCGACACCTTGTTTGAGGAGGGAGAGTGGGGTGTGTTTGGAAGAAGCTAACTCGTTACCTGCTTCTGATTTCAGAGCACGCTGCTCTCCAGCCTGTCTCGTTACTTCCGCCGCGGTGGTCCCTCTTCGCCTGCCAGTGGGGTTCTTCCCTCTCCCCAAGGAAAGTCTGCCTCCAAGCTGGGTCCCGAGGGGCAGGAGCCTTTGTTTCAGCTCGTGCAGGCCTTTGTCCGGCACATGCAGAGATAGATCCCGTCCTGCCCCCGCCTCCCTCTTCAGGACTTGCAGCAGAACGATCCATCTCCACCGCGGAAGGCACCACCGTTGGCAAAGCTCATTAACAAGGACTGGGAAAGGGAGGGAGGCCTGGTGTGGGCAGTGGTGTGAGCCCAGCTGTACCAGCAGCAGCCAGATCCACTTGAACTCTTGTGACCCAGCAGCAGAGTGAATGTAAGGAGGGCCCAGCAGGGCTCTCAGCCATCAGCCCATGTGCTCAGCCCGCCTGCTCCACAACAGAGCACCCGGGCTGGGTACAAGCGCTGAACTCTGAAAACCTTTATTTTTATAGCTTGTACCTCAGCTGGGGAAGCTGTGGCTGGATGGAGAGAGGAGACAAACTTTCTGCTGGGCATTAACTCTGCTCTTAACCCAAGGTGCAATCTGCCTCTCCCTTGCAGTCAGAGTCCAGCTGAGGCACAACCAAGGGATCAGCCAGCAATTCAGAGACCATCTTTCTACTGCTATTTTTGTACTGAGTGGTTCAAGGCAAGATGGTGTATGTGTGCTCACGCCTTCCCTTCGCCCTGCAGTCTGTGTGTTGTGTGTGTTTCTGAAGAGCAAGGCCTCATTCAAGGTTTTTAAGGCAAAGTTCCATTGCTCCAGTTCTTGCAGTTTTTTGTAACTGTACCCTATTTATACTGATATTAAAACCTTTATAGACAGCAGCTGGGTTCACAGGTTTGTGTTGGACACAGCAGCCTCCGGCACCGATTCTGCGTCCTCTGTGAAGTTCTGCTGCATCAGCCGGGCAGAAGCCCCGGCCGAGAGCGCTGTGTGTTGTGGCGTGTGAGTGACGATCCAGATGCTGCTCAGACCGATCACAATCAAAGGCTGGTTCCCTCGGCTTTCCCACACCCACTCCCTTTCTCTTACTGTCACGTTGGGGAACTCGTAGGAGGTTTAATTTAAATCAGCATCACTATAAAATACTCCTCAGGAGTGACTCCTCTGCGCACAATGGTGTGGGCCACGCGGGGAGTGCTTGCTCTGTGCACAGCCCCTTGCAGCAGCGGGGAAGGGCGCAGGCTCCTGCTTGAGGACAGACACTGTCTATGATGGAGCTGCCTTGCGCCATCGTAGCTCTGTCAGGCAGATCAACAAACTCTTTAAAGGCTCAATGTGAGATGGAAACACTAAGGAGGGTCAGTGATGCTGATTGCTTAAAGTAAAACTTGAAATTTAGGTGGACTTTTCTAAGGTAAGAAATTAAATTTCAACGTAGCAGTGAGCTGGTAACCTACCATTTCTTTCCTAAAGAGACAATTGATTGCTTTACCACTCTCAACCTTTTTAATCATGAGGGTTTTAAGAGACCAGAGTGAGAAAATTAGATTATGTTGCTTGGAGGTTGTTTTTTCTAAATCCTTATAAGCTTAAGCGATGGTGATGTTCTAGTACACTTATTTGGGTCTAGTTGTACTTACTGTGGAGGCTTTGGAGAGATTTAGAACCAGCTGGGCTGGAGCAAAGTGGTCTTGAAGTAGAAGGGAGAGGGGCTCGGTGACTCCAGTGCGAGGGAGGTGCCGTGACAGTCCCAGCACGATGCTGTTCAGATGGGGCTGCCAACTGACAATGTGTGGTGTCACGGGGAACCGAGCGTGAACGCAGAGAGCTGATGGCAAAGAACTGCAGAGAAGGCAGCAACCTGGTGCTGGGGAGCTGTGGGGAGTGGAAGTAGAGCCAGATTTCAGTACCTCTGCGCAAGATCAGTAGTGCTTAGGGCTGTTACTTGATAGCTCTTGTCCCCGTCTTTCCTTTCTTTACCGCTTTTGAAGTCGGATGCTGTGTGCTAATTACTGTATTAGTGTTGATGAATGGATAGAGAGACTGTATGGAGAAGTAATGGGGTTTATTTGATCTTTACTTAAGCAGTAGAGTGAGAGTTGATGGTGCTGGATAGAGCCCTTGGTGCCAGACAGCAGAGGGGGGGACGCTGTTGGTTACACCTTCCCGTTAGAGCTCCACCTTCCCTTCACACAGCAGCTTCTCAGCCCTGGGTTGTACCTTTACCTGACCCTCAGCCACAAAGGGGCACAGAATGGGCCAGGGCTGGCTGATGGTGGCAGTGGGACCTCTCTGCAGAGCCAGTACGACCTACCTCTAGATTTTCCACTTGCTCCTTTCTAAGGCAGAGGGAAGGGAGCGTTGCTGCCAGAACAGGTTTCCTTCTGGCTGTTCTGGGGGAAGAGACACCATTTTCTGCATCATTAACTTGCTGCTGGTTTTGCTCAAGCTGTTCTTCCTCTTTCTTTCATGCACCAGGGAGAGGAATAACAGGGAAACAGGCCTGGGTGGAAGGTAGAGGTACTGGAAGGTGGACGGGAAGGAGACCGGTAGAACTGTGGTGGTGGTAAGAGTTGTAATTGTAAAGCTAAACCAGCAGCACGATGGTGATTTTTCCCATTCTCTTTCATTTAACTAGGAAAAACAACACTTCTGCTACTCTGCAGAGCATTTCAACAGCTGCTTTTCCCAGGAGTTCTTTCCAAGCTGGGTGCTAGGGACAAGGCTTCAGGATTTTAAATTAGCAGCAGATCTAGTTTCCATAACAACAAAAGAAGTCTGTTGGATCTAGTACAGCACTTCCAGTCTCTCGGCAGCTGAAGTCATTCTGCTGCTCTATTTCTGCTTCAGGTTTAGGAGGGGCTGTTGTTTCAGAGAATTCCCGAATCTGTAGTACAACTGAGATGTGTCATCTGGGAAAGGAACCGCGAGACACCAACAGCCTTTGAGGCAGGTTGATGGTTTCAGCTGGGACAGGAGGAACGAGCAGCTTCACGTCGTGTTTATACCCGGCTTCTGCGAGGAGCGGCACCGAGCTGGAGAGGAGGGCAGCCCCGAGCCCACACAAGACGCTGAGGCAGGAGGTCAGGCAGTTTGTTTATTGGCAAATAAGTGCTGAAAACCATGAGCCCTACGTAACACAGGTGCTCGGTGCCCTGTTACATTACAGTGGTCACGATACCATCGGGGAAAGTGCAAAAGATCCATAAACAAGCAAAGGTAGTGGTGACATAGCCAGGGGGAGGCTGTGAACGGAGAGCGTGGTGCAGGTGAGCTTCTCTTCCATCCAGCTCCAGTGGAAAACTCGTTACACAGCAGCGGGAGGCCTCTAGGCCAGCTCTCACTTAAAAAGCTTGTTATGGGATTAAAAGGCCTACACGCCTGAGCACTCCCTTTGAGCTAAACCAGCACCTCCATGGAGGGCAGCCTGGACTGGTTTTTGGGGGGGCCTGGGGTGTGGCCAAGGCCAGCTCCTCCTTGGAGATGACAGCGAGAGGGACTGTCCCTGCCCGCGCGGGGACGCACCAGCTCTGTTCACAGCTGAGACGGGAGGGGAGGCATTCGTTAAATCCATGATCTAGGGTGAAAATAAAGTCAGGCTGAAACACGCCTGAAAGAGACACACTGAAAGAAAAGCCCAGACAATTAACACGGGGAGCAAAGCTTGTAAAAAGGCTTGTAAACTCTTTGCAGTCCAAGAGCAGTTTCTCAGAGGAAATGCAAGCAAGATGCATGGTCCCTTGCACTGAGGTTTGATTTCTGACATACAGACCCTACTTCACAAAGAAATTTCCTTCCAGCTTCAGGGGAGAGCTCTAGCTTGAAGCCATCAGGCACCAGGAGAGCACGCGTGGCTCTGGGAGAGCCCTGCGCTGCCGCTTTCCCACAGCTGAGCAAGGTGGGATTAACAGGCTCGTTAATTCTTAAATTCAGCCTCCGTGCAGTAGGTGCTAGACCCTGTCCAAAGGTTTGTGTGGGACACTGCCCCAGGGAACGCTTAATACTTTGAGTCAGGCAATTCTAGTGCTGAAGAAGAGGGAGGGCAGGGGGCAGACAGGCAGGAACCCGCAGCAGACACAGCGGGGTGTAACAGAACCTCGGTGGCAGCACCGAGGGAGACAACGGGGCTGGTTCTGGGGAAGCCGCTGCCATAAACGAGACAAGGAAGGGCGGAAAAAAGGTAATCAAGGAATCTCATGCCATCGAGACTAACCTCAAAGCAGGCTGCACTGGTAGTTACCGAATTCAGTCTTGGGTGCTATCGGCCCTTCCCCAAAACCTTACTGTAACAGTTTTACCACTTTCCCACAATTCCCACGTTAGCAATGGAGTGTCTACCCTGAAGAGAGCAATGGTCTCGGATGAAGAAATCCGCATTAGAAGTGCCAGGAGATGAGGGGTGCATTCTGCTCGTACATTCTTCTTCCTGGAGACATTTAACTTAACAGTTCCAAGTAAGTGACAGGAACTTTCCCCTTCTGGTTCCCTCTTTCCCCTATGAGCCAGTCTGGATCCATGCCTGGTAGGCTGTACACCGTGATCATCTGGGGAGAGAAGACAGCGTGAGACAGGACCTTCCTCTGCAGACAGAGCCCCGAAGTTTGGTCGGGTAGGGCCTGAAAGAACACTAACTCCTGGAGTTCATGCAGCAGAAATCTGTGCCCCTTCCCTGGAGCCATCGCCAGCTCTAAGAGAAGATCCACAGAAATCTGCCCAGTGATCTCCCTGTTGCTTTTTTGGTTTCCAGACTGACTTAATCGTTCTGCTGTCCCTTCCGAATACAAAAGTTCAGTCTAGTCAACAACAGAGTTTGCAACTTGCTGAGTTGCCATTTTTTTCCCAGCCCAGGCCTCCTCCAGTCAGGAGCTATTCCCGCTGCTCTCAGAGGACACTGAGGGTCACAGTGAAGATACCAAGTACTGGGGTATTTTGTGAGCTGGGTACGGCGGGACTCGAACAGGAACAGAAGAGTTATTGGGATGATGTTCTTAAATAGCAAACGGCCGTGAGCACAAGCTCACTGCAACTTGGGGGGTACTAGTGCCAAAGAAAAGATTCCGTTAGTGCTTCCAAAAAAACAGGGTTTAGGGGCAGGAAAAGCAACCAAGACCTGGCTGAGCACACAGTGGGCTGCCGGGCAGTTACAGCACGATTCAACGCAAAGAAAAATCACCCACCTCATCCGCAAGGAGTGCCAGCTCAGTGCTGTCGGCTGCTTCGTAGTCATACAGGACTCTGGCCTTCCGTGTCCCGCTGGCAGGAGGCTTGACTTCATTGGGGTTCAGGACACCCTCTGCCACCGTATTAGGCACCCCGACAATGGTGGGCACAACTGGAATAGTAGGCACAGCTGGGAGCGTGGCAGCACCAACAGCTGGAGGAGAGGTAGCAGCTGTGGGAGGAGAGGTGGATTCTGTGTTGCCAACGAACGTGCCTGAAAATCTTACAGAGGAGAAAACAAGCAGAAGTCAGTGAGGCTTTAGTCTGGGGAACCAAGGAAGAGCTCCTTTCAGTAGGACACTGCCGAGATGATGCTCCCCCAGTTTGACAGCTCTAACGGATCTACACTGCCCTTTGAGTGGGCAAAGGCATTCAGTTTTCGGGTGCTGAGACTGCCACAGGTAACATTTGTCTGCTCGTTTTGATTCCAGTGTCCTGTTGCAGGACTTGCTCTGCCAGTTCGGTGCTGGAGGCTGAAGCGTAGCACCAGAGAGGGTCTGGCAGGCGCCACTCCCAGCTCTGCAGGAGTTCTACTGGGTCCATTGTGCTGTGTCCTTGCCCTGCTCTCACATGCTCTGTGTTATCCATTGAATCTGCTAGTTCTTCAGGAATGGGATGCTGCTTCTTGTTGCTGTCAAACTGGATGCCACACCTCCCAGGCCTTCTGGGCTCTAGGGAGAGACACTAATGGTCTCATTTATCTGTAGATACCCTCCCTCTGCACGAAAGGAGCTCAGCCCTGGCCCTTGTGGGGAGTCTGCAGCGACTCCAGCCTCTGCCTGAGGTGGAGAGCTCTTAGAGCCAGCCCCAGTGCAACATCTTACTTACATCTCTCCTTTGGCGCTGCAAGCATGGAAAAGAACGGAACAGGAGCAGTGAGTGATCGCGCAGAGGCAACAGCCCCTCCCGGCTCAGGCCACCCCACCGATGTGACACCTTTAACGGACAAACCAGCCCTGCCCGTGCCCATGGGACGTGCAGCTGCAGCAACAGAATCTGTGGCTGCTGCAGCTGAGGCTCGCTGCTTGGCAACAGGAATCTGTCCCCCGTGCAACTTACCTAATTTAGAGGAAGAATGTTGGAACTCTCATGGCCCCCGTGCTTCAAGATGAACATATAAAACTCAGCAAATCCAATGGCAAAGCCGCTCTAAATGCCCTCCCTCTGGGACCTGGTCACCATTTATAAGCTCAGAAGTTCTGTCAGAGCACGGAGGGGGCTTAAAACTTCTACCCAACATTATAACACGGGCTGGGGAAGGAGGCCTGAGCTGGAGTATCCAGGTAAGTAACCCCTAGAGAAGTAACAGCAGTCTCTTATCTCACCTGCCCAGTTGCTTCTGCAGCTCCAGCATGTATTGGTAACACTGGGCATAGTAGTTGGTCTGAGACTCCACAAACTCATGGAGACAGCGAAGATGATTCACCTGGAGGGAGATAAGCTGGTCTGTGAGTTGAGCACCAGGCACAGGAACCCTCTTCCTGCAGCTACGACCTACCCCCACGGGGAGCAGATTTGTTCGGGCCAGTATTTAAAAGAGTTACTCAGTTGGTTTCAATATACTCATTTGTTCAGTTTGGGAACGCTGCATAGGCCCAAGGGTGATCCCAGAAGGGAGGCTGCTCCTGCCCATGTGGCGAGTCCACAGCTAGTGAGGGAAGAATGAGGTTTTTCTGGCTCGGAGCATTTTGAGGAATGCAGAACCGCAGGTGTCACAGTGGCACCGCCTGCTCATGCTGCCCCATGGTTTTAGTTTGAAGGTTTTGTAAGGAGGTTGCTGTAGCCTCCAAATTTATGACCCCCTTCTACTTCTGCTCCCTGTGCAGAGCTCAAGCATCCTCTCGGGGTACTTCAAGAAAGAGCCAAGAGTCTCTGAATCCTCCTCCCCCTCCCAGTTACCGAGGAAGACTCACATGTGTGCTGCTGATCCCCTCCAGCAGGAGACGGGTCACCTCTGCCTGTCGATCAAACTCAGTCTGCGTGAGCCTCAGCTCATGTTCTGCCTGCAAAACAGGACAGGGTGTTCCAGGTGGCAGGAGGCAAGGACCCCTGCTCTGCCTCTTCCAACACCCACCTCCTCCACCAACCCCACTTTTGGCACCAAGACAACGGTGTCATTGGCTCAGTAGGATCCACGTGCACCTGTGACACTGAACATCAGGCACGAGACACCCTGGGTGAGGATCCCAGAGGCCTCTGGTTGTATTTCAGCTTGATTCCTGCTTGATCCTCCGCTGGATCACTACAGGTCATGGAATGGCAGCATCAAGCTATGAAGCCCCCACTCCCACAAGACTAGAACATGAAGATGGAGAGGCTTTGTTAATCTGGAGATATGTGGAAATCCAGTCCCACACCAGCACCCATCTTTTATGGCCTCTTAGGACTCGGAGCTGGACCAACGCTGAGCGAATGCTCAATCATCTGTCCCCTGCAAAGGTAACACTGGAAACAGGACAGTTCCTGGGTCAGCAGCCTGAGTTTGATGTCAAATAGAGCTGTGCTTCTCTGTTACCCCCTCTCTAAGCCCAGAGCTGCAGGAACGCGAGAACCTTCCTGAGTTTCTCTCCAAAAGCGTGAGTTTTGCCGGCATCCTTTTTATTGTCGCAGAAAAACAAGGCTGAGGCCAGAGAGCATTTACCAAATGGCTGTTTCTCAACTGCATCTCTCCACACTGGAGATGAACATCCCTACCAAATGTCTACCCAAGGCTCTCCTCTGAAGCCTGGGTACTTGTTTGGAAGCAGGAGGAGTCAAATGGTGGTTACCAGAAGGCAGCTCTGTGGCAGACACTGGGGATTCAAAGACAGGCTGATACTGGAGACCCTGTTTACCAGACAGACTGAGTATCTCTTCCCTCCAGCAACCGGCGTATCTGCACTGGGGCAGTTTTTGCAGCACCACAACATCCAGGGGGATCTTTGCAGCGAGGAGAACTCCAGAAGCGGTGGAGCCATTAGGTGGCTCTCGTGCCTGCTGTCCCCTCCCCGCTGCCAAAGGGGTGACAAGCAGACACGCTTGTTCTCTCCAGCACACGCTGCTCCTCCGCAGCAAGCGGAACACACCAGTTCCCTCTTAGGCTGTGCTGTGACCCCATCACGCAGAAGAGTGATGTCCACTCAGCTACAGTCTGCCAGGCTGTAGTGAGGTTCTGTGTCCCCTTTCTCCAGGAGGGTGCAGCAATGGGAGGGGCGACTGCTGTGGTTCAGCGATTCCTGCACCAGAGCTCCTTTTGCCGCTTTGAAATGCCCTGAATGTTCTGGCACAGGAGCCACTTGTCTGGAACTGGCCCCAGTGGGCTAATCCAGAGGCTGACGGTCTGGGAGCAGGGGCCACACGGCCGGTGGTTCTGAACAGGGTGACCCCCAGAGGAGCCCTGGCCTCCCCAGCATGGCAAGCTGGAGGAGCTGCTGGGCCGTCACCCCCCTCATCTGGTAAGAGCGTTACCAGTGCTGCCACACAGCTGGGCCACAACAAAGAAATGCTTTGACTGTCTTTTAATCAGATTTGTCTATTTTAAGCTACAACTGATCTATTTTCTTGCATCCTCGGTATGAAAGGGATTATTTAAAGGAGAAGGGGGGCTATAACGGGCAATGCCAGTGCAATGCCTGCAGACTCTTGCTCCAGTGATCCAAGCCGAGGCTTTGGGAGTAACAGAGCTTCTTGAAACCTGTGACAGGCAGACCCACCTCCCTTTGACACCGCCTCTCCTGTTTTTTGACCTGTTGCCTCTCCCTGCCAGCTCAGAGCAGTTGTGGGATGTCGTTTCCCATGAAGCCAGCACTGGATTGTGACCACAGTGGTCCCTTCCAGCCTTGTGCATCTCCGAGACACAGAGAATTTTGACATACCTTGGTCTATCCAACCAGGACAAACCGAGGCGAGAAGAACAGAGCCTTGCGTGCTTACGGCTGACTGCGGTCAGCCGATTTGTTTGAGGGACTGAAGGGTTTAAAGTCCAAGATGAGCTGGTTCGAAAACAGCCAGTCTGCTCGGGTGGTGCATTTGGAGTAAGGCAGTAAAGGCTGCTATCATGCAGAGCATGCAGGAACGTGCCATTCTACCACCTTGCAGTTCAGGCTTCAGGCTGACTTCTGCTGAGGGGTATCTGAGGTATAAAAGGTAATGGGATCCCAGAAGGTGTCTCTGGAAGCTCCATACCATGCTGGAGCTCCACACAGAGTTCACCCTGGTCTCTATTCCACTAGCAGCCCTCCATCCATCTTCACGGAAGAGTTACATGCCCCTTGGGGAACCCAGAAAATAAACAAGATCTGGGACTTTGCCTCCATTTATGAGGGTAAGTGCAGCTCACCCAGACAGCATGAACTCCACAACAGGCTCCAAACCTCCCACCCTGCCCTCCTCCTGACAGAGCTGTTCCCTCCAGCAGCTGAGGCTGCTCACGGGGGAACCCTCTGTTCTTCCTTCAGCTCTGCTCAGAGCTCCTGCTTGGACCCCAGAACCAGCAGGCAAGGGGCTACTAGAGGCTAATGCACGGCACATGCAAAACCAGAGCAAGCAGGGCCTCTGCCGCAGGAGCAGAGCTGAATCACATCACAGCACATCAGCTCTGCTCCCGTGACACCAGTGCAGGGCTCCCAGAGCTGTCTTTTATCACGTATGCACAAAGGCCTGGTTTGCCTAGGAAGTCTCTCCTACAAAGTGCACCACGGGCAGGCTCTTCCCAAGCCACTGTCAGAGTCCCAACTCAACCCTACAGCTGCAGGGTCAGGACTGGGGTGACAAAAACGTCCCACTGACCCAGCCCTGCGCACAGGCGGGAAGGAGCCCGCAGCACCTCCCACCCCCTACACCCCACCAGCACACCCAGAAGGTTTGAGCACGATTTCAGCTGGGTACTTACTTTTTCCACCTCGTCGCTCCAAAGCTGTAGGGGCCACAGAGCAACAGGAAAGGAGATCAGTGTTGGAGACGTCGGGAAGCACTCGGCATTAACACCAATGGGCAAGGACGCTCCGTGGACACAGCAGGCCAACTCCGGGGACAAGCCAGCCCTTCACCCAGCAGCAGCTGCCAGACCGATGCCCCTTCCCCTCGTTCTTGTCCCCTCAAGATCAGTGTGGCAAATGGGAGAGCACGTCTGTGCCACCAGGGCCAGCAGCTCTGCCAGGGCTGTTACAGCAACTGCTTTCAACAGGCTCCAGGAAGAAGACAAAGCAGCAGAGTCCTCCGAACAGCAAGGGTTACTTTGCAGAAGCCTGCAGGGGCTGGTGTTGAAGGACAGCCCTTCTTTTAGGATTGTGGGGAGACAAACGAGCTGCTTGAGCCCACGAACAGGGCCTGGGAAATGCTGTAAGCTCAAGCCAGACAGAGGCCAGCATTCCTCAGCCACTGGTTTACAGAGCTCAGGTTAATGGGATCCTAATCTGGCCAGTCTGTGCTACTGACAGGCATGTTTGGCTACAGCACGGAGGAGGCAACGGCTGGGTGCTGCCTTTGAGCCAGGCAAAACATCAATCTACTCCTTCCTCTTCTCCTCACCCACAGGGGCACATTTGGGGCAGCACAACACTGCCAGCTGCTTGCTGGGATCTGGCTCCAGGACATGAAACAATTGACAACAGTCACGCACAGCGATGGGGAAGGGAGAGAAGGGGAAGAAAACCACATTGATCCTTCCCAGAGGTCCTTGGCTTGGCCTTTCCTCAGCAGACAACTATTCCCTCAGTCCTGGAGCAACTGGAACCACACCAGCCTGCCGACAACATCCTAAATGAGTGGGGCCAGGGGGAGACAGCATCTGAAACCCCCAGCTTCTGCAAAGGTGACATTAGACAGCGATCAGGGAAGTTCACCACAGCACTACTTGACCCTGTGCTGGAGGTACCTGGAAGCCCCTTGCCGGATGCTGTGGTGTCAGAGGGAAAACATGCTGTTTACACCCAGGGTCTCCCAAGTTGGACCTTGCTGAGGTTTGCTCACCAGCAACTGCCCTCAGGTGGGCTGTGGTAGCCCCAGGTGCAGAGACAACCTCACCAGCCAATATAAGGAACACCTGCAGGAAGGTTTTATGCCAGTTCCTTGGCTTGCTGCCTGCTCCTGTTCCTGCTTCTGCTCTCTGGCCTGCAGCTCAGCTCCTGTTCCACGCCAGGTAGCCTGATCGGTATCTCTTCTTACTTGAGCAGTTACTGTAGCTGGTCCCCTTAAGATCACCCGTTCCTGCACGGTGCTCAGTGTCTTGAGGGTGGGTTTTTTGTTACTATAAATCAGAAACTGTTTCAAATAAAGCCTGGGTGATTTCATCTATGCCTGGGGACACAAGACCTTTCCCCTTCTCAGCCTAAGAGAAGGAAGGGAGGTGGTGGGAAGATTCTGGAAGGCAGCTGAGAAGCAGGTCCTAGCCTGAACTGTGCTCTGGCACAAGGCCTGTCAGCATCCCCTCAGGTTTTTGGAGTAAGGTTTCCTGTAGGGGCAACGGGCAACTTTCACTCTGGCCGTAAGTCTTCCTACTTAAGACGCCTTAGACAATACTTAAACCATTTCAGCCTATTTCATCATTGCAATTCTGAATTTGTAACCAGGTTTGTTTCTCTTCTGTTTGTCTCCCTGTGCCATCTCCAGCTCTGACCCTGCTCTGGGGCATTACAGATCTATCCCTGGGCTAAGGCACCGTGTGGCTCCAGTCAGAACATCTCAGACGGCTCCGGGAGCAGGAAAAGCCATGATCTACACCCATCTTCCCTCCCTCCAGCTCAAGCCAGAAGAACCCTCTTTAAGGTAGTCAATATGGTTTTCTTGGAATCATTCCTAGGAGCGCAGCACATGGTAAGTGGCGGGGTCAGAAAGAAAGGGATATTTAGGCTCACACGGCCCACATACACCTTCTTGGACAAAAACAAAAGGTCAGTGTGGGAGAGAGGAGAAATGGCTTTTCAGCCTCCAACCCATACAAAACAAGGGAGGTGCTTGTCTCCAGGTGGATCTAATTCCATCTAAGCCCTCCTGTTATGGGAGGGAAAAAAATAACAATAGAAGCACTGTAATAATAAAAACATCCACCTCTCCAAAAAACAATAGAAATTTAGAATCCAAATGGGAGCCCTGATGGGGGCATCTAGTCCAGGAGAGAGCTGACAAAGACGAAATTGTTACCTGGGCATAAGCAATCCCTCCCTCCGGAAGGGAGCAGAGCTCAAGAGCAAGGCGAGCAGCAGCCACTGCTCTCTACTGTCAGCGCACACTAAGACTAAAGTAGCACAAGGATTCTGGCCTGAAAGAAAAGCAGAGCGACAGTATGAAGAGCTCCTACCTTGCTGCAGCGCCTGACCCCTTGGGGTGAATGCTGGGATTAGAGAGCTTGTTGCAAACCAGCCCTGCCTGCGCGGAGCTGGGGAGCAGTCTGGACTCAGTCCGCGTTCTGCTGATTAGAGATGCCCACTGTTATTCAAGTCACCCCTGTTAGTGCAGCTGGATTTCAGGTGGCACTTCAGCCACCAGCTGCAACCTCTGAAATAGTTTTGGAAGCCACAAGGGCTGATTAGGCCAGTGAGTTTTTTGCAGGTCCTCAAACTCCAAACTTAAGTAATCAAGGTCAGCGCTGGCCACTTACCTAGAGCAAGTCCATCTCCTAGAGCCCTGCTCTCACTGTCCCCTATCTTCATTGCTTCTGTCAGAGCTTCTCTAGCAGAGCTCTTAAGAGGGATCACTGAACTGATCTACCCTGGCACTTTTCTGCCACCTGTGTGCTAACCCCCCCCTAAAACTCTGTTCTGTCATGTTACTGTGCTTGGCATCTGCTCCCCAGAACAGCTCTGCAACACAGCAAAAGCAGATCAGCTTAAGTTCAGCGATGACTAGACATGCTCAGCTGAGCAGCTGGGCACTCTGCAAGATGCTAATGCACGTTACACAAATGCTTGCCTTCAGGTCTGCTTTAGAAAGCCTTAGGGAATGATGGGGACACCCCAGTCTAATCACAGCTATTCAGAGACAGGGGAAGTCTGGTTTCTCTCCTCTGATTCTCCTACAGCTCAGTTCTAGTCCATTATTGCACTGTCCTTGGAACAGGCCTTTCTTTCTCTCTGTCCTTGGAACAGAGAAGCAGGACCCACAGGCTTGCTGAGTTCCTGTGCTAGGAGAGATACCAGTCTCTGCTTCACCCTAAAGACTCTCCCCACCGGGGCAGTTACCTGTGGAAATCATTTTCTAGCTATTGGGCAAAGCTATTTCTGATCCCAGCATCGCTCTCCAAAAAGGTCAGGACAGGTCCCACTGGGAACTAACACTGATGCTACCAGCTCAGACGCGTCTCTCTCCAAACAGGGTGGGTTGTCCATTAACCAAATCCAACTTGTTTCCATGACAGTTTTTGTTTGCTAGAAGGCTGGGCTGTCCTTTTTCGTATCTACAGATCCCACTCCCTGGCCCTTTCAGATAACTCTATTAACAGGCATCAGTGTTGTTCTGAAATGCTATTTAGGAAGCAAGATGACCAGTTTTCAACATTTTAACGAGAAATGTGACATTGTGCAATGGGGAGCCATGAACACAGCACAGAAAGTCAATTGCTTGACCACAACCACTCAGTGCCACGCAGAAGAGATGCAATGGGCTATTCACCCACTCCCAGAGCATCTGACTGCAGAACAGCCAGCAACAGTCAGGTCCCAAGATGAAAGGGAAAAAAAAATAAAAATTGATCTCCATTTGCAGAGTAGACAAGCCTGCACTGTCAGCTACTGCATTACTGACACCATGGGTGGCAGAGAGATTCCTCCACCTTTGCTTCTCTTGACCAGCGACAAAGTTTGGGAGCGCTGTCACCACAGTACTGATCAGGCAGTCACGCATGTGACATTGCCAGTGTAGGGCTGGAACCATCCAGAAAGGCCAACCTTTGAGGTTTTTTTCTTTTCAGTTGCTCCACGAGCAATAAAAAGCAGTCAGAAGATTCTCACTGGAAGTGTGGAAATATGTTGGCAGAGAAACTGGAAAGCAAACCAAGGAGCAAAAGTGCCAGACCCTGACCATGCACCCCCACAGGGGGGATCAGCGTCCTTCAGGTAGAATCAGAGGAACCCTGGGCAGCCCATGTCACATTAAAATGTTGAAAACAGCGGAGCACTAGGTCTGAATTTAAGTCAGGTGAAGAGAGGGGCAGGAAGAGGTTGGAGAGGCAACGTCTAGGTGGAGGCAATCTTACCGCTGATGCGCTGGCGGAGAGAACGTAATTACGAGGTCTAGTCTCCTGAAAGTCAGGCACAGCCTAGTGGGGGGGAATAGAGTTTCATGTACAAGTCACGCAGGACAGTCGATCGGAGTCGGTCAGGCAATGGATGGAAGAAGGGACTAGTGTGTTTTTCCTGTCTGTGCTGGGAGCTTAGTTCAAACTCTTATGGGATGGCAAGATGGAGGTCTCCCAACAGCTTGGGTAGCGGCACGTGGAAGCCAGGCTTGTGCAAAAGGAGGTGGACTGGCTCATGCAGTCACGCCCAGTACTTGACCAGCAGATGTTTCTGCTGTTAGAAACTCTGCCTGTACTTACAGCTATCTGCTCACACAGCACCCAGCCAGAGTGGAGACGAGACGGCACAATCTCAAATGCATTTCCCATTCCCTCGCAGACAGCAGGTTGCTCATGTCATGTTGGCTCAGTCCAGCGGGCAGGACCGACCTTCCCTTTTCTTCCCACCTACAGTCCTAGAAGTGTCCCTGTACAGGGCCTTGTCCTTGAAGCGGGCATATTTACTAGCATCAGAGCATCCTTTCCAGTGTCTTTTAAAGAAACACGTCTACTTGTTCTTATTCTTACCAAGCCTCTGGGTGTGTTTTCTCCCAGCAAACTCAGATCTGCTATTTTCAGCAAGGGGAATGGCTTAGCCAAAGCAGATCTAGTCCAAAGCCCATTTCCAAAGGCAGTGGATGAGTCTCCAGCCCAGAGGTTAGAAAACGTCCAAGCTGCCTTCTCCATAGCTAAACTTCTGCCCTGGGGCAGGAAGACTTAAGCACTCTGGAGGTTTTCCTCCTTGGGAATGCAAGGGATCCCGTCCACCTACACACAGGTGTGGGATCACTAACCACCACAGAACAGCTCTGAGTAGGCCTCCTCATGAGGTGACCTTTGGCTGTAGCATCACCCAAAGAACTGAGCCTACCAGCTGGCTTACAGCAGGACCATCACGCTGGTGTGATGGATCAGGGCATCCTCCTTGGTCATGCTTCACTGTGCAGTGAGTTGGTGAGAAAGGCTGGCACAGGATCCAGCTGTAAGCCAGCAATGCTGTTAATCCTCTCAGGCCCCACATTTCCTCTCCCAGGTTAATCTCTTTGCAGCTCACCCAGATCTGCTTATACACGCTGACCTGGTTTGCTGGGCACCGAGCAGCCTGCTGGAATGAGCGACCAGTGTGGGGAGGAGCAGTCAGGTCATCCCAACATGAAGAGTTTGTTCTTTCCTTTTTTTTTTTTTTTTAAAAACCATCTAGGAGTTTTGGGGATTGCTGGAGGAAGGAATAAGGAGGAGAGATTCCTATATTCCTATTACAGTTAAAACCTGAATATAGGGAGAAAAATGCACCGGTGAGATCTGAGGCCAGCACAACTAGGCTTAACTCCTCCCTGTGGGGAGAGGAGATATTTCACAGCAACAGCTTTTTAGCTGCCTTTTTTTTTTTTTTCCTAAAGAGCAACTGAAGAAACCTCTCCTCCCATTCCCTGGTTTCCAGAGAGCCCCAAAACTAGTCACAGCACATGGGATGGAGGAGGCAAGCTGCTCTTGCACTCCTGTGCATCGACAAGTTGTATTTGCAAGCAGTGGTCAAAAGGGACCCACCTCCCTCCCATTCCCACTCTTGTAATGGAGAAAATGGGCAGAGCCCTGGAGCCTGGAGGACAGAACAGCACCACAACCAGAGCAACCTGCCTGTCATTGTCTCTGGACTGCTTCCCTTCCAGGAGAGGGGCTTGCCACCCAACCTCTCCTCCTCCTGCCTGTAGCTGGAGAAGCCTAGGTTGGTCTTTAGGGGAGCCCCTGCCTCTCTTGAGCACTGCTTGCAAGCAGCATTGATGGAACAGAGTGCATGCTCCAGAGGGGCTGCCGATAGCCAACAGATGCTCTCATCTTCCTGGGCCACTTTCCCCAGGCAGTGACAGCCCTGACCACGCTTAGTACATGCTCCAGGGCCAGTCCCAATGGGACAAGGGAGATATGAATTTTCATTTAAAATGGGAAAGAGACAATGAGAGGTGTTAGAAAAAAAAAAAAATAATCACAGCACTGCTAGCACAGTCAATACTCACATCTCCCTCACACTGAGCAAATTACAAAGAAACAAAACAAAAAGGTTAGTAAACAAAACAGCATCAACAGGAAGGACAAAGCACAAACTCCGAGGGAAATGCACAAGCCCAGACACTCGAACAGCAGCTCACAGGTCTGGGCAGCAGTGCACTCGGAGGGTCAGTCACGAGACAGAAGCTGTGGGAACACAAGTTTGCGCTACAGAGGGGAAGAGCAGCGAGAGAGGGGTGAGCTGGGAGAGGCGCGATACTTGAGGGCAGCTTGGATGCAGGTGTGACACAGGACTCCAGGCATGTTACGGTCAAATGATGAGTTAATACGCCTTGAGCAGAGGAAGCAGTTTTCTCCCTTCCATGCTGGGAGCCTGTGCCTTGTTCTCTGGTAGTGAGACGCCCTGAGACCAGGGACCCACCTTTAAGCTAAGCTGGGTAAGAGATGGGTACCCACACCAGCAGCTGAGGCTGTTCTTCTGATGGGCTGGAAGGTGGCTTGGAACAAACACCCTGGAAAGCCTGGACTGGCTCTGCATCCTGCCTGGGGCATCCTAGTCCTGCAGTTCTAGTGGGAAACCAAAATTTTCATCTGCAGGGAAGTTCCTCACCCAAGGGTCTGTGTGCAGGTGAGAGGCCTTGAGACCACCTTATGTAGGAAGCAAGGTAAAAAGGGTGGAAAGGGAGGAAGAACAGGAGGTATCGGAATTCCTGTTCTGATTTAAGCTTAAGATAATGCAATTGCCACCGCTTCCCACTGAGACTGGGGGCACCACCCCCTTCAGAAGGGGAATTGGGGATCCCTGAAATTACTTTCAGTGGATCTGGGTGACTTGACTGATAAGAGGAAGCTTTTTTTAAAAGGACAACTATCACTTTTGTTCACCCAAAGCTTTGTACAGGGCTTTCCCACGCAGGACTGAGCACTCCCTTAGACCTGCTGATGGGGGCTGCTGAGCTTAGCACAGCTTCCCCATATGGCATGTATGCAGTTACAGCTGGAGAAAAGGGAAAACACGCAGGAACTGGCCACCAGGGAGCTGCAAGGCCAGAGGCCCAGCTGAGCAGATGGCTAGAAAATGAGCTCATGGCAGAGTTCCTAGGCTGGTATCCCAGTGTGTCCCAGAGACTGAGTGACAAGGATTCCTGTCTATTCTGACTACATGCACTCTCTACCTGAGCTCCTGGCCCCAGATGAGAAGCAGGACTTGGTAAGTCCTTGTGCCAACAGCCTGAGTGCTATAGAATGGCAAATCTGCTTCAACAAGGTCCCCTAGGGAACCCATCAGTGCCCACCTACATCCTCCCTGCTACACTGCCTCTGCCCAGGGAAAGTCCAGCCCCAGGAGAAGCCTCAGGCCCAGGGAGCACCCTGAGCTGACAGAGCATCAGCCTCAGACAAGCACTTTGAAGTGCTCCTCCCTATTGCTCAGGCCTGCAGACGCTGGCTGACTTACCACTCCCTTCTGCACTGCTGTGCTCTGACCTGGGGGCTTTGCTAGTTTACTTGCCAAGGTTTTCCCCACAGCCTGAGGGCAACGCTAGCCTATAAAGGAGACACCACCCTGGATTAAGTGAATAGAGAGGCTGAAGGGAGGGCCTCTTCGTAGACAGACTGACCACGGCCATCCCAGCATTCCTATTTGGGGATGATTGAATTGGCAGAATCCTAACTGGTCTGGAAGCCTGGGATTGCTGCAGAGCCCCAGCATGCTTGTGCACCTTGTGCACCTCCCAGCTCAGCTCTCTCTTGGCTTGCTTTGAGACTCCCAAGGAAACTTAGGAAGTCCTCAGATGATGCAGCCTTTTAGTTACTAGTACAAATCATCTGGCAACTACTATTAGTCAGGAGACAGGAGCCTGGGTCAGGTAGAAAATTCCAGACTTTGGAAGCTCAGAACTATTGTTTCAACAACTCCCTCGTGGGAGGACATCTGAAGAAAGAGAATGTGGCTTCTGGTCACAGTTCCCTTGTGTATTAGACACAAAATACCCCCACCCATGCTTGCCAGAGCCAGGACACAGTAGGACAGCCTAATTTTTGTCCAGAGAGCACATGGCATTGCTCACGTGAGCCAAGCCCTGGGGCCAGAAGGACAGCAAGGGAAAAGAAGGGAAAAAATTACCGCTGCTTTTGCCTCGGCAGCTTTGGCTTTCTTCAACCTGGCTTTGCAGGCATCCAGATCCAGGCGGCGGTTCTGCAGGATCCTCCGCTCTTTCTGGAAGGGATGGAAAATGGGATAAGAGCAGACTGCTTAGAAACTGCTGGGGAGGGACAAGGTATCATCTAGGAACCAAAGCAATTTCCTTAGCAAAACGTGTTAGTGAGAAAGAAGCAGTTGCTGTGTTCATCTTGTTAACAAGAGTCTTGGACCTGGCTGCTGGGGATAGAGGCTGACCTGGAAACAGGGCAGCTGTGGGTGGCTGGAGCCCACTAAGCTGTAGGAATCAGGAAAGGAGTTACTTCTTCATGCACATCAACTGGTAATCCTGCTCTACTGCAAAGGGAGCCCTGAGCAGATCGAGGATTGCTACTTCTCTATCATTGCATTCTTTGAGGGAAGAGTTATGGAGTCCTTTCTCAACAGGGAAGGAAAAGTTCTCTCAGCACTGTCTCCCTCTCCCCCTGACCTCCTTGTCTTGGGTGACAGGACAAGCTTCCCCTTCCCTGCCACGATACTTACAGATATGGTTCGCCAGTCCCCTTCCAGGAAGTTGCGCAGTGGAGTCAGGAAGTTGAGGGAGGCAGAGTGGATGAAGTCCCGTTCTGCTGCACCTAAGCGCCTTTGAGTCTCTCCAACTTTTATCAAGGTCTTCCCTGCAACAACAAGAGCCTTCAGCATCAGCAGAAACCAATGAATGTTGTGTTGGCCTCAGCCAACTCACCCAGAGCTACGAGTCCAGTGTTGGGGAACAAAGGCAGAGCATATGCTGGTTGGACAAGGTGACCATGCCCACCCCACACCAGCTTCAGTCCTAACTACAATCTGCTTTTAGCTTGAGGCCTCTTCTCAGCTGTTCCCAGTGCAGCTTTGATCTTATCTGAGGCACTTATTCCACTGATGTCCTTTTACTGCCATACCTGCTTGTGCAGAACGATCTCTTTGTCTCATAAAACAGAGGCACAGGAACAGAGCAGCAAATTAAAAAGCACCAGACCAGAAAAAAAAAAAACGATTAGGCAGTGCTGGCTATAGATGCAGTTATAGCTGCTCTGCCTGTAACAGGACTCGCTATTGAACAGCTATTGATTTGGAGAGCAGTAACAAAGATCATGGCAGAGGCAAGGACAGCTGGAAGCTAAGGCTGTGCTGGTCTGCTGCGCAAAGAAGCCTAAAATTCCCCCAGGAAGGGGCAACTGTCAGGATTTAAGAGCAGAAAGATATACTGTGTGGTCAGGAAGGGGCGTGGTGAGGCTTGTAGTCAAGCATCAACCTTCCCAAATCTGTTTTCCTGTTCTCTTTCTGCTGGAGAAAGATTTCCACCCTCCACTTGCAGGACACAGTTAAAGGATGGTTCTCCTGTTCAGAGTCTAGAGAAACACTGTGCAACTAGATACCACCTTAGACTAAATATATGCTCAAACTGCACAAAGTTAGAGCCATTCACTGCAACTCCCTGTTCGGCTGAGTTTAGAAAGCCATAGAAATATCACAGAGTAGTTTCTTCATCCTATAACCAGCTCCAGTAGTTACCCTGGATCTATGTTTCTGTTTCTTCTCTAGCTCTGTCAGACTTGAGGACTGTATAAGGAAAGGGGATGCCTTTGCCCCTTTTTTACCCCACAGCATGGACGATGCTTTGCTGTGGAGTAAGACTGACTTCCTACTTCAGTTGGGCTGTTTGCTTCTGTGCTAGAGAAGACCTTTTCTCCTGTATCAGCTTTGACACACCAATAGGCAGGTTGCCACAGGGGAAGCAGGCCACCCTGCTCCCTTGGAGAGTCATGCCGTGGAAGTCTTAACCCAAACCAGTCGTGGGGATACTCTCTTAGGAAGGGATGGATTCCCAGGGTTTTTTAATTATCCAGGCTGACTTACCATAAGGTGTCGCTGGCCCAAAGTCATTAGCTGCTTCTGTCATGTACTGTGCCAGCAGCTCCCCATTGGTGACCCGGGAAGGCACCTTTCGGTCCAGCTTCTCATAGAGGAATTCTTCTACTCTGGCACCTGGAATGAGGATGCCACCAGCAATTACAGGATGGAGGATGAAGGAAGGGCCCCTGAAATTGGCATTCAGGGTAGCCCACCCCATGCAACTGGACAGCAAGCATCAGCGTCAGGAGAAGGGGTCCCTTCCCCAGCCCTCAGGAGCACTGCCAGGCTGTGCAGGGCAGAAGCCGGTCACCTCTCAGCTACACTGGGAAGTAAGGACAGGCCCTGCAAAGACAGGTGTCTTCCAACCCCTACAAACTCAAAGGAACAGGGATCTCTGCCAGAGGGCGTCTTTTAACACCGAGCTGCAAGTTATATTTGTCCTTCAAGCATTAGAAGAACCTGGACTTACTAGGGTTTGGCTGCAGCAGAACCTCAGTCTGACGCAAGATCTTCTCGGTCCAGTTCTTTGTGCAGTCTGCCCTGGCCAGAAGGTTTTCAAAGTGGGCATCTAATTCAGTCTTCTCAGCCTGGCCCAATTTTTCTTCAGTAAACTGCAAGAAGGACATAGTCAATAGAAGGTCTGTTCTACTAAATCAAAATTACAGTGTGTTACAGAGCTATTAGGAGACACTGAGGCTTATTATGTCTCATGCATTCATCTCAGAGTAGAGCTAAAAAGCCTTCAAGGTACCATTTTTTCTTCCCGGGTATATTTTGGGGAAGAGTGCAAAAGTTTATTCAAGAGTGGAACAAACACAAAGCTAAAAACAGAGTCCAGGTTTGAGAGGTGTTATGGAATAAGTGCTTTTTAATAAGGTCTCACCAAAAAATACTCTAATTGTGAGGTTTCTATTTGAATGTGCATTGGGTCCTTCATACAGGAAAGCAACAGACATCCTTCAGATGAGGCAAGATGCCAATTCCCTTCACCTCCTCCTAACCAACTCCATGTCCTACAAATCCAGCAGGATCAGGAACACCACTACCACCTCACAAGTCCCACTTTCTTCTCATCTTATCAGACAAGTGTGTACACACACTGAATTTGCTACAGGACTTCTGAGTGCCCTTAGAGTGCTGCCTTCAAGCTCACCTCCTGCCTTGCTGGCAGTAAGCATCTCAGATTTAAGGAGGCTTGAACTCAGGATTTAGATAAAACTGATTCCAGCAAGTGACTCTTCCTTCTGGGACATACTCTGAAGGAGGGTATTGAGAGAAATATAATGGTGTCTGACTTCTCTCAGCACTCATTCATACTGGCAATGGGCCCTCCCTCCCTCTGCAATTCCTTTTAAGTTTAAGATTGGCAGCAGGGAAAAGCAGGCTGTGAAAGTTCTCAGTGTTTTCATACTGGGTAGTGACATCTGACCAGCAAGATTTGTCAGTCTGGAGGTGCAGCATCAGATGGCCTGGAGACCCCCATAGCTTTCTTGGGGGATTTCTGAGAGAAGAGCCCATTCCCTCTTGGAATTTTCCACTCATCCTCTCCGCAAAGCTGGCCAAGCACAATTTCCTGCTCTTGACAGAACCAACATCTTGTTGGATCATGCTAAAAGACCCCTTTAAACAGCTCTGCCTCCTGGGAGCCTATGGAAGTTTCAGTTGTCCTTTTAGTCCTTGTTGCTGGTCTCTGGTGCCACTGTTATCGGGACATGGTTCAGTACGATACCTGGTACAGTCAGGTGCCAAGACAGTAAAGCCTGGCTAAAACTTCTAGATAAAACACAGCTTCCATCTAATCTGCCACCTGTGCCTTCCCCTCTCCCCTCCCCTGTCCCAGAGCTCAGCTCTAGGTGGGCCGAGATGCCCAAGATTCATGGAGTCTTGGTCTAGTGTCTGCTGCCCAGCCCAAAAGGCTTTCTGGCAAGCTCTGTTCCTGTGGCTGCCCATCATGCCCAGCTGCGTTCCCATCCAGTACAATGCTGGGAACAAAGGCAGATAAGGAGCAAGCCCAGAAACAGCACACGAGGAGGCAAATAGCCTTTAGGAGTCCTGTTACCAGCCATGTGCAAATGTTACTAGATGTCTTGAGATATCCAAGCCCTGTGGGTATATTTACACAGTGACCTGTTTGGGCAAGCCAGAGCCAGTGAACCGCTTCGCCGGATGTTGGTGGTGACAGATACTGAACTGCAAGGACGGTCACACTCCCTCCTGCAGCCCAGTGGGGACACAGACGAGTCATAAGCATTTATAACCAGGGATTGCTTCACTAGCCTCTTCCTCAGCATCAGTAGCCCCTGATTACTGACAGTTCTTTTCAGCTCATTCTTGCCCTGGACCTCTGGCTACTGCTGGACATGGCGAAAAGCAGATTCAAGGTGAGAAGGTGTTTGCGTTGCTTTGTACCTAATGTCTGTGATTGCCTTGGGGGGACACACACGACTATCAGCCGTACGTGAGCAGCTGAGGCTCTCTCTGTCACTGTTGGAAACCCAGGGCTGTTTTCAGACTCTGCCAGGCTGGGCTGAGTCACTGCCATGCAGCAAACTGGGGCTTCCCAGGTATTTGGCACAAATTCTTGAGTCATCTGTTTAAGAGCTTTCTTAAACAAGCCAAGACTCTTTGATGCAAGCATAACAGTCTCTCTTGCCCTCCTTTCACAAGCAGGTTTTTGAGCTCTCATCTCACTTTCAAGTTCAGCTCTTCTTCCTGCAATTTACACTCTCCTGCACCAGCGTCTGCCCTGGAGCTGTCAAGCCTAAACCCAGTTGCTTATCAGCTGAATTTAGCCAGCTTCTTACAGCAGTGCTGCAGAGTCAGATCACTGCTGAAGCCCTCCAGCATCTTCACAGTGCTGCTGCCAGCCTCTTGAATCACTCCAGCATTGGGGTCCTTTGCTATATTCACGAGTGGCACCTCCAAACATCACTGTCCTTCGTGGCTGTTTCCTGTAACCCACCCCTTCACCCACTGCACTGGAATAACGTGTCATTTGCACACCGCTTGGCCAGGGAACAGCCAGGACTCAGAAACGTTAGTGCCTGACTTGAGATAAGAACTGAGCTGTTTATCTTGCAAGAGGGCTGAGGACATGCACCACAATCCCTGCAAGCCTGGGCTATGCCAGAAGGGAGGATGGGCAGCAATCTCAGCCACAGCCTGTGGCTCCAAAGGGTCAGGCCAGAAAACAATCTCTTATTCAGGATTTGTTTCAGCATTGGAAAGCCAGACATGAATGTCATGAAGTGGGTGCAAGGGCATGGGAGGCTGTAGCTCACTTGCTGGGAGGCTGTTACTCCATTTACACTTCATTCCCTCAATGTTTCCCTGAGCCCTGCCCAGAAGGGGGCTATGCTGTGAAGTACAGACCCAGGCATAGCCTCGGTGCAGCTGGTACCACTTCATCGAGGGCTGCTGTATAGGCTGCTCTTTCTCTCCCCTACAGGACACTTCTACCTCCTCGTCTGTGCCTGGGGAATCACTGATCCAGCTCAACTCGACCACTAATGTGACTTCTCAGGCAGATCAGAAAAGTCGCCTGACTACACAGCACTACTGGGAACGTGCCACCCTCAGGTGCAGAGGAGAGCAGGACCACCTCTTGTAGGAGCAGCTGGCAGCGAGATCAGATGAAGCTTTGCATAGAAGCACAGCCAGTGAAGGAGATTAGAGGTAAGTTACACTGCCTTATCCTATGAGCTGTTTCTTATGGCCGGTGCAAGTGGAAATCCGAGCTTTCAGGTGGCAACAGGTCTCAGCTGCTGATCCCCTCTTAACTGGCCGCCCAAGTCAGTGTCCCCAGTGAAAAGCTGGGTAGAACAGCAGTTTATGAAGTCTGGCTGCTCAAGTATTTCAAGCAGAACTCCCCCACAAAGGACTTCTGTTCCTAGGAATTTGTTTTCATAACACTTACAGAAATTTCTTTATTTTTCCCTTCCATTGAACAGGCATAAGATTTCCGTCTGAGGCCAAGAGATGCAGGAGAACTCTCATGCCTCCCGACTGTAGAAAGACAGATTAAAAACATTGTGTGTCTTGGTGTCTTTTGCAGCACCAAATACTCCACACTGCCACAAATGGGAGCCTTATTCAGCTGTACTGAGTTGACCAACAGGCTTGGTGAGTATCTACCTAGAAGAGAGTCAGGGCAGGCAGAGCACATCCTATTGCAGTGCCTGGGGAGAACCTTAAGCTCCTCTGTTCTGCTGCGACACAATTACTCCCATTTGTTTTTTAGAATCTGATGGCCGGGTCAACAACCCTGCCCTGAACCTGGGCTCACATGCCAGGTTGTGGGCATGGTCTTGGGCTTCCTGTGGGACAGGAAGCACCCCTGCAGCTGATCCAGCTGAGCACCAGTCCCGTCTTTGTGCAGCGAAGCCAATGAGGTGATTAATAATGCAGGGCAGCCTTTTGTCGAGTGCCACTCTCACTCTCCAGGAAGAGGAGTCATGCTGCATTCCAGGGCATCAATAATTCAGCCAAAGGTTGAGTTTCCTCTGGGAGGCTTGGCTGGCCAGCAGGAATGCTAGATGCATTATCAGGGCCTGTGTGGGCAAGCAGGCTGACACATCAGGAGAGCAGCACTTGGGTGACAGGCCCAAAAGAACCAAGACCTTGCTGGACTGCAATTGGGGCAGCTGTCTGCATTCACAGCTTGAGCAAGAAAGCCCCTTTCCCCAAGAGAGTTGGTAGAGACACTAGTGGGATGTCAGGAGGGTGAGCAAGTAGAGCTGAGTTGTATGGGTCCCTCTGCACTACAGCTACAATATCAAAGAGGGCTGTACTTACAGCCCTAGAGATTTAAGGTCATCAGGGTTAGGCTTTAAAATAACACATGTGCTGTTTTCCTTGTTGAAAGCATTAGCACCTTTCTCCCATTTAAAGCAAGGGGAATAAACTCCCAGTGCTCCCACTGAGTTATGCCAACACCACAGCTGTTTTGCACAATGCAGCATGAGTTGACTTGTGTCTCTGCCAAGCTTGTGTCATTTTCCCGTCCCTCTCCCCTCCAGCTGGCTCAGGCCTGTATGCTGTGAGCTCGGACAGGGTAGCTGCACCCCCCTTACAGAGGATCTAATGCTAGAGTTCAGGCCCTTGTACCACTGGCAGGGGCCCCAGTTGGACATTACTTACAGTTTTCCACCTTGAATCACAGAGATCAAAAGAGGTCTTAAACCATGAATGGTGTCTTGCATCTGCCAGTGGATTTGGGCTGATGGATTTTCTGAAGCCTCTGAACACCTTCATAATACCCAGGTTATCGTAATATTTGCTTTTTTGATAGCCAGAGGCAGCCAGAATCAGTTCCAGCAAATCTACCTCCCAGTTTGTACAGGGTTACATTAGGAGAGAAGCCATAGCCCCTTAGTCAGCATCTAAAAACTACCTGAATCTCAACAGCTCTGGACCAGATACAGAGTATGCTTCAAGTATTTGGTCACCAGGAGTCAGGAAAGAAGGCTCTGAGCCAAGCAAAACTGTGCTACAGGACAGAAGGAAGCTATTAACAGAACAGCTTGTTTAACTCATGAGCAAGGCGTTTAGGAGAGGAAAAAATACTGCCCTCGTAGATTTATAGGCGTGTTTCAAGTGGAAGTATGTTCTGAAGGCAGAGCTACAGACCAGAGCCCTTTTAAGTTACCTCCTGTTCTCTTGACTTCTAAGGTGTCCAGCAACCAAGGTATCAACTCCAGTAAAGTCAGCAAGCAAAAGGGAGAAGTCCATTTCATCACCAGAGTCGAGAGAGATGGGGGAGTCTGTGTTTCTTCAGGGCCTTCAAAGGTAGAGTAAATCAACTTCTATCTGCTAGTAATTACATTAGCAGTGGAACAAGCACCCAAAAGCTGTACTCACGCTTGGGCAATTTCACCCAGAGTCAGTTTACATCAAAACTGACAAAAGACAGACACCTACAATTATTTCCAGACATCCCTGAGAGTGCCTGGCTTGTAGCCTGTCTATAACAGAGACATCCAATGTGTTACCTTTGGAAGGAGAGATGCCAGTTCTGTAGGGAAGCCAGAGCTGTTAGCATCGCTTCCTCTGCAGAGATTTGGGATCAAACCCACTTCACTGATAACTGGAAGGTGCAGCTGATCAAAGAGAAAGGCCTTATTCTCCGTTAGTTAATATTAGAACAGCATGACCCGTTTGAAGTCTGTCTACAGGCGCAGCTGGTAGAAGCTATGTGCTGCATCCCCTCGGAGGATGCTTACCGAGTGGCTGTGACTGGTGGAGCAAGTGTCAATACAGTACATTGTTGGGTCGGATGCTGAATCCTACAAAAGCTCTTTATCCTTGCAGCTGCAGGCTTAAAGCTTGTTCCCCACTCCCAGGACAGTAGTGCTGACAACCACTACTTCCCTCCTCTGCTTCATCTACTTCTACCTGCTTTGTTTTTCCAGAGAATATAAGAGATGCCATGAAGGTCACAGGGCACTGCCTGGTCAGGAAGCCACAAGCACAACCTAGTAAGATAGTTCTGCTTATACGGCTTCTTTCTCACAGCCACCTTTGTCCTGCTCCTGCTGGATGCAGGTACAGCGTTGCCTTCACAGAAGCACACAAGCCCTTCAAGCTGCCTAGCTTCTCCTCAGGTAGGAGTGGTGCCTGAGCCAGGAAAAGCTATATAAAGGGAGTGGTTTGTTGAGGGTCTTTTTGGTCACGAGTAAGGTGAAGCCTAGTCCCAAATCCTTCAGCCAGCACCTACCTTAGGTTGCATTTGACAGGTTTTAAACGAGGATTGCTCCTGCCCTAAGCCTCAGGGAAGCCACCCCAGAGGTGGTGTGCTCTGCTTCCTTCCTGCCTCGCTGAGCAATGCTACAGCCTTTCTTCCAGTTTGAGTTAAGCTCTTGTGTGTTGGCCAGACATCTCAGCCAGACAGCAATAGCTAATGCTGTCTGAGTGGCACAGCACATAATGGCCAGTCCATTTATCTCCCAGTTGCTGCAGTTCCAGTAAAACATTACTTTGTTAAATGCCTGGAGCCAAAGAAAGCATCTCCAAAGCTGTAGAAAAACTGAGCTTATTCTAGGCAGGTCATATTCTCCTCCTGGAAGATCTGCTGTGCTAGAGTGCTACAAACCCAATCCTCATTGCCAACAGCAGACCTCAACTGTCATTTCTGGCTCTTGGTGGAGACAGGGCAACATTCACTCAAACTAGCAGCAGGATTTTATGGGGACAGCCTAAATAAGCCTTTTTTTCCCCAGCAATTAGACTTCAGCAGATTGCTTTCAAACTCAGCTATCCATTTCCTTCCAGTCTCCCCTGGACAGCATGCTGCCCACAAATACCAGTGCACATTTTGTTTCAAGGAATTACTACTGTAATTAGTCAGATGAATATTCATACAAAAGATTATGTGGAGTAGGTGTAGCAGGCAGAAGTCACTATTTATAAACGCCTTCTTGTTCTAGAATTGCTGTGTGCAGACACTGTTCCCATGCCTGTCTCCTTCCTACGCCTTGAAGCTAAAAACCACTTATCAGAGACTTACAATAAGGCTTCTAAACATAAGATTTCTCTACAGCATTTCTTCCATTCTTCTGCTACCAAGGTCATTTGCATGAGAACAGCATCTTTAAGCTTTCCAATCTGCTCCTTATTTTCCACCTGTAGTTAATATCTCTCTTTTTCATAACATATGACTCATTGGCACACTTACAGGAGGTGATATCTGTTTGTTTACAGGAGACCAGTTCCTAAAAGAGCCAGAATTACTCCACTCTACAGAAGGTTTGGAACAAGACAGCACTGCCCTGTTTGTTTATCAATCCCCCCCCTCCATACACAATAGGTAGAACAATATGCCCAGTCTCAGAGTCACCAGCTGGACTTGGCGTCTCAGGCAGGATCTCAGCCAGCTCTGACTGGTCTCTCTCCTCTCCTGCCCAGATGAGAGCAGTTTTCCAGTTGTTATGCCGAAGAAGTGGTCAGATTCAGCAGCCACATCCCACCAACCTGATGCACACTTTGCTCCTCATGGGTGGCCAAGTTTCTTTACAGCTCCGGGGGATTACTGTGTCCCCAAGCAGCTCCTGATCTCAACTTTGCACAGGATGGTCCTGATGCCACGTTAGCCTCTGGAAATGCTGCTTGCTCAGACTTAGCAGCTCCCTCCCATCACTTTAACTGTACTGTGATTTGGCAGAGCCTGGGAGCGACTGCTACCTGACCTCCCAAGGGACTGAAGGGCAGGCTATCTGCAAGGCCGCCTCTGCCACACCTCCCAGGCGAAATGGAACAGTTCCCCAACGGGTCTGGGGAAACTATTTTGCGAGATAAAGCATTTCTCAAAAAACCAACCACTATTAGGCAAGCGATATCCTCTCCGCACCCCTCCTTCCCCATCCGTGTATTGGGTGGGAGCATCTCTGGACCTTGCTGGTCTCACTTCAGCGGCACCGCGCTTTGGCTCAGCTCCCGCTGGGGGTCGTTCAGCGCCGCTCAGAGCCCCCAGCGCTGGGGCCGGGGCTCAGCCAAGCCGACCCGGCTCATTCTCCAGCCTC
>VZRU01010824.1:56576-76467 GCA_013398155.1 Pedionomus torquatus
GGGTCGGCGGTGGGGGGAGACGGGGATCCCCGCGTGGAACCGGGATTGGGGGCGCAGCGAGTACGGGGTCCCCCGGAATTGAGGGGTGCGGGGGGGCTGGGGTAGCTGGGGCGCAGGTGTTGCTCTGCGGTGCAGGGATGTGGGAGGGCCCAAGGGGTGCGAGGGGGGCATAGGGGTGCCCGTGGGTGTGGGAGCGCTCCAGGGGTACAGAGGGCCCGAGAACCCCATTTGCAGGGCCCCCTCTTGCTGCAGCAGCGTTATGGGGAGTCCCGTGAGGAGCTCCCTGCCTGGGGCCCGTATGGCTGAGGGATTTAATGTGCCTGAGGGAGCCTGCGGCTGGCAGGGCTGTGGCGAGATGCCCCAGATTGGAGGGGTTTCCCTGGTACCTTCCAATGTGTACCTCATGTACCCAGGCGTAGCGACTCCTGGGGCTGTTTTCCATGCCCAAAATCTCTTGCACTTTGCTCCTCTCACTTCTCCTCTGGCCAGAACATTGCGTTTAACCTTGTGGGGAGAGCCTGTTGCCAGCATCTGGTCCCCCACGGGCTCCCACCCACCTTGAGATACTGGATGGGGTCACACCAACCCACAGGACGTGGGGTCTGGCAGGAACTGGGGGGGTTCTTTGTGTGGCTGTCGCATCCGGGGGTGCACTTAGCTTGTTGGTGTGGAGAGATGCCAGAGCCCCGCACGGCCACACGCTGTAGCAGCAGCATCTCCTTGCTGCAAAGGCTGACCTGGCAAAGAGCAGGGCTAAAGCATTTATAACTTTGTGGTGCTTAAAGGTGATCCCCGCAGGTTTTACGTTCATCTGTAGCTTTGTCCTTGACGTGAAGCATGTTCCTCCTCCCCAGCTCGGCCAGCAAAGCTCTGCATAAATTCGAGCAGCTTTGAAACCTCCTGGGCAAACACCCCTTTTCTTGGTGGCTCCTGAGCAGGTCTTTGACACAGAAAATTGAGAAAGAGCAGAGTTTTGCCAATGAAAGGGTACATGTGGTTGGTTGTGGCTCCCACATTAAAAAAGAAATTATTGCAAGTAAAATCCTTCCAACCACGTGCAACCAATTCTGGTGCGTGTAGAAATTTCTGGCAGTTATTGAGTCCAAGGATGCTGGTGCTGTGGAGCAGTTTGGGAATCTGAACCTGAAGTTGATAGGACATGCAAAAAAGTTGCTGCTGTTGGTGAGAAGATGCTTTAAGTCTCGTGCTTGGCTCTAGTGGCATCGCTGCTTCAAGTGATTTGCTGTGGGGTTTGTAAAGTGTAGCACAAGAAGGAGCAGGTTGTGTATTTCCTTTGCTCACCTGATTTTTTTCTCCTCTTTCTGCAGGAGAAGGATTGCTGGATGAAGGCTGACTGTAGGACTCTGAGACAGATGTCAGAGGAAAGTTGGATTTCTGTGTGAGCAGCTCACACAGCATCTGCAAGTGCCCTTCCCCTTTGTGGCTCCTGGAGGTGCTGAGGTCCCTGTGCAGACATGGCATTTAGACGGACAGAGGGAATGTCCATCATCCAGGCCTTGGCAATGACCGTGGCAGAGATCCCCGTGTTTGTTTACACGACGTTTGGGCAGGTACAACAAGCAGGAGAAGCTTTCTGGTTGGGTTCCTTGGGCTTTCTCCATGGGGGTTGTCAGTAGAGCGAGAAGGGTCTATGTTGGTTGTGAGGCACAGAGGCACAACAGGATCGTGCTGGGAGACCTCAGCAGTTTGAGTGTGTATAAGAGAGATTTGGGGTGGTGGGAGAGAGTTGCTTGGGGTGGGCTTGGAGAGGAGACCTGCATCACTGCCTGAGAGAACACCCAGATTCAACCTTTCTCTTCTTCAAAAGAATTAAAAAAAGACTATGTTTTAAAGATGATCAATATATTTCCCGCTTGTGGTATTGCAACACTTGGGGCAATAAAGCTCAGCTACATACCAGGGTTTGAAAGCTGAATTTGGGTAACCCTGATTGCGTCTGTTCCGGGCTGTGTGCAGATTTTGCAGTGTGTTTTGGCAACGAGGACTGAGACCATGTTCTCTAGGGTCTGTCAAAATGATGCTCCCCAATTTCACTGCTGCTAAGTCTTAGTTGTGTAGTGGGGGCTGTGTTTTGTGGGCAGGAGGGGGAATGCCACGCTGTCTTATGTTTAAAATTGTATAAAAAAAGACAAAAAAAAAAAAAAAGAAGAAAGGGTAGTGGACTTAGTTTTTCATTGTTCCTCTTTTGTATCTTTTGTGTTTAAAGTCTGTCTTCTCTCAGCTGCGGCTTTCTCCAGGCCTGCGTAAGGTGCTGTTTGCTACAGCTCTTGGGACAGTTGCGTTGGCTCTTGCAGCTCATCAGCTGAAGCGTCGTCGTCGTCGAAAGAAGCAGATTGCTCCGGAGAAGTGTGGCTTTAAGCCTGGAGGGATCACAGTGCCCATCTTGCCAACCAGAAGGGTCTCCTCTGTGAAGAAAGGTCGGCCTTTCCAAAAGGGAAAAATCCCCAAAAGCCTTTTGTGAGGGAGCAAAGAGGGTATACAGGGAGCGATGGGAGGTTCCTGATGACTGGGAGGAGAGGAAAGTGAAGCCATTTCTATAGTGCATTGATGCAGAATGAAATTAAAAGCCTGAAGCACAGTGCCATGAACACAGGGTTAGCGGAGGAAAGGGAGAGACCCTGAGCTCAAACCCTTACAAGAAAAAAGTGACGCTGAGGTTTTCACCAGCCTATGGGAAGGCTGTGGAGCTGTTATGCCATGCTTCCCCTGATAATAACCACCCGGGACACGTGGTGACCTGGTTGTGTATTGATCTTGGTGATGATAATATGACTTCTGACCCAGGGGTCCCCCATGCAGCCCTGTTAGTGAGGTTGGGTGGCAGAGGGGAGGGTGGCCTGGGCCAGGCTGAGGAGTCAGGAGAGTTCATCCAGCTCTGTGGCAGCTCCTAGACCTTGGGCAACTTCTTCACCTGCTTGTATTGATTTTTGGGGTAAGGCTGACCCAGGTCCTCAGCAAAGCACTTTAGGCATTAAGCATTTGTTAAGAAAAATTGAAGTGTTTTTAATAGTAACCAAGAGAGCCTGGCCTGAGGGAAGCTGGAGGAATTTCTTCATGCTTTTCACTTGTGCTTGCCTCCTGCCATCCATGAGTGGTGAATAAATATTCGTTCCTCGGCCTCACATCCCAACTGATACCCACTTTCTTAGTGTCTCAGAGCAAAATAGGGCACACAGGAGATCTGTGACTCATTTCTAGGTATTGGATGCTGCTTTGCCCATCTGCAGTCATGCTTGATGGGGTGATGTTTGCCCTCCCTATTCATAGCTGCAGTGAATCAGGCCTAAAATCCTATTTTATTTTTTTTTGTGTGTGTGACCTTCCCAACTTCAGGATACTCCAGCAAGAGAGTCCAGAGTCCTGGCAGCAAGAGCAATGATACGCTCAGTGGGATTTCCTCCATTGAGCCCAGCAAACATTCCAGTTCTTCCCACAGCCTCGCCTCGGTAAGGACCTTCTCACCTGGACTGGGTGAAGCAGGGCTGGGAGATGAGTGCATCTACCTCTTAACAAGATCACGGCATCCTTGGGCTCACACTGACTCATGGATAATGCCCAGGCTTTTGGAGCAGAACAGGTTCTGGTGTAATTGGAGGGTGGGTTCTGCTATTAACCTCGCAGTGACTGTCTGGAGTTGCCAGTGTGAAATTAGAGCAGCATTTTCCTATGGCCAGGAGCCCCAGGGTGCATCCCACTTCCTTGGCCAGTGAAAGGCTGCAGGAAGGTTTTGTCTGTGGGACTTGGCTGTGATTCCTCAAGGAGCAAGGCTTGCTAGGTCTTGTGGTGGTTGTTTGCTTCTCTCCATGGTAGGGGTTTGGGTGGCCCAGCAGCCCCTGTGCCAGCCCCCTCCCTTTGTGCTGGGGCTGCTCGTAGCTTGTCTGGTTGTTAAAACCTAGTTAACTTCCAAAATTGGATAGCTCTGATTGGGAAACAGTGCAGGTTGAGAACACAGTCTAGTTCTACCTCCTCCAAAGCCAAAACCAGCCTATAAGTACAGGTAATTCAGGCTTGACCAGGCAGCAGAAGCCATCACTGCTTTTATCCACCTCTTGTTAGACCCAACACAGAAGGATATTGAGAAGGATGTATGGCTTTGAGACCTGTTTTGCATCCTCATCGCTCAAAGCCTCTCGTGCTGCTGTTGGAGCAGTGGGCGGCACAAGCGAACCTCTGCAGCTTCATGTGCTGTGATTTACTGCGATACACCCCCTTGGTGCCAACTGTCAGGGCACCCAGCCTCTGTGGCCGGTTAGCAGTGCTGGGGCAGGAAGGGGAAAAATCACCCCATTCGAGGGGAGCTGTTGCCCAGCAGCACCCTGCAGTATGTGCAGGCGTTGCTTTATTTTAGCTTGTCCTGCACGGTTGAAGCACCAGAAAGTTGGCAAAAATCTGTGCTGGCCAAAGCGTTGTCTCCAGCAGGCGGCAGTGCTGGCACAGCACATTCCGCACCAGTATTCCCCTAGGGTAACTGGGATATGATGGAACGTGTCAGTGCGATCTGAGTTGTGTCCCGCTCTGGCCACCTCCTTCCCCCTTCAGGGACTCTCATGTCCATTTAATTCCCCTGTGGCTTCTCCCTTCCCACAGATGCTGTCCAGGTTTTATATTGAAGTTTGTTTCTCTTTAGATAGTGGGCTTTTTTAATCTAAATGTTTTTCCCCTGCTGGTGCATGGGTGAGGATATCCGCATGGAGAGGGATCTGTTCCTCTGCCCCTTTCATTATGCGGGAGCTGAGTGTCTGTGACACCGTACTTGCTGCTTTCATGTTTAATTTATGGGGAAAGCTCAGCTGCAGTTGCTGCCTGCTCTCTCTGCTGCTTCCTGGGGCTCTTCTTTGCCATCTAGTAAATAAGTCAGCAGCAGTGAATTGATGATTTGCAGTTCTGGATCGCAGGGTGATTTATTAGCACTCCATAGAGATTAATCAATGGAGTCAGGGCGTGAACTCATCTGTCAGATGATTATTGTAGCTTTTTCTCTAGCATCAGGCTCACATTTGGACATCTTTCTCTAAGCCATAAGAAAACACTGGTCACTGATAGTGCTAGAACCCAGCACTTCATTGGGTCAGACTTAAAAGACGTTTATGCACTAGTGTGAAATTGGAGAAAGCTGATGATTTGCTGTGTGGATTTTAGTGCTCAGCCCTCCCAGGAAAAGGTTTGGTTACAAAGAGAACAACAGGGATCCCCATGACTAAAGTCCTCAGCTGTGTTTTTGCTGATAATCTGTTCCTCTGTTTGGTCTGTGGTTGCCTTTCCCCACTTCCACCGATTTATGCACAGGCAGCTGGGACTGGCGTGAACTTTCTATCAAAATCATTGCACCTTTGAAGTAGTTGCTTTGGAGCTTTCTTGGGCTGTCACCTCCAGTGCTCTCCTGCGAGGGCTCACTGTTACACAGCTCACTGTTTCCTAGTGAAAATTCAGTGCAAATTGGTTCAGAAGGTATTTCCCACACAACTTTCCATGCTTTCAAAGACACTGCTGTGGTGCTGGGTGGAGAACGGGAGGACTTCTCACCTCGCCCCCCCCCGTCTTGGCACCATGCTTGGCAGTTGACAGTGTAGTGTGAAGCCAAGTGGGAGAGAGCCAGTATCTCTTGATACCTTTCCCTTCCCAGGCGAGGGAAAACTGATAATGGGGCAGAACGTGGGGAAGAGAAATGGCTTATCGTTTGGATTTAACTGGTGGTGGTGTTTGTGTGGACTTAATGCTGCTACCCTTGGAGAGAACTCAAAAGGCTGCTCTCTGCTGCTTTCCCACAGATGGTAGCAGTGAACTCTTCCAGTCCGATACCAGCATCAGCAGGGATGTGGGAGGCCCAGGCAATGGGGGATGCTGGAGCCCTTGGTGATTCCAGTGCAGAGAGTCTCTATGTTCAAGGTAAACAAGCACAAGAGGTAACACCACGCTGGGGTTTGTCTATCACTGTGAAAGCAAAAAGGGGCTGTAAATTGACACAGAGCATTAGCAGCTCAGTGCAGGGCTCTACTAGGAAGCGTGCTCTCATTCTCAACTTAAACTCAGTCACTTGTTATAAAAATCTCATCTTCTCCTAAAGAAGCATTTCTCTGTTAAGCCATATTTAAAAGGGAAAGAAAAAAGAATAATTTTGCTCTTTCTTATTGGTTAGGGAGAGGCTCTTCCCTCTTTGTTGGATTGTCTGAGCCAAGGTTCCAGCTGTATCACTTTGTTCCTGAGTTGCTGGAACTCTCACAGCTTGTGTTTGGTTCCATTACCAGGCATGGAGCTGTTTGAGGAGGCCCTGCAAAAGTGGGAGCAGGCACTGACCATCAGGCAGAGGGACAGTGTGAGTACCAGCACCCCTGTGCCCTGGGATGGCAAGAAACAGCAAGAGAGCATGTCTGAAAATGCCCCAGAGGTAGGTCCCCACCTTTCCCTTGCATTTGCCAACTGGGGAACATGCTGAAAGACCAGCCTGGGTGCTGAAAGCAGTAATTAGGAGGTTAAAGGAAGAGCAAATTAAGGGCAGAGTTGGACCAGACTCTGTTTAAGAGCTGTCTGTATCTGCAGCTTCCTTATGCAATGTGAGTGGGTGTTTTTAATTTCTTTTTCTTTTTAGTATGTCTCGCCCCCTTATTCCCCAGCTTTTCTACCCACCTTCCAACATCGTGTCAGTCACTGTCATGCAAGTCCTCCAGCAGCAGCAGCTGCGGGAGGAAAAGGTTGTAACAAATACAGCAAGGGAAGGAAAGAAATAGCTTTTTACTGGACAGTGTTGTCTGTAACTTCTCAAAGCATTTGAAAGGGGAGATCTTGGTGGTCACTGTTACTTCCTAGGAAGCTGGGTGGAGAAGCAGAGCGCAGTGAAGCAGCTTGGTAGGAGTTAAGGATCCCCCTGCTCACTGAACAAGTGAGTTACAACCCTCCACAACCCCTGCAAACACGTATTTTATGACACAGCCTTGTTGTCTTGGACTCGTGGAGGGAAGACATCTGATAAAAGGAGATGCAAAGTAGAAAGGCTTTGTGACAATCGTGAAGCTGAAGAGAGCAGCTGTAGCTCAGGACTGTGAAAGGAGCTGAACTCACAACTCTCGGGCAGTTTTCACTGGCCAAAAGTGTTCCCGGCCCCTTACAAATAATGCCTGGTGTAGCAAATATGTGGGATATTTCTCTTCTGTGCTGGTTAATATTTACCCAAGTCAAATCTGGATTCTCTTGTTGTTGACTCTCCTTGAAGAGTCCTAATCTAAAACTGACTTAAAAATGTTGATACATTATCAAAATAGATTTTGTGCTTCTTGTTAATGCTTCTGTCTTCTGGGTGAGATACTTATGCAGACACAGGGGCAAGATGCTGTGTAAGTCTTATTTTTCTGCCTTTCTTTTTTTTGTTTGTTTTCTTTTCTCCCCCTATCTTCCTGTGCTGCTTACAACAAACTTTGCTTATTCCTGGCACCTTAATACAAGGACTCTTACTCTGTTATCCAGTTCTGGATACTCTGTTGTATTCAACACAGGTTTTTTGATGTGGTTCCCTCTTGAAATTAGGCTAGAGTCACAAGTCAGGAGAATTAAGTGATCTGTAACTCATTAAAATACTTGCTTTTCTGGATGGCAGGTTAAAGTTCTTAAGTTCTTTCTTCCTTTTTTTAACAGGAAAACAAAATTGTGAAGGTAAAAAGCCAGATGGCCTGAATAGGCTGTGTAGAAGCTTCCCTCCCTGTGCATTATTAGCTGCATTGTAGGATTAATGAGTCCTCTCTCTCTTTTTTTAATCATTTAATCTGCAAACTGTAAATCCCATTTTACTGCAAATTTCCTTCCATATTCATGCTGTCAGTCTGTCTCTGCCCAGCTGGCTAACTAAAAGGTGACTTTTACATTATGTTCAAGGAGGAGTCCCAGAGAAGGGAGTTTGCTGAGAAGCTGGAGGCCCTCTTGCACCGAGCCTACCACCTCCAGGAAGAGTTTGGGTCTTCACTTCCATCAGACAGCATGCTGCTGGATCTGGGTATGGGAGCTGGGGTAGAAATGCATTACAAGGCCAGTTTCTTCTCTGATTTTTCTATCTTTTCTGTAAGCTGGGCAATGAAGTGGGGAGAAAATGCTCTTTGTGGGGGTGGGAGGGAGAGCGCAGTGGCTGAGAGGAGTGGTAGTCCATAAACTCCTACACATGCAGCTTCTTCTTCTCCTCCAGAGAAGACTTTAATGTTTCCGTTGGCGGATGGGTCATTGCGGCTTCGAACAGATGATGAAGACAGCTCAATTTCTGAGGACTCCTTCTTCTCTGCGGCAGAGGTGACTTACGTTTTCAGCTGTGGGTCCAGCTGCTTGGAGGGGAGCCACAAAGGCAGTGTAGCCAAACACATCTTGGTAGAGGAAGATGATCCAACATGGAACAACAGCTCCAAGTTGGGTAGTTGATGACGGATGTTAGGAAAAGTTGTTTTGTTAGGGGCATGCTGCAGCCCCTTCTAACCAGCATTTCCACATTGTCTTCCTATCTACTCTAGAAAGCATGCCATAACAGCTAGGAGAGAACTGTAAGTCTAATGTAATGTGGCTTGATTGTGTAAATTTAGCTGTGTCAGAACTGAGACAGCTTTGTAACTGGTGGGAAAAGAAATATCTTTGCATGAAATAATTGGCACTGACAAAAGTTTTCTAGCTGAAGCAGGCACATCTTGTTTGTGTGCAATCTCTTGAGTATTTGCAAATATTTAATGAGATCACATTGTTCTTCTTATGCCTCTTGCCACCTCTACAGCTCTTTGACTCTCTCCAGTTTGAGGAAATACCATTCCACCTCTCTAAGCCAGTAGCGGCATATGAAGAAGCTCTGCAGTTGGTGAAAGAAGGGAAAGTGGCGTGCCGGACCCTGAGGTGAAATCACAGCTGGAGTTCTGGGTCCTTGTGTTGAGGCTCATTTGAGCAGCGTGAATGCGTTATTTATCTCTGAGCAGCCCCGTAACCATAATAACCCTTTGGCATCTGGAATTCTTAGCGTCTTTTCTGTTGGTTCAGACTTCCCAGGGAACTAGCCCCAGATTTCAGGACACACATTAGGAAAGGGTAATTGTCCCAGGAAATTAGTAATGAGAAATGTGCCTGTTCTGTGTGGCTGCCTGGCATAGTCCTGTGCTGTAACAGCCTTTGCAGAGATGCTTTGGTACCCCAGGGAGCTGCACAAAAGGAATACAGTTGTTACTTTCTCCTAGGTGTATTGGGAAATTTTAGGGTAGCAAAGTTGTTAGGAACACGGACATCAGAAAAGCTGAAATTTATGCAGTCCTTCCCCTTTCACTCTAGGACAGAGCTCCTTGGCTGCTACAGTGACCAGGATTTCCTGGCAAAGCTGCATTGTGTCAGACAAGCTTTCCAGGTGAGAATGGCTCAAGGCTCCTGGGTTTCTGCAGCATGTTCTCCTCTGCCAGCACAGGGGTGATGTCTTTGGCCCTTTACAAAAGTAAAAGCAGAAGCAGCAGCAGCCCAAGCTTCCCTTGCTTAGCTCCCTCATCCCATCCTGATTGATTTGATGTGGAGAGGGAGAGGATCCTCTGATCCCCATGCCCCACTTGAGCAGTGGTTACATGACAACTCCCACTGGTTTAGTTCTGGGAAGTTTGGGAATTTCCGAGCTGCCTAGAAGCTGGTGCTCCCACTTAAGAGCTTTCCACTGGGCTGGAGTCAAACCTCTGAGGTTGCAGCAATCTTTTTCTTGCAGCAATCCAAGGTATGTGGACAGCCTGAGCAGCAGCTTTTGTGCTTTGGCCCCACTGTGGCTCCTGTGCCTCTGTCCTTGCTGCTTCCAGTTTTTCAGCCTAATTTTAAACTTGCTTCATGGAGAGAGAAGTTTTCTTCTCTAGATTTCAGCTTACTAAAGGTTAATGATATTGGTGTATGCAACATTGCACCATTTTGTGTCCTGTCTTTTTTTTCTCCCAACTCAGAATCTGTGTTGGATGTAGGTGCTCACAGGGGACTTGTGTTCCCTTTGCAGGAGCTGCTGGAGGATGAAAGCAATCAACTGTTTTTTGGGGAAGTTGGGAAGCAAATGGTGATAGGACTGATGACAAAAGCTGAAAAGGTAGGAAGTTTTTATAACAACTAATCTGTGTCTTGAGCACAGGGATACTTGTTCCACTATCTCAACCCGGTTTGTCCAGTGTACTGGAAGAAGAAAGCTTCACCTGTATGCTGGTGACTATTGTGAGAAATAAAGCACAGGCATTGCTAATCTTGTTCAGCCAAATTATCTTGAAAGAGTCTCTCTGTGCCTCTCCTGTCCACGGTTTGATGCTGTGCCTTACTGGAGGGAACAGAGGGTACAGGCTGTGCATCAGCAATGGCATCGTCTCAAGGAACATAGGAAAGGGAAAACACAATTAAACCTTTGCATCAGTGATGTACCAGTTTTCAGATCACTGGTTTAGTCACTGGTCATCCCCTGAACAAGGAGGACCATTCTATGATTAGTTGCTCAGTTTGCATACACGTCTCTAGCCGCTTTCTTGAATGGAGTAATGTAGATGCTTTGAGTCACAGCTGAGCCTGGGGCCATCCACGCCTCCTAGAAATAAATTCTCTTTTTCTATACAAAAAGTGTTTTGGCTAAAACCTTCAGCCAGACATGTATGTAGATGTGGCTGTTAGCTCTAAATAGAGTAGTCAAATGTGCCCACAACTTTGTACCTTCTGAAGTGTTTTGTTTCTCTTTTCCAGAATCCCAAGGCATTTCTGGAAAGCTACGAGGAGATGCTGCGTTATGCACTGAAGCAGGAGACCTGGCCAACCACTCAGCAGGAGCTGGAGGGAAGAGGGGTTGGTAAAGACATTCTCCCTACAAAGTTGCAGAGGAGTTGGAAAATAATGGATATGTAGGAGCTGCCCAGGAGTGAAAGAACTGCTGCTGAGACACTATTTTGCGATTGTACATTGCCTTCTTCAGCTTATTACATTTTGTTGCTTCAAATCAAAAAAAGTAAAGTCTGCCTCTGTTTTAGTTTGGCTTTTTTTGAAACCTGTTTCCTTTAGAGACTGTTTGCTCTCTGACAGGTGGTGTGCATGAGTTTCTTTGATATCGTACTGGACTTCATCCTCATGGATGCTTTTGAGGATCTGGAGAACCCCCCTTCCTCCGTGCTGGCTGTGCTGCGCAACCGATGGCTCTCTGACAGCTTCAAGGAGACGGTGCGTTAAGCAGGTGGTCCTTGTGTTGAGCATGGTATCTCAGTGCCAAGGCTGGGAAAGAGCACAACCTCAGCTGTCCTGGCTTAGGTGAATTTTCTTTTTAGAAGTACCATGCTTTCCCTCTAAGCAACAATATTCCGGTACATATAAATGGTTTACAGGAAAGCTTTCCTTAGCTTGAAAGCATTCAGTTGGCTGCAATAGACTTATTTTTCTAGTGGCCTTTATTAGCAATGCTATGGAGGTACTAAAAGATGACAATGTATATTTTAATGATGAGAATAAGAAAATCAAAATGTAGGATAAACACATGGTGATTTTTTTTTTTTTTTTTTTTTTGCACCTGGCCATTCATTCTGGTGGTACCTGAGCAGACACTGATGCTCTGATAGCAGCACTTTCCTCTAGTCCTGGTACCCAGCTGCATATTTAAAGACTGATTAGTTTCATAGATTGAGAACATGGTGGTTGGGAGACACCTTTCAACAGCTGTCTGCTTACAGTCTGTGTTCTGGGGTGTTTGGCAACTGTGTCAGATCATATCAGCAATCTGAAACACTTTGGCTTTTCTGCAGTGGATCTGGAGTGGCCAGATCTCCTTGCAGTTCACTTCAGTTTAGAGTTGTTGGGACCAAAGGGGCACTCCTTTGATATTTTGATGGCAATATGTTGGTAAACTTTTTTTCTTTTTTTTTTTCTGAAAAGTAATCCCAATAAGTGGTCTTTCTCTGTTAATCATAGGCCCTAGCAACTGCCTGCTGGTCAGTTCTGAAAGCAAAAAGGAGGCTTCTGATGGTAAGCAAAATTAATTAAAAGGGAAAAAATCTAATGAATTTGAAGGTGAAAAGGTAGCACCTAGATCTTGACAGAATACAAATTCTGAGTGGTTTGAGACTGAACTGAATTGTGCTCTTTGTGATGCTTTAGGGCACTGGGGTGCTGCCGTGACTGTTCCAGTGCCATGGCAGTGTTTTACTGAATGAGTCTGAGTTTATTCTCATTCTTTCTTAATGTGAGGACTCAAAAGGTGACATCTTCTGTCTAGTATTCCCTTTCTCCTCTCACAATACTGTAGGAGTGGTCACAGGCACCAAGCAACAAGGGAGTGCTTCTGAATTTCCCTGCTGGCAGCGCAGTGAATGGCTCGTGTGCTTTCTCAGCTTCCCAGGCCTGACTGCTGACCAGATACTACCTCATGTGTTGTTTCCTTTTAATCTGTGGCTTTCTGAAGTATCACAGCAAACAGGTTCATGGACCTGGGGAACAGGAAGCTGCAGCTTCACAGCCCTGGTTCTGCCACAGGGACTGTGGCCTCTGGCAAGTTTTCAGCTCCTGTCTCACAACTGGCTGGTACAACTGGGTTTGCCTCGTGAGATGGTTCAAAGAGAAGTGAGAGTGTTGGAACTGTATTGGTGCTGTCAGGAAGTAGCTCTCTCTCAGATATTTGTATTCCCTTTCCTGGCTTGGTTCGGAGATAGAATCTATAAAGACTGCCTGATGGTTGCCTTCCATTTTCTTCTATGTACTTTCTTCCTGTTGTTTAAGAACACTAAAGATAGAAAGCTGTAGTTGTGCTTCAAGGGTTCTGAAAGATAAATGAAACTGCAGAAAGAGGTGGTCTTAAGTAGCTCTTAACTTCAATTACTGAAGCATGATGGTTTCTGGTAGCAGATATGGAGTAAGCTACTAATTCTGTGTGGGAACTAAGACCAACCAATTCTTCCCTTCCCTGTGGCAGGTACCAGACGGCTTTATCTCTCATTTCTACTCCGTATCGGAGCATGTCAGTCCTGTTCTAGCCTTTGGTTTTCTGGGGCCCAAGCAGCACCTGTCTGAAGTCTGCAGTTTCTTCAAGGTAAGATGGCTTTTCTGTACCTGATCTGTGTGGGACTTCTGCTGTTTTCTGGCTTAAAGCTGCAGATGTGAGCTTTTGGTGACTGACGTGGCATTAAGAAACTTGACTGTGCACAAAAGTCTTCTAAAAATCACTGGGTTTTGAGATGCAGATTGCTGAATTCAGATTGGTAAGAATTCCCACTGCAATTTATCATAGCTAGTAGGAAATGTGTGTGATGAGATGAATTTATACCATCAGTACTGAAAAAGATTACAGGTACATATACTGAAAGAACATGTTGTCTAAGAATATGTGGGCTCTTAGAAGTTAGTTGACCTTAAAGCCTAAATCCTTTTGTTCTTGTAGATAATATCATGAGAAGCTTGTTGCATTCATTAAATGTTTGCATGTGTATTGCCATGGACATGAGCGTGGGCTTTCCTGACTTAAAGAGCTCTGCTGTCCTGTTTCAGAGGCATGAGGGGATCCTGCCACAAAAGTTGTACTCACCCTAAAGCAGATCTTTGCTTGGATGGCAAAAGGGGTCCTTCTGGGGTTCTCTGCTCTCTGTCCAGGCAGGTGGGAGGAGGTCTCCTTATTGTAAACCTTTCTATTGTCTTTGTAGCACCAGATAGTACAGTATCTAAAGGATATGTTTGATCTGGACAACGTGAGATACACAACGGTGCAGTCGCTGGCGGAAGACATTCTGCAGCTGTCGCGGCGGCGCAGTGAGATCCTCTTGGGATACCTGGGCACTGAGACTTCCCCTGAGATGAACGGAACGCTTCCTGGGGAAAACGAGCCACTGAAGGAGCTCATCTGATGTCAGTCAGGGGAGGAAAACAGTTTTGCACAAAGACCTTTTTCCTCCCAGAGATGGATAAAACTACCTGCAATGCTCAGTGATGGCAGCAAGACTTTTTCAACACAGAGCAACCTGGTGGGACCTTCTGCTTTTTGTAGCCAGTAGTGTTTGCTGGGATGGATCCAGGACCACTTGCCAGCTTATGGTTTGAAACTCTCTTTGTTCCACCTTCCTGTCCTTTTTATTATTATTTTTAATGTGTCATATAAACCACAAACTGCCTGGGCCCAAATTTTTGCCCAATTCTCTTGAATAGGGCAACATGTGTACCCGTTTCACCGGAGTGTTTTCTGAGAGGTGATCCCTGATGTTTATGATTGTGTGTGGGAGCAGGAAGATCATTGGTAAATTCTCCACTTGACCCATGGCTTCTCAAGGAGGCTTTGTTTGCTTTGGGATTTTTATTACCGTTCTTTCTCTGCTGTGTTCCTACAGACATCACTGCTGATTTTACCTATGTGTTTTAACACATGCAATGTGACTAGTAAGGGTTTCTTTCCTAGGGAGAAATAAATACTTCTGTAAAGCACTGAAGTACAATGCAGACTTTGGTAACCAGTCTGAAGCTCTAAGGAAGCTGGTCTGTTTCCTCTGTGTTGCTGCTCTTTGCAGGCCAGGTGACAGACTCTGTGCCATGGTCACTCTCGCTTAGGAGATTGCTGAGGTCTATGTTTGTCCCTAAGGCAAGCATAGTGAGGAGGGGGTGGATTTGCATCCTGCCTGTGCATGCACAAAGTCTTTAACAGCCATCAAAGTGCCTTGCCGTATTTCAGAATGAGCCAGCAGCAAGTTTTTGCTGGGCAGGAGGTGTGAGGTGTGCACAAGGAAACTGGTATTAGCGTGGTGCCTATTCCTGCTGTGCACAAGGCAGTCAGGGGTGTAGATGTTGGATGTGAGGTACGAAAGGGGTTGTCTGTGCAGGTAACTGGAGAGATGGGATCAAGCTGCTAGAGCGAAAAAGGCTCCTTTATAGTCTGTCAATCCTAAGAAAAATAGTGTAGTTTTGGGTATAGATCGAGTGTGTGTGTGTATGTTTTTTGTAGTGCTGGGAAAGGCTCTTCTATTATAATGTGATCCTGGCTGTGCAGCCAGCACCAAATCTGGCTGCTTTGGGACACATGTTGGGTTGGATACCTGTGCAGAGCAGTGGAGTGTGCTGGACTTGAGGCACTACTGGCTTTTGTGTGAGGTTTGCAGTGATTGGCAAGTCCTCTGTGAGTGCAATGCCACAGGTGTAGGCTGAGGGTCCAGTCTGTCCTTTCTTCTGTTTCAATCCACATACGGCTCCAAGTCCCAGTTTCAAAATGTGCAGGTCTTCACGGAGAAGAAAATGGGGACTTTCACAAAAACACAAGCTTCACCATTTTGTTAGTTTCTGGGGGTTTTGTTTTTCCTCCAGACTGATTATTTATCCCTTGTTCCAGGTAAAAGGCGTAAGTCTTATCTAGCCATATTTTTGCAAAGGAAGAAAAAAAAAAAGTAAGAATCTGGAGTTTCCATAGGGGTGGAAAGTCAGTGTATGGGCTTGGAGAATACAAATATCTTTTTTCTTCCTCTTCAGATATCTAATGTGGATTCTGCTGGTAAAAGCAGGAAGGAAGTAAGCAGGGAAAAAGTAAACAAGAGGATGTAGAAGGAGTAGATAAATGCTCCTGAGATGCTTGCGAGAGGGTAAGTGTAGAGCACGTAACATCTGTTGCTCTGTAAGCACATCAGACTGATGTGGCTTATCCTGAAAAACAGATTAATGCAATAAACAAGACAGTGCTGAGGCAGACGTGAGGAGCAGCTGATCTGAGTGAAATAAACTGTTCTGAGAAGGATTTGAGAGAGAGCAATTGAAACTAGGAAAGGTCTCTGAGGTGCCTTGTTCCTGGCAGCATGCGGTGAGAGAAGAAACAGAGGATGTTGTATTAGCATGACACACCTGCTCTATGTAAACTGTGATTCAAAAAGTATGTTATATTCTGAAAGCAAGTTACTTTGCCAAAAAAAAATGTTTATAGTGCTTTGTGCTTTTGTATGGCTGGTTTAGAAGAAAGAGTAACTTCAGCAGCTTTGTATAGTGGTTAAAAAGATGCTAAAATGTGAAGATTATTGTAATAAGATGGATTGTAATTCTAAACAATCAATGCTATTATTTTCAGATTTTTAGAGTTGTTTTATGTGTATTTATTTAGTACTTTGAGTGTCTTTTGGCCTCAGTGCTTGGGGCAGCCTTCCCGCTGTGTGTACAGATAAGAACACTGGCTGCTGGCTTTGGTCTTTGCATCCTTGCAGGAGAAGATACTGAAACAGGGTCCCCATGAAGCAAACACTAACTTGCACTGTGGCTTTTTAAAATAAGCAATTGTAAATTCCTAATCAATGAAGTGGAAGACAGACAGTTTTATTACAGCTTTATGCTCTTCCTTAGCCCTTATTGCGATTAGGGTATGCTGTTCTCCCAGTGAAGGTAAAGAGGGATCTTCCTTAAGAACATCTGCTTCTCTTTAAGGTTGAGTTTTCCCCCTCTGCCTTTCAGCACTAACTTGGCTCCTGCACAAGTCAAGGATGTCTGCTAAGGAAGAACTGATTTTCTCTTTGCTGGGGAGGGTTTTAAATTTCTCTGCACCCCTTCCTGCTCGCTATTTCATTGCTGCTCTTTCTCCTTCTGCAATCTCAGTGTAGCTTGAGAGGAAAGCCAGAAGAAAGGTGTTTGCAGCCTCTGAAGGGCGCTGTTCAGATCAGCGGGTTTAGAGGAGCTGATCCTGCAGAAAAAGCTCTCCCTGATACAAAGGGTGGTGGTCAGTGACCTGTTGTGTTCACCTCCTTTCGCTGCAGCCCCCAGCAAGGGCTCTGGCTGATCCCATCCAGGGCAGGGCTTGGCCCAATTGGCAGCCCCCTCACACCCATTTGTTTTTCAGGGTAGAGTTAAAGTTACGTGGGAGCAACTGCTTGCCCTCTGGCTTCGTAAGATATCACTAGAAAATCCTTCTTTCCCCAGCATATTGTGTTTAGAAAAGGAAATTCTTCAGTATTAGTAGCAGCTGAGATACATATTTGGGTAGAATCTCTAGAGATAAGATATTTGCCTTTTTTATAATGAACCCTTATTCTCAAGGGGTTAAATCATTCTGGGCTGACAATTGCAAGATTTTAACACTGATGGGGATTTAAAGTGGCTTTGCAGCTATGAAGTAAAATCCTTCAGTAGTTTCTGATGTTTAAACAGACTTTGAAATATGCATGGCTTTCAGTTTATATGTGGAGGTTGTAACAAGGTTCACCAGTGGTTAAAGTACATATTCAGTACTTCAGTATGTATGTAGAGGCTACACCAAATGGTTCTAGGATGGTCTTTATGATTTTTAAAGCACAAATACATTAATAAAAATAAATTAAAAAAAAAACAACAAAGGAAAAATCTGCCTTGTTGTATCTACGAGATCAGTGTGGCTTTGAAGAGCATGATTTGTGCTGTCTCCTACAAGGAGGTAGGAAAGGAGGATTTTACTTACCTCTCTTCAGTAGAACATTCCTCTGCCATATCTGAAACTAATGAATGTAAACTTGTGCCTGTTTTTTCTTGTTTTCCTAAAGGTGTAAAAATCTGTTCTTGTTTTGCTTCTTTCTTTTTATTTGCAGCTATTTTTTTTTCTTTTAATACCTTTACTTTTAGGATGTGGGCATTATGAGTCAAATAAAACTTTCCTTCATGATTGTGGGCTTTGTTTCTAAATTTCCTGGTGAAACTTGCAGAAACTCAAGTCTTTGGTTTCTGATTTAGGTGACGGTTGTGGTGACACCTCTGGTGCTAACGTAACGGTGTAAAACAAGGCTTGCTCTTCCTTGAGTCAAAATGCTGAACTTAGAGCAAGCAATCTTGAGGGGTTTGTTTGCATGAGCAGTTCTTTCTGGTTCTACTGAAGACAAGTTTGTAGGTGAAGCAGACTGTAAAATAAACAAGACAATGCATTGCACTTTGAGCAGTGGTTGAAAACTGGGGTTTCATTTTTCAGATTTTTTTTTCCTTTTCTGTGGTGGTTTAGTTGTGTTTTGGGTGTGATGCAGGTAGGTTTAGCAGGCTGCGATCAAGTGATAACAGAAATCCCAGCGAGGAGTAGAGTCTCTTAATCCAAGTTCTTGTAGCAAACTTATCAGCCTCCCAAACTATGTGAAAGAAACGCCAAGTAAAGCCTGTGGGCTGCTATCAGAGGTGCCCATCTGCTGTGCAGTGCAGGAAACTCGTCTTCTCATTCTTCTGAGGCAATTACAGTACGTTTAAATACTTTCATTTTCAAATGATACAGAAACCGGATTGAATCAGATAATCGCTGTGGATGCAAACAGCCTAAGATCTCATCCATATGCTTAAGAATAAAAAAGAAAAAAAGCCTCGGTTAGCGTTAATGCAAGCCTGTCACGAACTGTGATATATGCAAATAGAACGTTGACGAACAGGAAAATTTTTGTCTCATGCCACACCCTGAAGAGTTAAAAGGAGTTTATCTTAGTTTCCATGGTGTCAGACTGTATACTCATTACATCTGCAGAGCAGCTTTGTGCTTTCTTATGCTGAAGGAACAGAGCAAAGGCTGCTCCGTGTATTGACACCTTCTTCTTCTGTTCAGGAAGGAGTGGGTGAATATAGCAATGAAGCCCACAATTTTCAGTACTTGTCATGGTACATAGATCAAATGTAATCCACTCTGCCAGCATAACTATATTCAATAGCTTGGAAAGGAGGAGATTTATTTAACTTGAATAATGAAAGCAGTAAATCACTCATGCTACCTCGTAGCAGCCTTCTGTGACGATCTCAACTTCTGCAGTAAATACTTGCTCTTTCTTTGCAAATAATGAGACTTAAATGCTGTTTTTCTTCTTGTAATGCCAGGAAGAGTGTTAGCTTTGAAAAGCCCGTGGAAATTAATGGGACATAATCATAATTGCTATCTGAAAGCAGGTATATTACAACTGCAGGAAAAAGTTTTCTCCCTGTTCTGAAATCTTGTTTGAAGGTGAAGGTGTTAAGGCATAGAAATCCTAGTCCGTGGGTTTTCCGGACATTTAGGCAAGGAGTTGTCTTTAATTTTCATGTCACCTTGCAGTGCTCTTGCATACTTATTTTTCTTTAAGTTTTATTTAAAAAAAATAAATAATAAATTCACTTTGGTGGCTTGGTCTGAAGATGTATTTGCCTTCCACATGCTTTTCTGTGCAGTACTGCCTCCCTATCTCATTCTTGAAGTGCTGTGTTCTTTGTGTCCTGCTTTTTCCTCAGGCTTCCCAGGTAAGTATTACTTTCTGGGATCGCATGTGGGAACAACTCATTTCAGTTTGGTCTTCAAAGTGGGTGATTTCAGTAGTCATATGTTTCCCCGCTCCCATACCTTTATTACGTGGACAGGGTGTTGCCAGGCCTTTGTGGTACCTTTTAAAGGACAGGCAGAGCAATCAGCATCCTGATTTCTTCTGTGATTCTGCAGGGACTTTATTTCATGCTTTATTTTCACATGCGTACGTTCACGTGGGAGCTGCTGGTCCTTCACAGGGCTTTAAAGGAGATATAGCTGTAAAAATCCCCCTTCTTCCTAGTATTATTAAAAAAAAAAATATTAAAAATTTCAATTTTCAACAGAGCTTGGACCTTGTCAGTTAATCACTTCTGTGTGGGGGCAAGCAGAAATGCTGCGTTTGGCTAGTGAAGTAATCCTGATAGGTGGTATTGCTACATATCAAAGGAGAGCCTCCCTTTTCAAAACCATGTTTTCACCCTTTGAAGACAGCGACGTGCCAGAAGGACGGTTTGGATTTTCTTCGTTGACAGCGGGGCCAGAGGAGGTGGCGACTCCTCACCACGGCAGCCCCATGCTGCCCCCCCTCCGGCCCCTTCCCACGGCGGCGGGAGGCCGTGGGGCGGTGGCAGGGCGGTTGTGAGGGGTTACCCCCCTCTCCCGTCCCACCCCAGCCCCGAAGCAGGGCCCCCGAGGGCTGTCTGGGCCGGGCCACCCCGCTGGGCG
>VZRU01010825.1:9153-26456 GCA_013398155.1 Pedionomus torquatus
GGCCAACCGCCTGCCCTCCCCCCGCCCCCCCCTCCCGCCGCGCTGGAGCAGCACCGGGACGGATTTACAGCCCTTTTCCCCACCGATTCCTCCCGCTTTTAGAGCCGCTTCGTCCCGCGCAGTGAACCCGGTCCCCACACCTCGACCTTTTTTTTTGGGGGGGGCACGAACCCACCGCAGCCACCGGGCCCGGGCCGCGGAAGGGGGGAGCCCGGCCAGACGCACCCCGAGCACCGCGGGGGGGCGGGCCCCGGGCTGGATCGGGGCCTCGCCCGGCTTCGCCCCGCTCCCCTCGGCCCTCCCCGGGCCCCGCTCCCCTCGGCCCTCACCTGGCCCCGACGNGGGCGGTGAAGGCGGACGAGGCCCGTCGGTAGCAGACCGGGGTGGTTACCGGGGCAGATGGGCTCGGCCCTGGGGAACTCCCTGGCCCGGTGGCTCTTTTCCCGCTGTGGAAGTTGGAGGAGGGCCGGGGAGATGGACGCTGGTGGGAGCCTGAGGTCTCTCCTGCCCTCCACTGCGCTGGGGTATCCCCTGGGCAGAGGCCTTTCCCTCACCAGAGGTCTCTTTTTCTTCAGGTGAGATGCAGGCTGACAGGCCACGAGATGCCATGTCGGCTGTCGGAGCTGCAGGCTTATACTAGTGGCAAAAGGTACCAGCGGCTGATAAAGACTGCCAGAGAGTTTGACTATGGCAAGTTTGAGCCCCATATAGTGCCCAGCACAAAGAATCTGTACGTATTCTTCCTCTTTTGTGTTATGCTTCATGTTTGTTCAATCTCAGACATGAAGTGGTTGAGCTTTCTTGAGTGTTTGTGGGTTTTGGGAGACTGGGAACATCTTTATGAACAACTTCTTGACTTTGAGTACGGTGCTTATAAGTGCAAAGTTCTTAAGGAATAGGATACTTAAACTCTTGTCTTTCTGTCTCTGTCAGACACCAGCTGTTTTGCAAACTGACTCTCAGACACATCAACAAGTTTCCAGAGCACGTGCTGCGTCATGTCCAAGGGAAGCGCTATCAGAAGGCCCTAAAAACATGTAAGGGTTTTTTTTGAAGACACAACCAGCCAAGTTGTGTTTTTTCCCTGAGGTGTTGAGGTTCCAGGAGCTCTATGTGAAGGAAGGGAATCAATCCATCCATCCAAATGTCACTAGATTGACAGTAATGTACCATTGCTGATGTGTGTGCTGGGAAGGAGGATCCCAGGTATAGGGAGTAATCAGCCTCTAGCAAATACTTTGGAACATCCTTACTTGAGAGGAGAGGTTCTAAAACTTCCTCAGAGAGGATGGTTCACACCTCCAGCACAGTCTTCGTGTTAACATCTTCCCTGCCTTTTATAGTATTGCTGTAAATTATAGGAATGTGTGTTAGAGTTGGAGCTCAACATGCTTTTCATAGAATCACAGAATGGTTAGTGTTGGAAGGGACCTTAAAGATCGAGTTCCAACCCCCCTGCCCTGGGCAGGGACACCTCCCACCACCCCAGGTTGCTCCAAGCCCCATCCAGCCTGGCCTTGAACCCCTCCAGGGATGGGGCAGCCACAGCTTCTCTGGGCAACCTCTTCCAGTGCCTCACCACCCTCACAGCAAAGAAGTTCTTTCTAGTATCTAATCTAAATATCCCCTCTTTTGATTTAAAAGCATTACCCCTTGTCCTGTCGCTACATTCCCTGACAAAGAGTCCCTGGTTTGAGTTGTGTTTAACGTGAGGCAGAGCTGGGACTGACTGAGGTGGGTGGGTGGCCTTGCTCAGTGCTGCTCCATCGCACTGTCAGATGAGGAGTGCCAGAAGGAAGGAGTGGAGTACGTCCCTGCCTGCCTGCGCCACAAGAAGCAGCAGCGGACGCAGCACAACGACGACCAACTGAACAGGAGCAGGCAGCCTTACAGAGAAGAGAAATTCTGGGAGCCCAAGTCCAGTGATGAGGACGGAGAGGAGACAGACGACAGCATGAGCGACCTGTACCCACGTGAGTAAGAACGTTGGTATCATCTAGTTCCTGAAGGGAGTTTCTTGGCTCATTTTATCCCAGCTTCTTTATACTGCTCCTATGCTGGAGGTGTGTGACTTCAGTTGGGGGTTCTTGGGTTTGCAAAAAACTTAGCACCACCAAATAACAGTTCTCATTAAGAACTAACCAGAGTTGGATCAGGTAAGGTGTGAGGGGAGGGATACCTCATCCACTGGGATTTGCTGCTTTAGGTATCTCTGCTTTCCTTGTTTCTCAGCAAGCCCTTGAGTCTGAGAGAAGTGGGTCAGGCCGTTGTGCTGATGTGTTTCTGGAGGTGCTGCCTGGCTGCCAGGGAGCTAAGGTGGGACAACAGTCACACCACAGCACCCCCTGGAATGGGGTTAGTGATAGCACCAGGCATGTCTCTAAGAAAACACCAGTGTGTTTATTTCTGAAGTATTTCAGCAGTGACACGTATATACTCAGCCTGGAAACAGCTTGGCAAGTCACCTTTAAGATGCCTTCAAAGTAAAATCAGGGGGAAGCAGAGCCTGTCTGCACAGCGAACTCACTGTGAACTACATCTTTGTATTTTAGCTGCCCTCTTCCCAGAAAAAAGCCCGGCAGCTCCACAGACCACAAAGGGCAGTGATGAGTTTGCAACAGACAGCGAGGATGACGGGGCCAAGCAGAACGGTGCCGTGAACGGGGAGGCTGGCGAGAGCACGGATGTCAGCAGAGGCGTTGCCAACAAAAGGGGAAAGGTGGGAGTCTCGCTGCGGCATGCAGCAGTAAGGAATCAGGGAACTGAGATCCCATCCTGTAGGTGTTTGTGTGCTCTGTTCCCGTCTGAGAACCAGCAGAAGGTGCAAAGCCGTTCAGGAGAATAGACTTTCCCCACGTGCCAGCCACTGACTCGCATCCTGTGAGGTGCGAATTACTCCCAGTAAATGTTTATCCTGTCTGTGGTAACCAGGGACGTTCCTGCCTGTATAAATAGCTCAGCTTTGGTGGGATCCTGCTGCACACTCTCTTTAACAGGGAAACTGAAGCGTGGCTTGTGGGCTCTGGAGTCTCCCTGTACACACACGAAGAAAACTTCAACCCTTTGGAAGTCTCAGGGTCCTTTCTAGACCCTTTTTTTGGCCTCTCTTTGAGGAGCTGGGCAGATTGTGCCTTCCAGGACATACCCTGATGCTTCTCCATTTGGGAAGCTGGTAAACATTACATGCATAAAGATGGATAAAACTTAACTCTCTAAGGCAGCTCCCAAGGGAAGGGCTGGGTCATTTACAACCTGATCAAACGGGGAAGTTAAAGCTGGCTGAAGTGTAGGCTCATTTCCATAAGGAGACCATCATTGTATCCAAGGAAACCACCTCCCTGTCAGAGAAAGGGCTACTAACCTGTAGAACAGGGCAAGGAGAGATCCTGGCTTGCTCTTTGATCAGGGCTTTCTTCGTTGTGCCTGTTTGTAAAAGAGATGACCCTCAGTTTCTCTCCAAGCTGCCTCGAGCAGGCCTGGATTTGGAAAAAGTTATCTATCTCCTTTTCTCTACAGAAACAGTCAGGCCCTTTGAAGAAGAAATTAAAGAGTCATCATCGAAAACCCAAGAACCTCAAGAAAGCAACCAATGGCAAATAAATTTTATGATAAATACATGGCCTGAAGCCTGTTGTGTAACAATTCTAGAGGGTACATGAGGCTGGCTGGAGTGTTTACCTGTTCCATTAACAGCTACAGCTGAGAAGGGGAAGGAGGGGTGGAATTAAGTTGTATTCTAACAACCTCGAGCTACCCACCACCACGGACAGGGTGATGGCTGCAGGGAAACACAGGCAGCTGTGGAAAGATGATTTTCAGTAGGTAGGAGACCACTACCCAAGATTTCCAGATAGCCCAGCTGGAGTGTCACCAGTCACACCCGCCAAGTGGATACAAAGATGCCATTGTTTTATTTTGATTGTTTCCAAAAATCAAAACATTTTCAAACACAACTAAGGTACAAAATACAGCATAAAATGAGAATTTATACTTATTTCTTTTCCACATAGAAAGCAAAAAATATATTCAGAATGAATTCCAGAACACTTTCCAGAGCCAATTGATCACTGACATCCTGCTTGTGGGAGCTTCTCAGCCACAGGGAGAGGTCGCTATTTTTTTGGAGATGCATGAATACAGCAGTGTGTAGGAAACCAGAATCTTCTGTATCAGGACTCAAAGTAAGTCTGCATTGTGCTGCCTAAAAATATCTTGTAATGCCCTCCATCTAACTGGGCCCCTTTAGTACCAAAATACTTCTGCTGCAAGGGACAGTATCGGGTCCTTTTCTGGGGTCTCTTGTTGGAAAGGGGACTTGATTTTCACAGAGGAAACCAGTCGCTATTTCAGACCAGTCCATCATCCAGCTCCACAGGCAGACAGCACACAAAGGAGTTAAGAAAAAAAATAAAATCAACTGAGAGGCTACTTACAGGAGTTGTTTCTGTCATTCCATTTATAAATACTATGCACATCAACAGCAGTTAAGATATCTAAGAACGGCTGCCTCGATGTAGCCTAAAACCGTTCCAGGACCTGCAGTGAAACTCGGAAAAAAACCATCCTGTGCTGTGTATCCGTAATGAAAAGGACCAGATTGTTTTGCTGCGAGGAGACAGACACAGCGAACGCTTGAACTGAAAACTTCTTGCAAAAGCTTAAGCAGAAAGCCTTCTATGCAACCCGAACTGAAACACTGGCTTCCCCTCCCATCTACCCCCCCATACGAATCCGTTTCCTTCAGCAGCAGCAGCACACCTTGCTCTTACGTAGGCTATTTTCCCCTTAAGGTGATGACATCACTGGTTTAGCATTCAACAGTGCTCTTCTATTTGTCATCAGTTCTTTCAGCCTAGTTTTCTCAAGGTGAACTGTCCAGGTTAGCATCCTTCCCAGGAGACCCTGGTAAATAGCTCCTGCTGGAGCGTTCAGCTGAGAAACTCCTTCAAACAAAGAGCTGAGCAGCTTTCTCAAGGGAGACAACAGTACAAGGAATCAAGGTAGTGTTAGCAAGTTGGTAGGGCTCGTGCTTTCTAGAATTCTTTCATAATCTAATCTGGTGAAACAGGTTCACCTAGTTGACTAGCAGAGGACAAACTGCCTCCTCTGAGCAGCACTAAGCATGTTCATGGCACAGAGGTTGTGGCACTGAGAGGCAAAAACAGGGCCTTCCTCCCTCCTCACTATCATGCTGAGGAGTTCCTCCCTCTGAACACGCAAGTTACATCCCTGGCTGCTTATTTGCTGTCCAGGCTTTGCACTCGCGTTCTTCAGCTGTAACTGTTTGTGTACAGAGCTGAGAACTGGGGCTGGCAGCAGCACGGAGCCCACTTCCACCTTTCCTCCCTATGCACCTGGGGTGCAGCCCAAGAGGGCAGAGAGAAGGGGCTGTACTTGGGAGCACAGTGCCCCACCTCTCCCACTGTTCAGTCAACCGGGACTTCTACAGCTGAGACCAACAGAAGTGAATCTAAGAAGCAAAGACTACAGATTAGAAGATCGACTGCTCTCATCTTGCATCTGAGTGCAGGGAAAAAGGGGAATTTCTGCAATTCTGAAGACACTTTCACCAATAACCTGCAATTCAGATATGAATTTGGGGTATACTCGGATGGAAGCTGGTTAATAGCAGAAAGGAGCTTTTATTATGGAACTTGCAGCACAACTTGGCTCCCTTCTTGGGAATTCAGGAGGGGCAACATTGGGGAAAGAATGCTGAGTAGAGTTCTTTTGGCACAGAATTTTAACAGAATCTAACATTCTGTCTCTTCAGGAGTATCTCCCTGCCTTCCTTCTTGAAATGTGATTAGCAATACAGGATTCTCCCTTGTTCCCCTGAAGGGCAGAACGGGGACATGTTAGAAAAGCCTTCTCCTTTTCTTACCTAGAGGGAGGTTCAATTACTTACAAGGTTTTCTTTTTGCCTTTTATTTGTGGGCAGGAAAGACCTCCCCTCTTGTTGAGCAAAATGAAGTTACAGGCCTCTGAGCAGCAAAATAACAAGTGATGGTTTTTGTTTTTAATGCTGCTTTCCACTTTGATAAGCAATGCTATAACCAGCAACAGAATTCCTTACGCACAAGACAGTTGTGATGAGGGTGAAAAAGGGGATCCACTTTTTTCAGTTATAGCTATAACCCAACAGCAGCCCGAATGATACTGCTGTATCTGCTCACAGTATTTCAAATTTTAAAACATCGCTGACATTGAAGACAGCAACTCTTCTACTGCAACTCACTGAAGCATCAGCAAAATGCAGGTTCCTTGGGTTAGTTCCAAATCTAGGAAGTTAGAATAAGCCTAGGTAACATCCCTTGAAGAAACAGGATTTTATCTATTATATTACTGGTGCCACTGTAAATCAAATTCAAAACATCTGTGCCTTTAACAGGAAGGGGGCATGTACGTGTAAAATGCTGGCAGTTTTTGTTGAATCCATAGAGAATCAGTTCTGGACTTAATACATTATGTCCCAAGAAGTGTTGTTATTCCTGTTACCACTCTTTTTTCTTCTCATCCATGGAGACTCCACCAGGGCCCAGTGCAACCACGAGGAGGAGCCCTCCAATTACAGACATGGTCTGGAAGAAATCGTATTTGAGGAAGTCGTGCATAGGCTTGTAGGCTGGGATGGTCCAGAAGGCATTGAAGTAGATGTTGATGCCAAACAGCCAGATGACTAGAGTCAAGGCAGCCAGCTTAGTCTTGAAGCCAATTGCCACCAAGATAATCAGGGCTGTGCCCACAATGTTCTGCAGAATCTGCAAGGAAAAAAAACCCACAAGTTTACATATGGGTCTTAAATAGATGCACAAATATGGGAACAGAATATAGCTAAGTTCAGCAGAACAAGTTATGGCACAGATGATTTAGTAGCTTTTCCAAAATATTTTTAAATTCTACTGGAAAACAGGCTTTAATGATAAGCACTGATTAGGTCTGGCAGCCAGTTTGGGAGCTGGTACTAATATTCTAGTTCCATAACTAATACTTTATATACTCAGATACTTACAGAAAAGAAGTTCATGTCAAAATGTAGCAGTGTCATGAACATGAGGACCAGCAGCACACGGCCCCCCAGCTGCATGTACTGCTTAGGAGAGCTTTCCCGCATGGTGGGGACACCAGCAAACATGCTCTTTCCCTCTGAGCGCGACTCAGCCAAAAGCAGCAGTAAGCCTCCCCCAAGGGCAAGGTTCCTACAGAAAGACAGAAATGTGGGGGGAAAAAAACCAAACAAAACAAAACAAAAACAACCAACCCCAGTTTATTAGTTTGCACAGATACATAGATTTCAAGTCCTATCTCACAATTTCCACTCAGGAAGAATCTGCATTCTAGTGAGGAGTGACCTACTCTGCACCTTGCCACGCGTGTCTGCATTAGATTTCACAGCTCAAAGAGCAGCACTGTACACAACAATTTACACAAACCTTGTAGACACATACAGCCCACCAGAGCAATCCAACACCCACAGCTCAGGCACAGCAGCTTAGCATCTGCTACAGCATGAATTTAGCTGCGTTGAAGTTACTCTGTACCCCAGGTTTAGCCATACATGCCAAAGTAGTTCAGAGGTTGCTTTGGGAAAACAGAGCAGCAGTACCACTTAAAAGTTACACATTTACAGGGTTGTAGTAAGCCCAGAGTATAGTTCTTGTGCTGCCTCTGCCCTCCCCTCAGAGGAGAGGGATAAGAAGGTAACAGCCAGCCATCACTCAAGATTGGACAAGAAAGCTCACATTTAAGAACCCTCCCCTTACTTAGAAAAGGTGTTAGAGATTTAAAATTCCAGAAACTGCTCTAGTATCTACATGCTTTAGTTCTCTTGGAAAATAACTTCAGCCACATGTAAGCAGTGTCACTATTTTAGCAGGTCACTGATCCAGCCTAGACAGTCATTTGTGAGCTCTCAGCAAGAAGGTCAGTAGCAGCAGCATTCGGGTCCCAGTGGGTTGGGATTAGTCTTTCCACAGCACCGAACCCACTGTCTGCGTTTAACACAGACTGTGTGGATATTATTTTTAAGTGCTTTAATTTCTTGTTTAACATAAGTGCATCATTTATAAAATCTTTCTAGTCAATACAAGGATCATTTCCTCTGTCAGAGAGCAGCAGTGACAGACGAGTCTTTACTCTGCTTTGCTACAAACTTTAAGAAGTACATAGACATACCTCATCAAGAACTTCAGGTCCCATAGAATGCTGTATGCAATAGTCTAGGCGAAGAAGAAACCAGGTTAAAACACCATATAAATACACCAAAGTTCTGAACTTATGTTATAATCTCAAGCTTGCATTATCCATAACAGAAGTCAATTAGAAGTATGTCATACTGAAGGAAACAAGGTAGGTTACATCATTGCGGTCTGATGAGTCAGTGTAAAAAAAGGAAATAGAAGCCAGAATTTGACTTGTTCTTTAGCCCCTGTAAAAATTCAACGGTTTCGAACAGGAAGGATGCTACTAGCTAGCATCCTCCATGGTGGGGACAGTCCTTTATAAAAGTTGTGTGCTGATGGCCAAACACTACAAGTTCCACATTTGGCACATTACTGACACACAGGTAAATCGCAAGTTACTACTGCTAAACTGGTTACAGTCAAGTATTAAGGTCTCCAGCTAATTAACTGCAGTTACAGGCAAAGATCTATTGGGTACCTCAGAAGAACAGATGCAGTTCAATGCCACTGAGGACTGGCACTAGGGCAGGGTGGAGAAAGACTCCAGGGCTGCAAGCTGTATTTATATATTGGTAGTACAAGGGCTAGGGCAGAAGATCTGAAAGACACAGTTTAGAAGGGCTGAAGACTTAAGCCTCCTACCTGTAATGCTATAATTCCAAACAGTCCAAAGCAGGCATATTGCACAAAGTTCCTACTCAGCACCAGGATACAGCCGCCTGAGTTGGGGAAATTGAACACAGTTACACTCGTGGCTTATGCAGGAAGAGATGCTCTGGGAATGTTAACTTCCCATTTCAACTGTGCCACTGAAAACATCAGGCAGGAAATTTTAATAGCACATTGGTAACAAGTCAGTTTGAGAACCAAAACGTTTTAGTGCATTTTAAAATGGTTTATAATTTTAGGAGTATATTTTATTTGACAAAGGGTAAGCACATGCTGAATGCAGTCCCCAATGCACAGCACTGGACAGCAGCTATTAACACTAAAGCATAAAAAGAGTTAAAAGGAAACTCAATTCCTCATGGATTTTCTTTTTTATTTTTAAATGCAGTAAGTGTTAGGGCAAACATGCTGCACTCCTTTTCCTTCAGAGCTTTTTGCTTTGTATCCTTCCTCAAGTCACTGTCACAAGTCACTGACAGCCTTTGCCACTTTACCATGAGGACTGCTAATTACATTAAATTCAAAAATATGAGGGTATAAAACCCTGAACACAAGACAAGTTGGCAGAGCAATCAAGAACAGCAGATCAGGGACATATCATTAGCCAGAAGTAATTTTACTTCTCTCCATTTCTGATACCCTAAGTCCACCTAGCACACACAGAGAAGCTCTGCTTCTGGGATTATTTTGATTCCTGGGCTTTGAAAGTCTGACACAAGCACCTCTCTCAGGCTTAAGCATACCAGCTGCAGGATAAGGCTTTGCCATTGAGATTAATACCCATAAAACTAGCAGGCTGAGACAGTCTTAACACCACCCTGTTTAAGAAAATACGAGCATTTCATTTAGAGAATTCAGGGGGTGTAGCATGTGTTTATAGATTTGTGTACAGAATTGAAAACAGATTATCCTAATGGACTCTTGGCATCTCTGACTCAGAGGTAATCTGTCACAAGAAGTTCTCCAGGACTTCTTCCAGGAAAGGCTGTAGCAGGTCAATTACAAGTTCTTATAATTCAGCCCATGTAATACTATCAGTTCTAAGCTGTCACTGGCTATTAAGAAATCAGTGAAGCATCCCGTGCTCACATGAGCCAGGGTGGCAGACACACTGGAGCACCCTGGCATCCACCTTAACAGCCTTAGAGCCACTTACTCAGCTGTCCGAAGAGATTTATGAACACAAAGATGGAGGCCAGGAAATAGCCACAGTTCCACGTTCCATCAATGTAATCCCTCTGTTCACTCCACTGGAGCCACATGCGGATGCCATCCTCCAGGAAGGTGCTGATCAGGCACAGGCGAGCCACGTGCGGGAGGTATTGCTTCGTCACCCGCAGAAACTGCACAGGCAGACACCATCGTTAGCAGGGAAGGAAGACAAGCAGTTACTCAAGGCATAACAGATCCATGCACTACGAGGATCAGCAGTTCTCACACACACAGGGTCATCAACATCTAGAGAGAATGTACACTTGGGATTTGGATTAACAAAAATCCTTCCTCAGTTTGAGAACACTTGGGAGTAGTGGGGTAAACCTGTTGTCATGCTCCACCTAAAGAGCATTCTGGACAAAGACATGGAGAGAAGCAGAACCCAGCATCACGTTTTGTGTAACAGCAACATGTTTTGATGGAGATCTTTGTAGCTGAAGGCTGACCTTGGCTTCAGTTTGTCTATCTCAGGGTTTCATGTTACAGCTCAACTATCAGATAGCCAGGAGCTGAAAGGGCAACTCTACTCCCACTCACAAGCTCAGGCACTCAACACCCTGTAACAAACTGATTCGGAGAGTCAAGCTGACAGAAAACTAATTCTGTATGAATTCAAACACATTAATAAGCTTTCTGCCACGCTATGTGGTGCAGGTGGATGTTCATAGCATACCAGTAGCCTCTCTGCAGTTAAACTTGCATTTCGGTTCACACAGTGAGTGTAACTTTCACTTTCTTCTAAACAGCAGTGGTGCAAAGCACATTGACTTCTGTAGCAGCAGCAACTAGATCAGTGTAGACATTGCATGAAATTGCATCCTCTAGGCAAGTACACACACAGCTTCTACTACCATTAAAAATAGCATCTTCTGCAGAAAGAAAATAGGCGCTTATATATATGACTCAGTGTAATAGTTAAATGGCGATTATACCATCGTGCAACAGATGCTGAGCCTTAGTTCTCAGGAATGTACGATGCACCTGGTCCCACACACACCTCCCTTCTGCAAGCTCATTGGGTAGTTCGCTCTACAGTTAAAGTAATTATAAAGGAACAAATACAGAATTGCCAAACAGGGTCTAGACCAACGTGCTCTATAGGACTGAGGTGCACAGGAAAACTTACTGCCTCTGCATTATGACAAGTGCTTAACTGTTACCCAGTTTCCTAAACAGCACTGGTTATTACTTAATGGAGACCTCCACCAGGCTCCACACGGTTACTCTGAACACAGGCTGGCACCCGGCTGGGCCAATTCATGCCCAGGTTCAGCTTTGGCAGATCACCACGAGGCCACACTTGGAGTGAGTGTATGCTACTGATTTAAGTAAGCATGGTCCAGTGAGAAACAAAGGTAAATTTAATTATCCAGCAGGTTTCTACCGCCAGCTGATGGGCGGAGCCTGGGCAGGTTGACACTTGTCACAAGCACTCACGGAACTGCCGGACTCCGCAGAGATCGCTGCGTTAGAACCGAGAGGAGGAGCCATTTCACAAAACCCCATGATCTCACCCAAAGTTCAATGTGTTGTAAGACACGTTGATTCATACAGTTTATGCAATATTACACTACTTCAAGAATGAAAAGGGGTGGGGGAACCTATATGTGTATAGGTGTCTCCCAGACAGCATGAAATTATATTACACAAAAAAGGTCAGAAAAGCCACACAACCCTTTTGTTTCATAATTCAGTGTTAATAGTTAAACAACACAGCCAATTGGTTTCTTTCAGGCAGATTTTTTTTTTTTTTTTTAAGTTCTGACAGCATTACATGTTGTCAGTACATATGGGAATACAGAGAAAGGAGACCAAAGCCTTCCATGAACATTTATTCTTGTCACAGTAATCAGTTAATACTGAAGACTGTTCCAAACCCTATACAAATGACAACCCTTGCTTCCTGTGTAAGAGGAGATTATCACAAGAAAAAAAATAAATCCAGCAAACATGCTAAATAGTTAATTAAACAGTTAATACCGGAACACACTACACTAGTTGTACTGCGTGCATCCAGAGTCTAAGGGTCAAGATCCAAGTCAATCAAGTGCATTTTAAGTGCAGCTGTACTCTGACTCGGGGCTGCCACTTCAGGCTTTTTTTAAGCCATGTCAACAGTTGGATCAATGAGTCAGAAGAAAATTTGTGATCTTTGTCACTGAATGAGACACACATCTTGGTTTACAGCTTTCTTCTCTCCTGGATTTCATTGTACATTTGAGCAAACTTGCTAAGGAATACCAAGGATAAGGTTAATCTGGAAGTTGCACAAAACCAGAAGCTGTTTGTGAAGCAAGTTTGCCTTGTCAAGACACAAAATAGGAAACTTCTGTCTAGAAGGAAATGAAAGAGAACAAATGTCAGGCATCTGTAGGAAAAGGAAAAAGACACTGCTGTGGAAAAGCTGAAAAGAGAACCAAACATTTGAGAGGGGGGTATCTGCCTCCAGGCCTCATCTTTGCTGCTTCCGAAGTGGTTATGTGAGCTGATCTCATCTTCTTCCTCCCCTTCCCCAAAAGGACACAAATGCCAACAGTCCAGGCAGAAAAGGCATTTAACATTTACCTGTTCTCAAGGTGTATAGAGGGAACTCAACACTATCTATTAAGCACAAGTGTGCACATCCAATCAGGTTAAGACAAGTCAGAAAGACTGAAACCTGAGCAGTGCTAAGCAACCTTATGACACATCATCTTTGGACATCCATAACTGCGTAACAACATCCATCACTAGCTGCATTTACTGCGCTGCAGACAAGCTGAAACCCTTGTACCCAACAAGCTTAAAGTAAATAAGATTCAGAAACACTGTGTGAACAAAATTCAGGTCAAAAGAAAATCTAGCCATGAAGATCTAGAGAGGAAAGAGAACGATTATGAGATAACAACAGGAGAATGTAACAGATAAAGTGATTTTATGATTAGAAGATTGAGGTATAAATCAAAGTAATTTAACTAAGGACAGAGTAACTTTTAAGAAACAGAGGATCTCTAGAAGCAGGACTGAACTAATAGTACCAGACACCCTAGTTTTATCCTGACACATCACTAGCAACATATGGCTCCGACACTGCACCCTGAGACCACTTCCTTTATGATTCCCACAGATAAAAGCAGCATATACAGGAAACCTGGTAACTGCTAAGAAACGCACCCAGCTAAGACAAGGGACCTGAAACACACGCTCCACTAAGCGCAACACATGCGAGCCAAAACAAAGCTGCTGAGATTGATGGAAGTAGCAGCGCTAAACCCATGACATGAAGTACTTGAATGGTTTGTTCTGCTGTGGGCTTTGCATCAACTGTTCTTAGCACATACTGCCTCCTTGGAAGAGGCAAAACATCTTGAGAAAAGACAACAAAAACGCTATAGTGAAACTATTTTGAAGATGAACAGCTGGTTCTGCATTGGAGCCAAGTCACTAACATACACCAGAGGGGCTTTGTGTTGGCACTTCCCCTTCTAAAGGGATTAGAATGGCAAAGATAGATTTAAATGCTTCTCTTAGTCTAATGAGCAGAGAGGCACAAGAGGATCCAGGGATCCCTAAAAATCAAATCACTGCTCAAGACCTATTTTTCAAAACAAAGCCTGAAATAATCATATCCATAGAGGCCTGCTTAAACTGAGATAATAAAATGATTGTGTTGAGTTCTATCACGCTTCCTAAACTGTATCCCACCTCCAACAGTCTCTAGTTTGTTAAAAATCCAGGTTTTTTTTTTTTTAGGTGCACATACCCTAGCATAATTGCATGTATTCTAAGACAGTCAGGACTTGGGAATTTTTGCTGTCACCTATGGATATTTTGTCCAAACACAGAAGTCTTTTCTGTGCGCACACATGCTCCTGGATCAGAGAAGTTATGATCACTGTGACGAACATCCATCTGCTAATCTGTGCAGAAAGTCCTCTTGTGGGCTGCACAGCTTCATTAATCTAGATTTTTTTATAAAGGTGTTTTCCAAGTATCTAGCTTGTATTTGTTGAACAGATTGCTTTGTTCTGGGAGGACACAGACCTCTGGCAGCCAGGAACACCAGTGATCTTGATTAATAATACATCTCTCTCCACTTAAGGAGATATCACCTAAAAAAAATAAACAAAAAAAAAATCACAGTGACAGTAGCATCCATCACATTGGGTTAATTAGCATCTACAACTTATTTGAGAAAACTGGGAACAGAAGCTTTCCAGCTTATTTCAAAAGGCAAGAAGAGAGCTCTGACCCATTAGAACATGGCCAATTGTCTTTATCAGGTTTTTAATTTTAATTAACGAGGAAGATTTCTCATGGCAATGCTTTTCACTCCTGAAGTGTGCTTTATATCAAGTTCCTCTTCCAAAAGGCTATTTATTAATCAAATCTTTAAAATGGGATTTATTAGCTATGTATTGCATTTTACTATCTCTCTTCATGGGAAGATTCTTTCGCAACCTAATCCAAATAAGCTATTTAGCTTATAACAATAAAGGATCAGTGCACTGATATGGCTACATTATCAAGAGCGTTTCCATATTCAGTTTTCTTAATATAAAAGACAAAAAAGTTCAGACTAACAATGAAATGTTTTCTTCTCTCTTGTGTCTTCTGCAAAATAGGATAGAGATGTTAGAATTAGCCGAACAACAGGAATCAGCCTTTATGTTGGAAAATTAAATAAACCCTCCAGACTTTGGATCTCCCTTACAGCCCTTTCACTGCAGTACAATGACTCAATAGTTTCCTTGCATTTTTGTCCGTATTTTTTTTTCCAGAATGGCAGAAATACCAAGCACCCACATTCCTAAAGAATATTAGAGACACCAGAACTTGAGATCTGGTCCTTATGTGGATTACAGGGAAGAAACAACCAGTTCTATAACCCTAAACAATCAAAACAGGCCCCAGATACAGCTATTTTCAGTATGATGTCAGCAGTACATGGTGACTGCAATGAAAGGCTTACCATACATTTTAACAAGAATCACTAAAAAAGGGCTTAGCTTCCAAGTACGTAAGTTACTAATAACATTGGGCTGGTATTATTAATTAATTAAAAGCAAACCAACTCATAAAGCCTGTAGCTGGGCACCATTTTGAACCAATATTCTGATTTCCTCGCACTGCGCATCACCTAGATTTTGACAACCCCTAGTAGCTTTTCCCACCCTCCCCAATATTTAGAAGTGGCCTTCAATGACATCAACAGGACCAACACCCACCGAGTAGCTGCCTCTTCCACTGCAGTCCCTGGAAAGTGCCAACAGCTCACCAGCCACGCTGTGCTACAAACTCATGCTACAGGTAAAAACACCTAACAGCTCGTTCTCATCACCAGTGACCACACCACCAGCTTTGGTGCTCACTTGATCTAAAGAATGATATAATTGAACTAACAGGAAAAAATAAATTCTATTTTTTTCCCCTCCTGCCAGTTCAGGTCTCCAGTGCTGCGACAGAAAAGCACTAGGTGTGAGATAAAAGGTGAAGGAAGCCCTGGGAGAAGTAGGACAACCCCTTTCACTGACAGTTTCCTGTCAGACAAGCTTAGCTGTCTTTCTAAAACCATGTCTTCAGTGCACTAGTTCTCCTCTGCATTAAGAGCCACTTGTTACTACTGAGTGTCTTGGCATCTAAGGCATACTCTGCTAATTCAAAGGGAAATTAGAATGTTTGAGGAAAATCAAGCTTTAATGTTTGAATTTAAGGAACAGATTATTCTTTCTTTTTGTAAGATACATTCAGTACCTACTGATAAGCCATGAAAGTAGCTGTGACTCTCCCACAGGGCTATAACGCTGCAGAAATTAAGACTCATTAGGTCTTGACAAATAGTACAGGGAGTGGAGAAAGGAAGGCTATCAATGATAATGCATTCAGCTCCCACAACAGCCATTGTCCAGCTTCACTTCCTCCACCTCCATCAAGGGGCATTTCAACGTACTTTCAGTCCAAATGTTCTAAGTATTTATTTTTTCTTTTTTAATCCAAGATGAACTAACAGTTTCCATAATGCCAAATGTTAACTTTGCAATATATACCAAAGGTTATCGTTCAGTAAATCGCTTCACTCCTACATTGGTATGATACTGAATTTTAGCAGCACACACAGTACTGAACCAGGCAGTTATTTGGAGTCAGATTCAAAGGAATTAGTTACTTGGAAAGCTGTAAAAATTGTTTTGCAATCTGATGGGTAAGCGTACACAAACGCCCCAAGTTCTACAGCCAAAAGGAAGACTCATCTTTAAATAGAATGTGGCCAAGCACAAATAAAGTTGTGCCATTTAAAACTCATTTCAGGAGGAAGCAAACCACATTTCAGTTGGACAAAAGAGCTTTCAGCAGTATGAAAAAGGGGTGTTAAAGACATCTAGAAATAGTCACACAGGAATAAATAGAGGTGTTATAAAGAGGTCAGGACAAGTGCTGTAAGTTTTGGCAAGTGTAGTGAACACTGTAGTGATAGTTTACTTTCTCCTCTAAGAGGAGTGAAAGGTGAAGGTAAATAGGGAATGACGAGATGATGCAGACACCCCCTTAAACTGAATACTACCACAAACCATAAGAAGCTCTGTCTCTAAAACGACTCTTCCATCTGGGGCTGGGGAGGAAACGCAGAACAGGTTTTCCCAGTAAAACTCAGTTGAAGACACAGAAGTAGCACAGCCCTCTCAGAGCTGTGACGTGTTATCATGCACTGCACAACTCACACTGCTTCAGCAGTCAAGAGTTGTAGAAGCAGGCAGAATCAGATTTTCCAGAGAACTTGCTAAATATGATTAGATGCTACATCTTATTTTGAATTAGATGAATCACCGTGACAGTGAAGATCTTTCTAACACCATCACCAACTGATCGACTTACTTACAATCAAAAGATTCCTGCTCTCATATATAAGAGGTCAAAAACTTGAATACAAGACAGAAATCTGTAAGGACCTCCACTGAAATAAATATAAAAAGCGTTACACGACAACATGAACTTGTTTGCTTTCCTTTTACCCCAGCTCTAAGCCCAGCAGCACGGTACTAACAAACCCCTTCCAGACATCACTCAGGGTTTAGAATTCTGCTTCCCTGCCACCACCACCACCCCACCTCGGTTCCCCGCACCCCTTTACGCCCTAATTGCCAATCTAGACAGTTTACAAGACAAGAGCAGCTCAGCCTCCTGCCCTCCCTCCACTTACTCGCTCGACAGAAGCCCAGTTCCCCAACGGGATCTTCCTGCTCGGCTAAAAAACAAGCG
>VZRU01010825.1:27305-44605 GCA_013398155.1 Pedionomus torquatus
GGGGCTGTGGTCCTACTAGGAACTGGAAATATGTGCTGGGGAAATGGGTTTGGAGGGATTTTTTTGTCTTGTTTATTCCGCTTCCTGAACCTGAGCATTTCTGTTCTTCTGTACAGGTGCTGGAGGAGCTCCAGCCTGGGGTGCTGGGCACTATGCTGGTGGTTAAACTGAAATCGGGAAAACGTGCAGAGAAGAAATATGTAATAAAGCAGGTGAGAAAGCTGTTGCTAGGAAAACAAGAGTCCGTTAGCATGTTTTCATCTCCATGGGCACTTCTGACAGTAACAGAGATAGACATATTAGACAGCTCTGCCACTGGGTAATAGTAGGCTTACATCCTAATGTGCTGCTGTTTGGAAATCAGAAGACTCAGATCAGTTCATCAAAGTACTGAAGTTAAAAATTGGGAAAGAGGAACAGCTTATTTAGGTCCACCCAGTGTATTTTCACCTTAGCTTACTGCTACTTTGACAGTGCAGGAGAAAGTCTGTCTAGGTGTTGTGGACTCATTCAAAGCTCTGGTTTTGGCCATTTCCCAACAGCAAGACTGCTCCATTGGAGCTGTTGTTGAAAACTTACGCCTGTTCATGCACAATTTGCAGTTTGAGTCATCTTGGTACGATTGTCCTGACATAAATTTTGGTTGTTTCTCTGTTAGGCTCTCATTCTTGTATTTTCTTTGGTGCAGGTTGAATGCATTGAAGAAAGCCAAGCGAATGAGGCCTTGAAGGAGGTATCAGAGCAGTTTTTCTTCAGTATTTTGCTTGCAAAGACCAAAGTCTTAACAGAACAAAGTCTTCTATCTACAAGGATTAACTTAAGTAAACAGTCAAGATATAAATCAGGTAGACTGAGTGGTGTTCTCCCTGCCCTCTGCTTGAGCTCAGACCAGGATTTTATGCTAATTGTTCCTATATTTGATTATGTAGACTCAAATAGACCCCTGCGCTCAGAGGATAGTCTTTTTCAGGATTTGTGTTTGTTTTGTGCTGAAGACAAAGAGCAAAGCTCAACCTTTTGGCCTTAAGCTGAAGAAGAATCCTGGTTTGTTTACAATTTATTATCAATAACTCAATGTCTATGTATTGTATTAATTTCTCAAAGTTGGACACTTTTTGATGTACGTGATTTGACTAGTTTTCTCCCTTTACACTTCTGTGTAAACTTGTTTCAATGCCTTGGGTAAGAAGCAACATCAGAAATACTATTAAAGTAGCAAGATTTGCTTTGATGAAATATGTGAAGTAGCACCTGATGGGTCAGTCTGACAGTGTCTCATGACATCTGCAGTTGAAAATACATGTCTGGACAGATGCTTCATCCTACTTGGGAGAGGTGATCTCTTTATGTATTGAGACTTGTTTTACTGATAGAGCTTGATTCAGTTTTTCTGCTGATGTGTCTGTTGGAATGAATGCAGTTGTGTCAGCTGCGAAGGAGTGTGGCTCTTAGTTTTTCTCTGGTGTCTGCACAACCACAGGAGAGTAAGTTGAATTCCTCTTACATTTTGCATTATCAGCAGATTTGTTAAAGCAGTTGGTAATTGCTAGAGTCTTATATGGAAACCAATGTCAAGGAGATAAGCATCTCTCACTTAATGCTGTCATATTTTGTGCAGTTCAAGTTTGCATGGGGGTTACTGGAAATAATGGCTACACTAGAAAAATCTTGACTTTCTTAATTTATGATGTGCTTTTAGATTTGGATGTTAAGAACTGGAGAAGAGAGTTGTTTACATATCATCTCCCTAAGGATCAGCTTATCTCACAGCATTGCATTGAATAGAGTCTTACTGAAATATTTTCCTTAACTTGACACTTGTGCATGCAAGTGGGTGACAGAGCTTGTACATTGAAATGATTTGATCAAAGTTGTGATGTGAACAAGTCAAGCTTAGGATATTATTTAAGGTCCTGTTCAGTAAGGACAGTGTAGCCATAGAAAGCATATTCCATTTTATATTTTTGTTTTAAATTTTGTGCAGGCAATGGATTTGCTAAAACTTCATCATTCAAACATCTGTGCTTACCAGGAATTGTTTATAACTTGGGATAATGAGGTGAGATTTGAAACAAGTCTGCCTTTTTTAACTCCTGAATAAATATGCCAAAAAGTTGTGAAGATATGTGGATTGGAGTCCATCACATGGCAGTATTGCATGTTGAGTCATGGATTGTGATGTGAATCAGTATGCAATGTCTGCATGAAAACCCTCTTATAGGAGGCTATAGGAAGCTGAAAACCCTGACTCAATTATTTGCAGATTTTATTCAGTGCTCAAGTAAAACTTGTGTTGATGTTATGTATGTATATTTGACTTGAATTGTCCTGTGTAGCTTCAGATAAGATGCTCGATAATGTTTTGTGTTTTATAAAAAAAACAACAACCCACAAACAAACACAAACATGCTGTATTTTAAATAAAATAAAGTAAATATTGTCTTCTCTGAGAGAAATCTTGGAACACCTTGGTAGTGATGAACATCACACCCACCAAGTTTGGCCCAGTGCTTGGTTTTATTTTTCTTACTGGATATGTTATTACTTGCAAACAATTTTGATGTACTGTTTTGTTGCAGATATCATCTCTGTTCCTTTGTCTGGTAATGCAGCACTCGGGCCAAGGAGATCTTTCATCTGTAATCGAGGAAAAAAGGCAGAAGTCAGAAAAAATAACAGACATGGTAAAAAGACCAAAAAAAGCTTCTGGTTGAACTGACAGTCTCACTGCTTTTGTATTTCTTCCCTTGTATTCCCTCTTTCTCAAAGTCTTCCCCAAAAATCTTAAAGCACCGTGTTTTACTGAAGGGTACTTTTGGAAGCTATTTTCCAAAAGATATTTGGAAGTTATTCGGTTTGTTACACTTTCATGTGTTCCCCTCAACAGGTGATTGTAAAGTTCCTGGGACAGATGGTGGATGCTTTGTTTTATATACACAAACAAAATATTTTCCACAGGTGAGTAGAAATCTTGTTCTCTTTAATAGGTCATTGTTCATTGCAATGATTCTTGGTTCTGCACAGCTGCTCCCAGGCAGTGAATTTTGCTGTTCCAAAAGGGCGAGTAGGAGGTAGAAATTCTGGACTTCATATGGCCATTATCTTTCTGTGACTTCAGAAATCAGTTATTTCTCAAGTTTTTTCTAGAATTACCTGTTTGAGCATGGTGTTATCTCTGTTTTTTTTTTTTTTTAAATTTGGTAAAATTCTAATGCTAATTTTATTATTAGTATATTGATCAAATCTGTTAATGCTTACATTTTGGTGGCTATGGTGGACAAGGTATAATTTGTGTGTCTAAGGTGAGAGACAACCATTGCATTCCATGTTCAGATAAATTTGTGTCACAATCACAAATTTTAAAGGATTTCACGGTAAAAGAAAAAAATAATTGTATTTCAGCTGATCATCGCTTTTATATTTAAAAAAATAAAAAAACCACAAACAAAAATCCCCCAAGCCCCTCACCACACCATCTGTCCACCCCACAAAAATGCTAAACCTTCTGATGTGTAGTCACTGGGATCCTGTAGTTAAACTGCATTTGACTCTGGTTTCAGAGGCTGACAGAAAATATTTGTGTTGCAGAAATCTCAAGCCATCAAACATACTTGTGACTGGTGAAGCATCCTTCATGCTTAGCGACTTCAGTACAGAAAAACTTATGACAGATGAGATGAAATGGAAAATAAGAGTGGAAGAAAGTAGATACTTGCTTTATTTTTTTTTCCTTTATTTTTAAAAGATTCACTTACAGTGAATACTGCAGTCCTCAGAAAAATCAGCCAAAGAGGAAAAAATCATCTTCCCTCCCCTTTCTCTGCATCATGCTATTTGTCTTCTGAAGTATGAAAAATATTCGTAGGTAGTTGCCTGCAGCATTAGTTGTGTTCACAATAGACAGCTGTAGATAGGTCCATGAGCCTCTGCAACAGCTACAGTTGGAATCCTATTAGCTTGATACATATAGTAACAACTTAAATTGTTCACTAGTTCAATTGTTCAATTAGTTTTAGTGTGTTCAACTAATTGCTCAATTAGTTTTAGTGTGTTTCTTAGTCTTTTGTAGAATATTACCGTAAAAAATGTCTAATCTACGCAGAATATCTCTAAATTATTTTTAGACATAAAGCAATTGCCTGCAGTTCTTAACACGTGCCAGAAAAACTGTGTATAGTACAATATCAGCAATGTTCCCATATGATTATTTCAACAGATAGCAAGGCTTGGATGGCTCCGGAAACATTTGGTTTTTCTTTTACTGAGAAATGTGACATCTGGTCTCTAGGTTGTATTCTACTGGACATGATGACCTGCTTTGTTCTGAATGTATGTAGTAATGTTTTATTGTAGATTTAAAATGTCATTGACCTACCAGGGTATCTCTGAACCAGTGTGTGAAAGCTTTACTGTTACTTTACAGGCAGGAGAGATAACTTCATTACTGCAGGACATTCGACAGGATACCAGCTGTCTTGAGGGAGTTCTGACTCTAACACAAAATGGAGATAACAGCTCTTTGCCTTTATTTCCAATTTTATTTATGATGCTACAGATTCAGCCCAGCAGGAGACCCACAACAAAGTGAGTTCTGGATGCTTTCCCTTTATTTTTTTGTCCTAAATCCCACCCACCTTCACAAAGATAGGAGTGTCTGCTACTGTTTGAAAGAGATGAAGTCAAGGTTGCTGATCTTACTGCCTTGACAAATTGAGTTATTAAAGTCAAAGGCTTGGTATTCATTCAGAATTGGATATTCTGATGTGTAGATGTCCTCTTTTGAAGATTATAAAATCATGTTATACAATTTTACAGGCCATTAAATTGAAGTCTGAGCATGGCTTGTTTGATATGAGTTATTTCATTAGCTCTTTTGAAGTATGTTTAAGTTCTGTCAAAAATAACCCAGTTTTAAAGAAAAACAGTATTAGCTTTTTATATCAATATGAAGCAAAACCTGTAGAATTTCTTTTGTAACTTAGCAGTTCTGACTTAATGGTACTGCTTTTGTCTCTCGTAATTCTAGGGATCTGACTGATGTGCCATTTATTAGGGAATGCCTGATTGTTGCTGGTGCCTCTTCAGTAAAACTGAAAAAGACTTTGTCTCCTAGAATAATAGATATGCTCCTTGAGGGAGGAATCGAAAGTGTTCTAGGTAATAAAGAAAATAAGATTAATATAATGATGATTTTCATAGGAAATAAACCCACGTGTTTTCTAGTCAGTATGTATTATCCATGCAAATGAATTATTGGATGTTCATTTTACATGAAATAAAATGGGATGGGATGTGGAGGAAGGATCACTCTACAGCCTGTTCTATAACCTCATAAGATAACCAGCTGTACCTACTGCACAAGTCAGATGGGGTCAGAGATCATCCTTCAGAAAGCTGGGGATCCCCACTGACTTTATCAGCATTCTAACATGTTTGCCAGGTTATGCCAACAAACAATCCCCTCTGTTATTTTCCTTCTGAATAAGGAAGATTTTCTCTTCATCTGGAAAGGCTACTGGAGTAATGAATTTAAAGCCCCTAGCCCTGCTCTGATTTAATATTCTATCAGATCCCCAAAATACTTAATGTCAAAGAGACTCTAGAGGTGAATTCGTAACACTTCGTAATATTTAAATGTCTAATGAATTAGAGGAAAAGTTTCTCTTTTCAACAATCACAAATGATATTATTTTAACTTAGTGAATTTGCATCTTGCACTAAAAAGAAAATTTGAGTGCTTTTTCTAAGTGTTTGTATCAAATGGTTAGATGGATTTTTTTGGTTTATGTAGAATTCATGCAGGCTTTTTGGGAGATAGAAGAAGCACAGGATAAAGCCATTCAGCTCCTTGCCAGCTTTGTAAGAGATAGAAATGGTAAGGTACTATTTTATTTATTCTGCTCTTTCCTTAATGAGGAAGATGCTGCACTTCCAGCTGTCTTTAAGAGGCATTTCCCGTAGAGACTACAAAATTAACGCTGTATTGTTCTGTCTGTGCATGCACTTTGTTCTCTTTGATTCGAGAACATCATTCTGCTGTATCACATCACCCATAGGGACTCAAATTTATTTGAAACTGGAACCCTTGTGTTCTAGAGTATAGATACCCAATGAGCATTTTAAGCTGTGTAACTGGATGTTGTCTCAAGTAATTCCTTTTCCCCACAGCCTTGCCATACCTGCTAAGGTTCACAGAATTGATTGCTTTTGCCATGAAAACTCACGTGGATTCTCTCAAGTTACAAGTAGATGGTTGCAGTTTATTGCTTGAAATCCTTAGTCAAGGTACAGTCATGAGACTTCCAACTTAGGCTGGGTAATACATCCTGTTTCTTGTGAAGCTAGATATAGCATGTAAGGTCTGAAATGGCTTCAGTGGTGATTTTAGGGGGAAAATTTGTCGATTTTCATGGACTTTCTTCAAGACTGGCATATGTGAATTCTGTGTTTGTGTTAATTTTAAATGCAGGCTGCTGATCTTAGGCTGCCAAATTAATTTGCATGTTACGTAGAGTGTTACTAGAGTGTGTAAATAAGACTGTGTTCTGGTATTTGATTTTTCAAATCATAAAAGTGTTTGTTTTTTTTTTTTTTCTTGTGTGGTCTTTGCTGACATTTTCTTGGCAGTTTACCCCAGTAACACCTGATAGTGACACAAGCTTGAAAACAGTAAGAATTGTGCTTCAGAAAAAGAAAATTGAAACTAACTTTTGGATATGTTATGTGGAGAAATGACAGCAGGGGCTTCAGACTTCATTCAAAGCCACTGAAATCTTTGTTGAACTGTTTACTTTTGACAGCTCTAGAACAGGATGTGGTGTTGGCCCTGGATGAGAATGTGACTAGCTCTCTGTTAGAGACACTGCGAAAACACTCTGAAAACGAAGAGTTGCTTTCACTGGTCTGCACATTATTGATGATGATTTCAGCTGGTGGTGGGTCACCTTGTCCGTTTTGGGGGAATATTCTTACTTTTCTGCTTTTGTAATCCAATCCAAGATATAATACAGAACTCTTGACTTCACTGAGACATGTGGATGTCTTTAGGTATTAGTTTAATAATGGTAATATTGGTAGAATTTACTAGATATTGGTACAATAACACCTCTGTATTGTATTCTGAATTGTATCTGTTAGAGTAGTCCTGTATGTCACTTTGTTTTGGAGACCAGTACAAACTGCGTAAACTATAGTGCTTTGGAAAATGAGGGCATAGAACCTGGATTCTATTTTTGTCTGTGCCATCGTGAATTGAAACCATTCTGCCTAATTTCTCTACTTGTTTTTTCTTCTCCTGGGATTGTAATTGCTAAATATTTATTGATATTTTTGCTTGTTTTCAATGTGAGTTCAACAGTCATCGGAAGACTGTTTTTATAAGTTGTTATAGGAGGATTTAACAGCAAGGGCATAATGTTAAAAAAAGGAAAGAAAAGTATAAAGTGTCATGTACAAATAAATTTACCATCTAAGATCGAACTATTTTTAAAGTGTTCCCTAATTCTTAAGCTGAAGTAACTCGAATTGCTAAATTGCAAACACTTGAAAAATAGTACCGTTACACCCTCTAAGTTCCTTCTCTGCTCTGTAAATTTCAGATCTGTAATGAAAAAAGATGGGAAAACAGCAATTTGAAAGGGTCAGTTGTGCTAAACTTAAGTGCACCTTGTTAAAGAATTTGGTCTGTTCTCTTGCTTTCTTTTGTCCAGCTGATGGCATCGTGTTACTGGTTTGTAATCAGTGTTTAAATACGGTTAGCGCTGTCTGCTGCGAGAGCACTGAGTGGGACAACAATTGCAGATTCTATAGAATTTCCTTTTCTGTGTTTTTCAGAAGTTGCTGCAGAGAATCTCAGGAAAGCTGGAGCAATTCCAGACCTTCTGTCAATTTTAAGAAGTTTTCTTCATAATCAACAGATCTGCCTCTCTTGCTGTGGAGTTCTCTGGAGCTTGGCTGCGAGTGGTAAGTTAAACACAGCAAGTATTGTTCTCATACAACTGAAAGGCAGCAGGTATTGTATCTAATCGCGTTCAGCCATTCCTGGTCCTGGGAGTGGATTTTTCTTCTCTCTCCCATTCTGGACAGATGTCTCCACAGCACTACTAGAATAACTTTGTCATCCAGAGTTAAATGAGAGGAAACAGAAATTGAATGCAGACTTTTTAGCAACCCTTTTTGTGATAAGGTATCAAAGTCAAATCTTGACTGTTTCAGCCAAGATACAGCTTATGAACAGGCTGTCAGAAGTGAAAGGGTACACAAGGTTTCTGGTTTGCCAGTCCCAGTTTTGCTCTGCTTTTAGCAGAGGGAGTGCAGTGCAAACAGCATAATAGATCGGGCATCAATGGGACTTGGAATTTATAGTGTTGTATTTCTTTGCATCACACTTCTCTTGGTAGCACTGGGCTAAACCTTGAATTGAACATCTAGAGACTTGCTTTTCCAAAAGAAATATGATTTACAAGGTGGCAAAGTGTACTCTTTCCATTGCCTTAGAACTAAACCAGCACCATCCCCACAGTGCTGGAAAGCCGTGGGTGATGGTTTGACCTCTTCTCATGAGACCATGCTGGGAGATTTTTTAGTTTTCTTTGTGACAGGTGTATGGTGCTGTGATGATCAAGGAGGGCTGAAAGCACAGAATGTGCACAATTGCACTTGGTGTCTTCTATTCCTTCTGTGCAACAGAACTCTTGCTTGATTTATGTGACCAGCTAAATATCCATCCTGCAGACTGTATTCTGTCAGAAGGGTGGTTATTTTCGGAGGTTTCTTGCTGTGATCACTGTGTATAACTTAAATGGCAAAGAAGACTAATTCCTGGAGAAGCTAGCTTTCTGCAATCAACATTATGATTTATTAGTTCTGAAAAATGTGACTTTTGTGATTTTTGGTTTTGTACACTTTAGGTTCCTTCCCTGTGCTGTTGTCCATATTAAAATGTTGCATTACTCCAAATACCATCACCATTAAGGTTTTACTGATAGAATTTGTTGTTCAATGTGCTTATGATATTATTACTTGATTAAATAACTCTGCTTGTTGCCTTTCCTTTTTGTTATGGTAATTCAGAGAATAATGTAGACCAAGCAGTGCTGAAAAGTGCTGTCCCTGTTATCTTTGCGGTCCTTCAGGAGCACCTCCAGAATGGAGCAGTTACAGAGTCTGCTTCCTCAGCTCTGTGGGCACTGTCACTCCAAGGTGTGTTTCCCCAGTCTCCCTGTCCCCTCTGCACAGAGAAGGCTCGTGTTCCACACATGTCTGTCTGGAGGGGTGATCCCTAAGATGCAGGCTGCTGGACCTTCGCAGGCTCTGCAGATGGCAGCAGAGTTAGCAACTTGCATCCTCTCTTATCCAGTATTCCCTGTACTTACTCTCTCACACTCCCTAATTAAGGTATTTTTGATGAGCTGTAGCAATTACATAACAAGATGTTGCTGATGGGTGCTGTAATGTTGGGCAGCTAGTTACAAGATCCCTGTTGTGTAGAGCATTATCTCTGGCTTATCTCTTAAGACCAGGAATCCCATTTGTGTTACTCAGTTGAAAACAGCATTCGTGTTGTATAGCCAGGGTTGGGAGGTTTGGTTTTATGCCACTTGCTTTGTAAGCTGGGAACAATATTTCAGATGGAGGTACATATTTAATTTTTTAATTATCATGTGCACTAAGGAACACAGCCTTGCAACACTACTCTTATTTCTTCCTCATGCAAGGATATTGCCATGTGTTTACCTGCTGCCCTGCACTTCTGTCATCGTTCTGCTGGGAAGAGAAGAGTGAAACACCTTAAGCAATCTCATTTCTAGTACCCACCAGTAGAATATGTTGAATATTCAGGACTCTCCATTCCTTCTGGCTTGGAGAATGGAAGTAAATCCTGACACAGTATGCGTATCAGAATTTTCTCCTAGACATCTGGATCAACTCATGATAACACTTTACTGGGCCTTTTTTACTGCAATACAGGTTTTCCCACGCTTTGTAACTTTTATTGCATAATTAAAAAAGTGGTTTCAGAAACAGCAGGCAGGAGTGGAAACACTGAGTGTTTTAAAGGGTTTTGATTATACTGAAATTTTGGAGGGTTGTCTTGTGATAATTTTGGGAGTTGATTGTTTTTTAAAGGTTGCTTAAGTGGAAATGACTATGAGCCTGCAACAGCGCTTCTGCTGGATGCGTTCAGGATGAACCCAGAAAGACCGGTGCTGGTGAAGAACACCTTGCTGGCATTAGCGAGCCTTCTAAGGCTATCTGGTAACATCTGGCAATATTTTTTTCCTAATATTAATTGCAAATAAGCTCAGAAGTGCATGTTTCTGTATAGTTCAGGAGTTCATAGTGGGATTGGGACTGACATCTGCTCTGCTGAGTTAATCTTTTGTTGCAGGACTGGAAAAGGAACTAGTGAAATTGGAGGTGCAAATTTTTTTTTTCCTCTTATGGACCTGCCATGTGTTACAAAAAAAATACTAGATCAGCACAATCTCACCTATAAGTAACTTGAGATTTTTTTGGTACTTATTTTATGATAAAGATGCTCCAGCTTTGTGAGAGGGTAAAGCTCAATCAATGTGAAAACAATACATATTTTAATATCACTTCTGCCATGCATGATGGTGTCAGCTGCATATATGGTATTCTACTTGTTACCCAAATATGCTTCAGAATAGCTTTTAGGAAGACTGAAAATAATGAGTATGATTTCCTGGAAAAATATTACATGTGTGCTAGCCTGGAGAGTTGGGGGTTGGAGAGCAGATAATGCAGTTGCAGCTACCCATTAGTCCAGCAGCGTTTGTCTCCCTTTCAGAAATCCCAGCTTTGAGATTTATAATGGATCCAAAAGGCAATGGAATAAACCTGATCAAATATGCCTACCATCTTCACTTCGACCATCCAGAAGTGGTAGAAAATATCTGCATCCTGATTAAAGAGATGCTTCAGTATGGTAAGATGATGGTCATGTTCGTTGATTCTCTTCCTCTCTCCCACCCCCAAAAGACAGTAAAAACGTAAGGGTAACTGCTCAGGAATGTGTTAGTTGCTCTCAGGAGACTCACTATGTACCTGAGGAAGGATGAATTGGAACTGAGTGTTTATCCCACTTGTTCTTGAATAATCAAATTTTAATTGATTGTAATTTTATAACTTCATCTCATCTTGCCTTCTGTTTGTGTAGATCTGTCCTCTCCCTGCTCTCCTTGAGCTCCTGCTGAAACCACTTAGCTGTAACCTTATATTTTGCTGTTCATTTGCATTACAGATGAAGTTGTGCTGGATATGCGGTTCCAGAAGGTGGAAGAACTACTGTCTGAAATAAAAAGCTGTTTTCCATCTAGCATGGTATGTAGAAGTTACTGTGATGATAAAGGGTGGACGCTTGGTATGTTATTTATGGTTACGGATTTTTCTCAAATATCTGGAATAAAACGGTGCAGAAATTTACAGAATTATGTGTATATGGGGTGAAGAGTGAATTTGTAAGACTGTTTCTAACTACTGGAAACAAGTAATTGAAAGGAGTTTTTTTCTTTATGCTGTAATTCTTGAAGACTATGTTCTGGTCTCCAGCAACATTGCATTGCTTTAACTTACTACATTCTTGATACCAAAGCAGGTCAAAGTTTATAAGAATAAAGCATAACTGTATTATGTGCAATTATTTTTGCTTTATAAGTGACACCCTTAGAAAAACATAAACCCAACAAACCAAACCTTTGTGCCAGCTTGCCTGCCTGAAGACTTAACATTAAATTCCAAGTGTTTATACTGAAAAAGCATAAATTTGAAATGCCAGAAATAGCAAAGCTATTCAAGCTGTTTACTAATATTTCTTTCGCAAGGGCTTGCTGTCAAGAAACCAGTAAATACAAGTTTTCTCATCAAACCAATAAAGCTATTTAATCTTACAACTCCACTCTTCTCAGTTCTGCATTTAGCCTGCTTGACAACTTGTCCCAAAGGCAGTTAGATGTAAACTCTTTCTCCAGTGTCTCCTGCAGGCATTGCCTGCACCAGTTTAATGCATGCTGCAGCTATAAGGTAGGGCTGAAAGAAAGGATCACAGAAGAGAAGCAAGCTCCCTCTTCTCTTGCGAATGTAACTTGTTCCCTGTGTTGTCTGTTGATAGACAGCAGAGACAAGACCACAATAATCCCCTCCTGGCAATACAGCATGCAACTGCTGAATCCCTGAAACCCAGTTGCTTTAGATTTTGAAGAGCTCCATCCCACATCTGCTTAAAACACCACTGACTTTAAAGGCCTATGTTACATTTATTAATAAAGAAATACATAAGTAAGTGAAGCAACAAGATAATCTTGTATTTATTTTACAATTCTCACATTTCTCTCCAGGAGATGATGACCCTTGTGGATGCAGCGCTTCTGAAACTGCAAGAGTGAAAGAAAAAACTTTCTGTATAAGAACAAAACTTGTACACTTCTGGTTCAGATACAAAGCCTGGATCCTCCAGAAATATTTCAAAATATTTTTCTCACCATAAAGATTAATATTGGGCCATTAATAATACATAAATAGTTACACATTGTGTTGCTTTAGGTGCCACAACTGTGAAACTAACAGCAATAATTAGGACTATGCCTTACTTTGTAGAGTTTAAAATAGTTGAAATAAAGATTTTTTTAGTCTTGGGAGTTCCAGCAAAGCAATGTCAGTTTCTTCCTTCATCTATCTTAATGTAAAAATACCTTTTTTTTTTTTTTTCAGTGTATATATCCATTGCAGAAATGGAACTGATGAAGTACCTCACAAATGCAGGCATTTGTTAAGGTATTGTTTAAACAGTGGTGTGTTAGGCTTCTGTACCATCCAGAAAAGAGGGTATGAACAGCATCCTCCTATTCTTGCAGCACTTGTGTACAAGGTTAGGAATTACTGTCTTGATTGATTTTTATGAAGTAGCTGCTGTCAGTTTGGAGTTCTCTTTAAATCTGCCTTGGAATGTAACATGAAACCAGCAAATGCTGCAGATAAAAAACCATTCAAGTTTTACGGTTTTTGTTGTTCAGTTTGTTCTTAACAGCAGCCTCCCATTTCTTTTTCTCCAAGGTGTACAGTCTCATTGCGGCTTGTGCATCCTGAATCTAAAAGAACAGAACAAACAGGAGGTTTTATGAAACACAGCTGCCATGGGTTTATAACATAATTGTTAAGCAGCAGCTAAATCTTCTATCCTTTTAATAGATCCTTTCAATTAACATCTCATTATCTCTTTCTAGCTTTGGGTTCTGTGCCTAGTGGAAAGGGATGAATGTGTACTCAAGAGTGCACGTGCCTGTAGCAGGCTACGCACTTCTTCTGATCATGATTTGGACAGCCATAATGAAAAAATACTCTTGACAACAGTATCTTGGAAATACCCTCATTCTTTCCTCTGCTGCTTCAGTTTATTCCCCTGTTAGATCCCCCTGCCCTCCAGAAAAACAGGAACAGCTGAGATTCAGGAGTAGGTTCTCACACTGTTTTATTCAACCTGCCATAGTATAACAGTGCTAAATGCTGCTTTTAAGGCAAGCAGTTGATACTTGAGAATTACTTTTTTTTTTTCCCTAGGGATCTTAAAATAGCAAGCGCTAAGTATTTTGTTGAAATATGTTGACTTGGGCTGAAGAAATTTATGGAAATAAGAAAATAATGCGAGTGGTTTGAGACATGTAATGGTAAGCGAGCTTAGGTGGCAGTCTTGCTGCATGCTGGTGTCTGAGCAGGGCCTGCTACGGTCATGGAGAGGCCAGAACGAAGCCACAGCATTCTGGACTCAGCCCAGACCCTGGAGCTGATGTGTTGTACCTTGTTGATCTAAAACCTTATGTTCTGATGAGATACGTACCGAGCAGTGCTCTGAAGTCTGCACTTGAACATTTAGCAGTTTCTCACAGAGCAATTTCAATGATGGCCGTGTAGTCTAGAAATAAAAAAGATACAATCATGTTGTCTTGCAGTATTGGATACATACACATAAAAAAAAAATGAAAATACTGGTTTAAGTGTATTCCTCAAAGTATAGCACATCTCAGCTTCTACTAGTGAACCAGTAAGAACACTTAATGAATTACAAGACAGGACTTTACATGTTGCCATAAATCTAAGGTTAATGTTTGGGGTGCTCTGTTGTGAAAAAGGTTTTGTAACTCAGGTGGTCTAAAATATCTCCCTATAATCTGAACCTCTACTTTTCTAGTCTAAGCAGAAACTTGAAGCCATCTATTTTTATATCCCTATGGAAAAGATAGCATTCAGATTATGAACGTTACCTCAAGTAGAAGTGTAACAGCTGGTTTTGCTGTCTAGAAAAGTGGGATGAAGACCATGCAAGTGCTAGAGAATGGGAGAACCACTGAATTTTGTGCACGGGTTTCAGCGGGAATGTTTGTACTGAATTAAGTAACTTGATTTATTCCAAAGGCTAAGCAAGCATTCAACCCGACTTGTATTTTCCAAGGACAAAAAGCAAGGATCCCTGTTTCAGGCAGAAAAGAAGGAATGGGGTCATGTAGGGGGAGAGAGCTTGCAGCTGGGACTCTGTCAATTGAGGTGCACCTTCCCACCAGTCCCATACCTTGACTCTCTGTCTGAAAGGCTTGTATCTTTGCGTGTCACGTATCTTCTTCTTAGGGTGATCAAGAAATAGAACCTAGAAGAGATTACAGTTGCAGTCTGATATGTGCTGTTGCATTAAACTTCATACAGCTGAATGTACAGCTTCTTGCTGTTTCCTTCTATCCGTTGTAAGAGAGAGTTCAAAATCATGAATGGACCAGACCAAGATCATCTAGACACCAGTTGGATTCAACAAACACAAAGTTCTACTTTGCATGAGGAACAGAAGCTAATCTGGAGTCACCACCTGTGGAGACTCCCTGCAGTGGTGGTACAGCATGACACGATGCCTGGCCTTGGAAATGATGATCTCTGGGGACTAAGAGAAGCACGCAAACAGGATTTCTTCATCATTCTCTTTCTTTCCCACTTCTTTAGAAGGAGATCAAGGCTATCAGCAACAGAGTTTACAGGCGGAAGAACTTCAGTTGGCAAGTGACTAGGGCTATACTTGGTCCAGCACGAAATGACAAGAAACTGCTATAACGGTGACAAAGCTGTAGTGTCTAGGAGGTCAGGTGTGCTCACCTCAGCCAGAAAGAGGTATTAGAAATGTAATCAATCTTAAGTTTTTGGAGCCTTATCTTCAAAATAGCAAGTCTGCAGCCACGTACCTTTAGGTCGTTGCGTAAAGCATGTCCAACTAAAATCCTTCCATTCAAGATGTCAGCGACCTCCTTCTGAACTGTCTTAAAATCTTCACCTAAAGATACCCCGCGAGGAAACACTCTGCATTAGACGCGTATGAAAATAAGCAAGCTACAATTATAACCCTATTTTTTTTTGTGAAAGCGATTGTATCCTCAGGGCTGCAGTTAAACAAATTTGTAGAGCACACTAAATCCTGTGCTTGTTACGCAAGCACAGCACTAGCAGGAAATATCCTTCCTATTATTTCCATACTATAACCCACAAGTTGGTTTCTCTTAGGGCACTAGTGACCACTCTGTAAAAAGCGCTTCTTCCCACAATTTTTCTTAGTTTTGGGGCTATATTTTGTTTTCCACGTCCCATGTGGAAAATATATTTATTTTGTTTCCACGTCCCACGTAAATCTAAAACTTACCCGAGCTCAGCCAAGGAGGTTTCTATAGTAGCCTGTGAAATTCTCCCTCTTTAAAGAACGTTTTTTGGCAAAAAAACCAACCCTTCCTACCTGTATTTATATTCTCAGGGCGTATGCCACTGACGGCTGTTCTGTAATCGGTCACCTCCTCCGTAGGCTTGACATATTTGTCATAAATGCACTTTCCAAACTGGTTGACGAGGGACACGCGAGCCACGATGCTGTCTTCCCCCTTGGGTCCCACTCCCACCATCTCGCAGTCCATGGCTACGGCCCGCGTCAGCCTGGAAGAGAAAGGAGAGCCCGGTGACACCCACCGCTGCGGGGACGGCGCAGTGGAGTTCACCAGGTTCCCGCATCGATGCGACCAGGGAGAACTCGGCAGTTTGTCAGCAGCCTCAGGGAGATGTCAGCTTATGCCATGCGCCTGCAAATCGCAGTTATTAGAAGATAATCTCACTGCCTCTCCTGCCATCCTTCCCACTGGAACGTCACTCACCCTTCAGAAGCCTTTTCTTTAACCAGCACCTGCTCCACAGACTCTTTGGAAGGGCCTGTTTCAAGTCCGAGATTTCTCCTGGCGATTTTTGCTGCTTCAGGTCCTATTGCTGCTTCAATATCTTTTGGATCGACGTCATCAAACCAGATTTCAGGCCTGGTAAGTACAGATTTAATTACATTTAGTGGTCTTAAAGCAGACCTGCGTCTTTATAGTGTAGGAAAAGCTTACTTATTTTTTAAATTACGAAATCAGCTCAGGGAAAATCAGTCTAGTACCATCACCTGTGCAGGTTTGTTGCTACCTCTGAGGAGCAGCTGCAGCAGGCATTGTATTTCTCCCAAAATTTAGAGAGAGCGCAGCTGTTTTGAATGTACTGCTCTGCGCTTCTCAGACACACCTCTGAAAAAGAAACATTCAGGTGCACGTACGATGCCTGAGGTACTCACTCTTTGGGCTGCTGCTCCACCTGCTCTTCAGCTTTCCTCCTCTTATGTTTAATATCTCCTTTTCCCTTCAACTCATTGCCATTTTTCTTTTTCTCTTCGCAGCCTTTTCCACCCCTTTTGGTGCTGTTTAAATTCTTATCCATTGCTGCCGTCTTGGCTTTAGGCTGTGCCAGAGGAGACCTGTCTTTTGCAGAACCGTTCATTTGTGGATTTGTTTTATTTGTCGATTCGGCCTTTGCCACATTCCCCTTCCCGTTGACGGCTGGGACTCCTTGGCTATTGCCTGCTTTGAGCGGCTGCTTCTTTTTGCTGTGTGTTTGACACGTAGAGAGGGGCTCGTGGGAGCTGTTCGCCTTCTGTTTCAGTAGCTAAAAAGACCAAGGAAAAAAAAAAAAAAAAAAGAGAAGGAAGGATTAGATTATCTCCCTCTGTTTCTGGGGGTCCTGAGGGCTCCTGGCGTTGTGTCTCGGTGACAAATGCCCTCACGCCCTCCCGCTGGCTCTAGGGATGCAACGGGGCACCCCCGGTCCCTGCCCGCAGCACTTTATTTACTGACTCAAACGTTATTAATTTTTTAAAAAAACCCTTCCACCCTACGCCGTAGGACGGCACTCGGAGAGCGGGCCCGTCCCGGGCTCCATCCCCGGCCTTAGACACCTGC
>VZRU01010827.1:0-14712 GCA_013398155.1 Pedionomus torquatus
AAAAAAAACCCCAAAACACCCCCACAAAAAAAACCAACAACCAAAACCAACACCCCACCCCACCCAACACTAAGCCATATCCTTGAGCACCAAGTCAACTTCTCTCTTGAATCCCTCCAGGGATGGTGCCTCAACCACCTCCCTGGGCAGCCCATTCCAATACCTGACAACCCTTTCAGGAAAGAAATATTTCCTAATATCTAGCCTGATGATGGTTGAGCGTCTGGAAAAAAAGCAGGATTAGGGCAGGAGAGTGTCGTCCCATCAAGAGTCTGGGGCTGGGAGGTGCCCAGCAAACTTGGGTCCTGTTCTTCTGTCCTCTCCTGGTCCCGCTCTCCGGGCTGAGGCCACCCAAGGAAGAGGCTGCTGCCCATGGGACCCTGCCTTTGCTTCCCGGATGGCACATAGGGATGAAACAAGAGGATATCGGCAACAGAAAGGGAGGGGGTGACGTTTTGAGGGTGCGGCACGTCTCAGAGATGTGGCTGGGAGATCCCGGGAGATGGGCCGGGCTGGGTGCAGGGCTGTGACTGCCGGCAGCTCACAGTGAATGACCAAAGTCAACCCAGATCCAACCCTTTGATCGTGAGTAAAAAGGATGCTGTGAATCCTGGAACGACCAGGCGCTACGTACTGGGTATCCAAAATTAGGGGAAACGATTGAATTGAATCTTCTCGCATCTCTGCCCTTTCTTTGTGTCATCGTGAAATATCATCCCCGGTACCTTGTAAGAAGGCACGGAGATAAATGAAAGATACGTTTGTGTGTTTATCAGGCACTGGGATGACGTGACTCGTAGAAAAAAGCCTCCCTGGCGCATCAAATCAGCACGCTGTCTTCCAAGCGCCGACTCTGGCAGGGGCCGTGTGTGGAGGAATGAGAGCAAGATAAATACTGAAAAAGAGTCGCTCTGTAGAAAGATCAGGATGCATCACACCCTTAAGGGCTCTGAGCAAAACGAACAGCAGAAAGACCTTATTTTTAACATTTCCTGACTCCGACTGCCCGGCTTTGAAACAATAAGATTATTTAATGCTGTGGCTCGTGTGATTTTTAACGATGCTATGCTGCTTTTTAATGCATTTCAAAGGGACGGCTTCTCAGCGGCAGTGCTGGCTTTTGCCCAGGTGGGCTGGGGTAGATGAACACCCGGTGATTTTTTGATGTGGTGTCGCTCACCCCAGGACGCCGACCTGGGCTGGAGGTGTTGGAAGGGAGGCTGGAGCAACCTGGTGTGAAGGAGGTGTCTGTGGCAGGCGAAAAATTGCTCAACACTGCTCCATCCGGTCATCAAAGCCGGCTCCAAACCCTCTTCCCGAACGATTTGATCGATCCCTATGGCTCAGCACCAAGGAGATGTGACTCAGACCCAACGCTGGGTGGTGGACTCTGCCCTGGAGAGGTATTGTACACGGCACAGGGAAGGGAGCTGCCACGCAGTGGCTCTACCCACGAAGAAATACCAGTGTGAAATACTTGTATCATGGAAATACAATCCGGCCATGTCTGTGCATGTGGGGTGAGCAGGGAGAAGCGCTACACCTCTGGCTTGGCAAGTCTTGAAGCAAAGAGCCAGAGGACACGGGCAGTTTTAGGTGCCCATCCATCCTCTGCGGCTGCTGGTGGCTCTCAGGAGCTGAGCTGGAGGTGCCTGTGCCACCGTGATACCTGTGCCACCTGGGTGGGGGTGGCACAGATCCTTGGAAGATGGTGGGTGTGGGAGTTTTGGGACCCTCTCTGTGGCCTGGGCTGGTGGTGCTGGTGACACGGGGTGAGCCATGCTGAGCACGGTGGCGTAGGGGTGACAGGGAGGTAATTTGCCACTCCAGGTCCCCCTGGGGCGTTATCTCCCGTCTAGTCTCTTGTTGACTGCGAATTCTCATGACGGCACTGAGGAACATAATGCCCACTTGTGCCGGTGCTTAAGTAATTAATTATAAAGGGATGTCAGACAGGCTCCTGGAGACTGACCCACGGAGCGTGCTGCAGTTCAGGTGTCTGACCGAGCTGAGGGCATGGACAGGTACCTCGCCAAACCCCAACAAGGAGAACGTTTCTCCCCCCATGTGGTCTGCAGAGCCCGTTCCTGGGCTTTGCCCCTGCCTGGCAGCTCTGCCACAGCCAGAGACCCAGCGCCTGGACCCCATCAACAGCAGGTTTAGCTGTTTATGAATCCTGTAGGTGGCTGTGCTTTGCTCCAGAAAAATGAACTCAAGTTCATGCCTTGAGATTATTCCAAGGAAACAACCGTGGCTGGATGCTGAGGTGGCCGTGCTCCCAACTTTCTCTCGTCTGTCTGACTGCTGCAGGGCTCCTCACCCAGCCACCCAAGTAGCAACTCTTTTTTTTTTTTTTTTTTTTTTAGATNAATAGTAATTGTAGAAAGAGACCTGTGGATAAATTATTATCCTGACCCTCTTTCCTCTGTGACAAAACTTTCTCCAGCCGCTGAGCGAAAAGTCAAAATTTGCATTTAAATAGAAAAGGGTCCGGCGGGGTGTAACACACCAGGACCTGTGTGTGGCTGGGGTCTCTGGGCTGTGGTGACAACACCAGTGGTGGCCACGCTGGGATGCAGACCTCTCAGGAGCTGCGCTGGAGCATCATCTGCTGGGCTGCAGCAGCCGCTCAACGTGGTGGGGCTCCCAGGCCACCTCTGCACCTCTTTTGCCTTGTAGCAGGGCCCTAAGATACACAGCAAAAGTTTTAACAGCCCATCCTGGACCCCTCCAGCTCTGGCTGGGCTTTGCTGGACCATGTGTCTGCCACACTTTGTGTTTAATCATAGAATCATACAGTGGTTTGGGTGGGAAGGGACCTTAAAGCCCAACCAGTGCCACCCCCTGCCCTGGGCAGGGACACCTCCCACCACACCAGGTTGCTCCAAGCCCCATCCAGCCTGGCCTTGAACCCCTCCAGGGATGGGGCAGCCACAGCTTCTCGGGGCAACCTGGGCCAGGGTCTCATCTAGGAAGACAATGAGAGACCTTAGAGGCCCCTTCCAGTCCCGAAAAGCCCCTAAAAGGGGCTTTTCAGGACTGGAAGGGGCCTCTAAGGTCCCCCCCTGGGCAGGGACACGTCCCACCACATCAGGTTGCTCCAAGACAGCAAGGGCCGAGCACCAGAGGGAGAAGTGCAAAGCATTTTAGGAGGTATATAAATGAATTAAGACCCTTTTAAAGGTTAACAGGGTCCACTCTGTCTGTCATTAAAGTAACTTCATGCATTTAAATTTTAACAGTCAAACCAATTAGCAATAAAAATCTTGTATGAACTGCATTTTATTGGATTCTGGTCAAGTCAGAACTGGTTAAATGTATGATGCCTCATAGATTTCGCGCCCCTCTGCCCCCATCCTTTTTCTCCATTTTAAACTAAAACCTGTATTTCCCAGTCCTGCTGGTGGCAAATTGGGCCAACAGATTACGGCAGCACTTGTGAGCTCAGGAGTTGGAATGGTGGCCGCCTGGGTCAGGAAATCTTTTGGGAGTTTTGGGGATGCCTTTCTGCTGCAGGGCCCCCTCGGAGCCTAAAAGTAAAGGAAAATCATCTGCACCAGGGACCCGAAAAGCTGATGCAGCAAGTTCCAGGCCTTGGCAAAAATTACAGGATTATGGCACATCTTGTGCCCCTAATAAGGACCATGTGAACGGGGCTGTTTGCATAATTGCAGGCAGCGGGATGGCCGGGCAGCCATCGGAGCGTGGTGCAAAGGAGTCACTTCAGAGGAGACGTAGATGGTACCTGATTAGTTAAATTGCCAGCACCTGTTCCTGTTTTATTGCAAACATAAACACGAACAGTTTCAAACGACCGGAGAAGCGTTCGGCGTGTCCAGCATTCCCCAGTCTGGGGCTGATGACTGCCAGTGGTGGGAGAGGGAGCAGACCTTGGACCTGCTCTTGTCTTGCTCCTGGAGAAACCCACGGAGAAGTAACGTGTCCAGCTGTGTAGATGCTTCCGAGGACTTCCTTTGGAGGAAGGTGGAAGTGAAAAGTGGTAGGAGGAGTAAACAAGATGCTCTGATGAGATACCTGTGTCTGGCTCGGTGGGACACAGGTTGGTCCAGATGGGAAGGCTCAGTAGAAGGGTGGTGGTTAACTCTCTGTGCGTGGGCACGGCAGCATTCATCGCCCCCAGAGCCCTGCAGCCACTCTGAAAACACAATTTGGAGTGGCAAACGGGGATAGCAAAAGGGTGCCAGGGCAGAGCCAGGATGGAGGGTGTTTGCTGAGGGACAGGTCCCTCTGAAGAGCCAGCGCTCGCTCGCTCCCTGCTGCCAGAATACCTGGGATGAGCCTGTCAGGAATGGTGGCTTGTGGAATTAAACTCTGTTTGAAGCCGATCACGAATCAAAATGAAAAATTATGGGGTGGGGGAAGGGGAGGTTAATTCTCAGCAGAGCTGCTCCCAGGCTCTGCACGTAGAAGCTGCGGCTCCGAGCATCCCCGAGAGCGGTTGTGGAAACCAGATGTTGAGGAGCAAGTCGCGAGGAGGGGGGAGATGGAGAGCGAGGGGCTGGTATCTGTTCATAATTACTCTTGATTTTGTGCGATGACATCGAGATTGTAGGCAAACATGAAAGAACACTTGTGGGGACAGCACCGCTCGCGCCGGCCAATGGATTAATAAAGCATGACTGACGTGCAGGGGGAGGGAAGGCGCACATGGAAGTGTTTTGTTGGGGGTTTTGATGTTCCACAGGCTCAAGGAGACCCTGGCCCGATGCTGCTGATCGCCCTCCCCCTCTCCTAGCACCACGCTTGGAAAGCACCCAGCCTCAGACACCTACGCGTGACCGGCAAATACATTGCTGTGCTGAGGAGGGAGCTGGGGGAGCTCTCCTTAGGCCATGCAAGGAACCTGGCTTGGGAATAAACACTTGGGTGGAAGACACGGGCCCACTTGCCTCTGCCAAAGGCACGGCAGCCCCACGGCAGAGTGAATCGAGTGGGACTGGCTGGTTGCAGGGATGGGACCAGCACCCACCGAGGCCAGGCATCCCCTCAGGAATGCAGTGATGTTGATGGGAAGCACAGCATCTTCTGGTAGATTGGATATTGGGAAGAAATTCTTTGCTGTGAGGGTGGTGAGGCACTGGAACAGGGTGCCCAGAGAAGCTGTGGCTGCCCCATCCCTGGAGGGGTTCAAGGCCAGGCTGGATGGGGCTTGGAGCAACCTGGTGTGGTGGGAGGTGTCCCTGCCCAGGGCAGGGGGGTTGGAACTGGATGATCTTTGAGGTCTCTTCCAACTCTAACCATTCTATGATGCTCCAGTGTGAAGGTGATGCAGAGCTTGATGCCCAGCCTTGCTGGTTGGCCAGGACAGTGGCTCCTGGTGGCATGGGGGTGTCACAGCTGGGCTAACATCGGCCAGGTCAGCAGCTGGAGGCCACAGCCACACAGGGTGGACATCACCACCATGGAAGTCTGGTCATAACGCCTTTCTCCCCTTGGACATGAAGGAAACTATGACTCATTGCTCTAAACAATTACCCAGGTCTGTCAGGAGTGGGGGAGACTTCCACAGACTCCAGTGGTGACATTAAAAATGAGTTTAATCAAGTTCCTTCACTCTTTGAGGAAGCAATAAAGATAAAGGGTGATCATACAAGCACTGCACTTCCCAGTTTTAGTAACAGCATCACGTGTCAGCAGCTGGAATGCATTCTCTGTAGAAAATTACACCCCAACTCCCCTTTTTCCACCCTCCCCTCCCAAAAAAGTGGCTTTACAAAGAGCACAGTGTAAAGCTGCCCCCAAGGTCTGTGCCCCCAGCGTTGGTCCACAGCATAAACGTTTGTTCAGAGTCTGAACTTGAAGCAGTGAATTCCACCAACCCCAGCTTGGATGTGAGAGAAGATGTTTTCCTTTGGGCTTTGTTCATGCTGGTTCAGGGAGGGAAGGGGGGGGGGGGGACAGTGATGGGGCAGTGCCCAGGAAAGCTGAGTGAGCCCCCTCTGATAGCAAGTCACTGGCTCCATTTCCAGTTAAATTGGAGCAATTAACAAGTAATCAGATTAATGAAGTACTATATTCTGGATAAAAGGATTTCTCCTTTAGTAATTGCCCCGTGGCATGCACAAAGCCTGCGATTTAGGAAATGGGATCAGAACCAGAGGCTGGTGAGGGGGTGCTCACCCCAGCCAGCCCGGGCAGTGCCAGTCATCAGCACCCTCATGCATGGCTCCAGCATCATCTCTGCAGCCTTTGGAGTTTAAAGTGATTGATCCTTACTTTCCTCAGAGAGGCACCAGACCGCTGTCAGGTCCCTGATGGACCCTGGGATCCAAATATGACCCGTTCTGAAGAAGGAGAATTCAGACCCGCCTTGCATCCTATGCTTAGTGAGTTCTTCCACGCTCCTAGAGAAATATAACCTTCCATGGGCAACAAATTGGGCTGGGGGAGAGATGTGGGAAGCACAAACCAGGCACTGTTTGGAGGTAAGGGGAATCACTTCTAAACGCCAGCCACCTCCACGCACTCGCTTCGTGGGGAGAGCTTGTTGCAACTTTTAAATTTTGTCAAGTGAGGAGAGGAGGAGCGCGTGAACGGAGAGACCAGAAGAGCCAGATGGGCAGCAGGGGCTGCCCAGCTTCACAAGCGAATTCCAGGCGCTTCTGGGATTCCTTGCACCAGCAGGGTTTGTTTTGTTAGCGGTTTGGCATCCCTCCTCTCTTAACCTTCGTGTTTCGTAGGAGCAGCCTCACTGGGTGCGCGGCTGGGAAAGCACAGAGCACCTCGCATCTCCCCAGCTCCTGCCAGCAGCTGCCGGGCTCTCTGAAAGGCTCTGGAATTATTCCCCTCCTTCCTCTGTGTTCAAACCACTGCCCCCAGCCCTGTTCTTCATCACTGCAGGTCAAACCAAGCCGAAGCCTGTGGTTTGTTTAACTCCGTGTGGCTGGGAAAGGGTCACCGCTCTTGGTGGGCTGGGGCAGAGCTGCCCTGCAGGACCCGGTTGGGCAGCCAGCCACCGCAGGGTGCTCGCTTACCCCATCCTCCACTGCCAGAAAACATCCAGGCTCTGCCTCACTGCCCACAAAGGCAGGGAAAAAAAAAAAAAAAATCTCTGCTGCTGTTCCTGCAGAGCTGCATTTGGTCCTGCAAACCCACCTCAGCACTTTTCCCACAGGCCACAGTGGCTTGTGTTGACGATTCAGTGCAGAGGCATCACGGGTGCACGTGATGCTGCACAGCACAAGGGAAAACCCAGCACAAACCATCAGCACATCCAGGATCTAGGGGAAACCTGCTGCCAGTTGAGCAGGTGGGTGTCTCCAAGATACCTCCTGTACCCCAGGAGGTACAAAGACAGGAGCACCGGTATTTAGGTCTTGCAATGGGCATGCAGCAAGAGCTCCTCTCGCATTTAAGATGAAGTGATACCAGGAAGGGCAGAACTCCAGCAAGTCTGGAGGAACACGCAGCTGATGAGCAAACAGCAAGGTGGAAACCCTCTGGCACAGCCACCACGATGACCAGCAACAGGACCAGCTGGGTAGAGCCAGGTCTCACAGGCTGGCAGCAGAAAGAGCACTGCTAAAGGCAAGCTGAAATGAGGTGGTACTCATAACCCCTGCCAGCACCCAGGGAGATAACGAGGTACTCCATCAGGTCTCAGGACAGCTCTCTGCCAACTGTTGATCCCCAGAACCAAATGGAACCATCAAGTTCCTGGCATCCCTACGAACAGGAGCTCTGTTCCTCCTGCCGGCTTTAGCGCTGCAGCTGAGGATCTCTGTTGGATGCTCTTCAGCCCCTGGGCAAAGAAGACAAGAGCAGCTCCAAGCACACAGAGATGCCCAGTTCACCCCTCTGCGATGAGTCTGGCCACCAGTTGTGCTGCACAAGCGAGGAGAGCAGCACAGAAGGCTCAGATCTCCCAGCAGCAGCATCCTGTGGTCTCCCAGGGAGCCTGGGCTGGCTGCCTCATCAGCGGGGACAGAGAAACCTCCAGAGACACTGAGAAGCACTGCCTCTCAGATTCGAGGCTCATCACTGCTTGCCCTGAGCCTCAGGAACTGGTAACTTTCCAGAAGGAATAAATATAAAATCCTCAGCAGTTCCTGAGGACTTTCACTTTATACCCTGGTCTTCGCTCCCAACAACCTTGCCTTTGAGCGACAGCCCTAAAGGAGGAGGTTTGTGCCTGAAAGGTCTTGCAGTTGTGATCTCATCTTCTGGGGACACATCTACAAACAATGCTCAGCACTCACCTCTGCTGTAGGTCCAGGGCCAGGGCCAGGGCCAGGGCCAGGGCCCCCCCTCAGCAAGAGAGCTGAGACATGCTTAATCCCACCTCAACCACTCCAGTGCTTTTATCCCCAGCAGCTGGGTCCAGGTTCAGCTGATCCTTGATTGCCACCCAATTTAACTCTATCCATACCACCTAGGGCAAAACCCCCTCCCTGCTCAGCCTTCCAGGTCCACCTGCCCCCCAGGTGGTTTTGGCGTGTGTGTGCTCCCATGCAGTATCACCTGATGAGAAGAAGTGATGGGACAGAACTGTGCCTGAGGTTTCCCAGCAAGCCTGGACTCAGTGGTGGTGGAAGGGGGGGATCCAAGCTGAATCTTGCTGAATTCTTGTGGGATTTGTGGGCAGTTAGAGGATTAAGTGCTAACCCCAGCCTGCTTGTGTTTATCATAGAATGGTTAGAGTTGGAAAGGACCTTGAAGATCATCGTGTTCCAACCCCCCTGCCCTGGGCAGGGACACCTCCCACTAGACCAGGTTGCTCCAAGCCCCATCAAGCCTGGCCTTAAATACTTCCAGGGATGGGGCATCCACAACCTCCCTGGGCAGCCTGTTCCAGTGCCTCACCACCCTCACAGGAAAGAATTTTTTCCTAATATCCAATCTAAATCCCCCCTCTTCCAGTTTAAAATCATGTGTAATGTGTATATGTGCATGTGTGTGCCTGCAAGCGGAGGTGGCTGGGCCAGCCAGGGAATGGACCTTCTCCAGAGCAGTAACGCTTAACGCTGAATTGTTTTCTCTAGGCCAGGATGATCGTGATGATCTGGGTTGTGAGCCCCAGCTCCAATCCTATTACTCCATTAGCACGGGCGCTATAAGGTGACACCCTGCATCTGCTTGACAAAAGGCAGCTTCAGACTTTGCGCTGAGCGTTCTAACCGAAAGGCATTCAGTTTTCACTTGAAGAGGATCCTCTATTATTATTGGCTTACAGCTGCTTAGAAATAAACAGCAATAAACACCCTGCCAATTTACTTTCAGAATGTCCTCGTTTGCGACACGTCAGGCAGAAAAATATTAACAAAATAAACTCCTAGCTTATAAAAGGCTAAGCAGAGCTTTTGGGGGTTTTGTATTTTTTTTGTTGCTGTTGGGGTGTTTGGGTTTTTTTGGTTGGTTTTTTTTTTTTTTTTTTTTGAGTGTCAATGTCTGTAGACGTATTTTCTAAAGAAGCTGCAATCTGAATTAAGCAGCCGTTGGTAACACGTCCTCTCTGGGCAAGCCACCGGCCAGAGGTGAAATCCAAGAGCAGACTTGGCAGTCCAGAGATTTTGAAGTCAAGGTGGGCGGCCAGCTTTAGGAAAGGTCTAAAGACCCTGCCGGTCCCCACCGAGGGTGATCCTCCAGGCCCTGTCCGTCTCCTCTTACATCTCCTCGTTGTGTGCTGCACATCTGCAGGCTGCGTCTCCCAGCTCTTAGGTATCAGTGTGCAAGCTAAGAAGGACACCGATGCCTCCACGCTGAAGGCAAGGGAGTTGTATTGTTCTTGTAATGAGCCCCGGCTCTCGGATGGGAGACGCAGCGCTTACACAATTACATTACGAGAGAATAGGATTGCATTAGTTAATGGAGATGACCTCCAAAGAGGAATGTTCTCCTCTTATTAATTTAAGATAATTACATTAAGTTCCCTTCTCAAACTCAGTCTAGGAGGGTGTTTTTCCATGATCTACAGCACATCAGTTCCCATGTAGTTGTTTTTTTTTTTTTTTTCTTCAGATTCTTGGTCAATGGCTCTTGTTGATGTGAGCACGGGGGTGACACGTGTCTCCAGAGGGAGATGTGGGGCTTCCAGCGGGGCTGGTTTTATGGGCAGGGCTGGAAGCGCACAGAGAATCATCAGAACCCAAAGACCATCAGAACCCACAGATCATCAGAACCCAAAATATTTGGATTTTCCTGAATGTCCAAGGCCTCCCGCAGTCGCAGAAGTTAAGGCCTGGATATACCTGCAAGAACAGATGTTGTCCAGGACAGAGATTTTAGCGAAGAACTGTGTTTTAGGGGAAAATTATTAAGGCCATATTTCTCCAACAGGAGGCATTTGTTTGGGAAGGGGACACAAAGCCCACTTTGCCAGTTGGGCGCCTGTGGGAATGCAGTTTTTCCCAACTGGAAGACTTTCAGTGGCAGGGACAAGCCCCACTCCATCACTCTCCTTCCTCAACCTGGCATGCGTTAGTCCAGTGCCAGCCTGGGAGGTGCTAACATGATAAAGTGTGAAAGCCTGAAAAAAAGCTTAACACCGAGTTTGGAAGGGAGTTGTTCGGCATTATTGGCTTGTAAATTGTTCCTGTGATGAGATTTAGTAAAAGACTGAAGAGGTCTTTTGGCAGTGGGAGAGTATTTATGATGCTTTTGTGCTGGTACACGAACGCTTTCTTGTTGTGCCCCTGTTTGTGGTTGCCCTGGAGGCTGTGTCCTTGTTTATTAGCACTTTATATACACAGGTGCCAGGGAGGTTTGGGGCTTTTCCAGCCCCCCTGCCCTCAGGCACTTGACTGAAAAGGTGTCAGGAAAACTGCCAGTTAGGAGAAGAGGAGGTCCATCATTCACCCTCAGGGGCATGAGGTTTGGGGACAACTGGCATCTCATGTGGTGGCTGAAGGTAAGCTTCCTCGTGCTTGCTTTCTAGCATTGTAGTGGTGGTGCTGAATCCTTGCTTTCCAGGGCAGAATGCTGTGAAATGCCCTGGTCCGGATATTTGGCTGCTGGAGGAGCCCACGATACCCTGTTCTGGCCTTGGGGATGGTGGTTGGTGACCAGCAACATTTCACGGAGTCAGGGAATTGTCAGAGTTGGAAGGGACCTCTGGAGATCCTCCAGTCCCACTCCCCTGCTAAAGCAGGGTTGCCCAGAGCACATCCCTCAGGACGACATCCAGGAGGGTCTGAAGGTCTCCAGAGAAGAGGACTCCACACTCTTCCTGGGCAGCCTCTGCCAGGGCTCTGACACCCTCTGAATCTAAAGAAGGTTTTCCTCACATTTGAATGGAACTTCCCATGTTCCAGCTCATGCCCGTTGCCCCTTGTCCTGTCCCTGGGAACCACTGAGAAGAGTCTGTCTCCATCTTCCTTCAACCCACCCTTCAGATCCTCGTGAGCATGAAGGAGGTCTCCCCTCAGCCTCCTCTTCTCCAGGCTGAACAGCCCCAGCTCTCTCAGCCTGTCCTCACAGCAGAGGTGCTCCATCCCTCTAATCATCTTGGTGGCCCTCTGTTGGACCCGTTCCAACAGTTCCATGTCCTTTCTCTGTTGAGGACTCCAGAGCTGGACACAGGACTCCAGGTGGGGTCTCAGGAGCGCAGAGCAGAGGGGCAGAATCCCCTCCCTGTCCCTGCTGGTCATGCTTCTTTTGCTGCAGCCCAGGCTGGGGTTGGCTTTCTGGGCTGCCAGCGCACACTGCCGGCTCATGGTGAGTCTCTCATCCATGAGCACTCCCAAGTCCTTCTCCTCAGGGCTGCTCTCCAGCCACTCTCTGCCCAGCCTGGATTTGTGCCTGGGATTGCCACGTCCCAGGTGCGGGACCCTGCCCTTGGCTTGGTTGAACTTCACGCCAATTGCATTAGGCCACCTCTCAAGTCCACCAAGGGTGCAGTCTTCCCCCAAAGAATAACGCCGTGCGTGGCCACCTAGAGCAGCAGAGGCACGGCGGGCCCACCGCCTCCTCTTTTTCAACTTTCTAAGGCAGGAAGCAAAAAACCTGTGGCTGGAGCACGGACTGACATGCTTTGCAGGAAAGATTGAGCCCCTGGGATTTCTGGAATAAACGCTGGAGCAGGTTGCAGCATTGATGCACTGGTCGTGTCAGGCCAAATGGGAGGCGCTGCCCCTGCTGACTGCCGGGCTGGTGGCCACTGGGAATCTCACACTGGGGTTGCAGACACACCTGGGACTCCCCTATTTGTAAAAATGACAAGACGAAGGCTGAGCTAGAGCCCGGCGATGTGCACGAGCAACGGGGGACGGCCAGAGGCTCGCGGTAGCTCTTCCCATTGTGCCTGCCGGCCAGTTCTGCAGACCATCCCTTAGTTCTGTTTTTTTTTTTTTTTTTTTTTTTTTCTTCCTATACTGGTGTTTTTTAAGCCTAAAAGCTCGGCGGCAGAACCATGGCCTCTTTGAAGGAGAGGGGAGCTGAGATTGGGATGCTGCAGGGTCTGGAGGGATGGGGACGCTGCGGAGAGGCGGACGGTGTCGCTTCTTGTGGGAATATTGCGATAGCAGGAGCAGGAGCCCCGCTCCGGCTGCGGGAGTGAGGAGCCAGCGCAGAACTGGTGGTGCTGGGGCATTTCCAGGGCTGGTCCCATCTGCTGCTGGGCTCCTGGGAAGGTGTAGGAAAAGCGAGTCAGCCAAAGGCATGTCCTTGTAGTTGGGTGTATGGGAGTGTCTGGTCTGGGGGCTCCTTGGAGGGCAGGGAGGGTGAGTGGGCTTTCTCAGGAGCTCAGCTCTAGTTCTTAGCTCTAGGTTTTAGGCTCTGGTGTACCAGGAGGGGAGCTTTGGGCTCACACTCAGTCCTGCCCTCGCACCCCAAGGACACGGTGCCCACGGGAAGGGGCCACAGGGGCTCCCTGGGCGCTCCAGCTCTCTGCCAGCGAGATACGGACTGGGGCATCACACCAGGAAAGCCATGGAAATCCCACCTTGGCACACTGACTGCCTGCGGGCACCTGTGCCCTTTGGGAAGGGAGGTGGGATCCACCCCTTGGCTCCAGGACCTGGAGGCCGGGTTACTGCAAGGTTCCTCTGCCCCGCCGTGGTCTCCTAGAACCTACGAGTGCTAAGCCCAGGCGGGTTGGGAAGGCATTGAGAGGCAACAGGTCCCCAACATGCAGGACAGAGGCACTGCTCTGCTCGGCTAAACTCTCCTGGGAGCCTCAAACAGCCTGGAGATGCCTCGAACTACTGCTGGCTCCCTGGATGGGCTGTTACGTGGTGTCCTCCCATCTTAGGCATCGTCAGGGTGGGACTTACGTACTGTCACTAGGTTCATATAAAACATGATGGATCTTATTGTAATCCTTGGAGCCCACGTAAGAAGATACTCTCTAGACACCTATAAAACATGCTGAGATTTGCAATTAAAATACCTGGGTGGTGACTCTGTGCCCGCAACCAGCTTTTCCTCCCTCTTCGGTTCAGAGCAGCTCCATGCAAACCCTCTTTTGCAATAGCTGTTTGAATAACAAGCTGCCTTCAAAGGAATATATTTAGAACAGAGGGTCCCCCCCCACCCTAAGCACAGCCCAAATGTTTGAATGATTTCAGCTGGTTTGGCGAGAGTTCCTGCTGTGATATCATGAGCCGACCATTTCTTTGTGGCTGGGGTGTGCTCAAGCACCGAAAAGCTCCCGGCTCTTGCAGCCCCCGTCACCGAAGTCCTATAAACGTGTGGGGGACGTGTGAAGTCCCAGCCCAACATGGGCTCGGCTTTCTCCAGGCTGTCATGAGCTGCTGGGGGAAGAGTTCCTTAGGCTGGTCTCCCACCAGCATTTCCCAGTCAGAGGGCCACGAAGATGCTCAGAGGGATGGAGCACCTCCGCTATGAGGACAGGCTGAGGGAGCTGGAGTTGCTCAGCCTGGAGAAGAGAAGGCTCCGGGAGACCTTAGAGCATCCCTCTTAAGGGAGCTCCAGGAGAGCTGGAGAGGGACTCTTTGTTAGGAAGCATAGGGATGGGACAAGGGGGAATGGTTTTAAAATGGAAGAGGGGAGATTTAGATTGGATATTAGGAAGAACTTCTTTGCTGTGAGGGTGGTGAGGCACTGGAAGAGGTTGCTCAGAGAAGCTGTGGCTGCCCCATCCCTGGAGGGGTTCAAGGCCAGGCTGGATGGGGCTTGGAGCAACCTGGTGTGGTGGGAGGTGTCCCTGCCCAGGGCAGGGGGGTTGGAGCTGGATGATCTTGAAGGTCCCTTCCAACTCTGACCATTCTAAGATTCTATGATTACTGCTCTCAGTGGCCACTGTGGCAGAGGGGGCCACGCTTGCATGGCCTTAAGGAGGGCAGTTGTGATGGGCCCAGACTTGGTATTTCTCCTGTTAAATGCACACGTGTGATTTTGACACTTTTAATATCACCCGTCCCCATGAGGCGGGTAGCCTATTTCAAAACCCTAAATCTTCCGTGGAAGTTGAGAAATGCCTTCACAGCGCTCACACAAGCAGTTGCTCTGAGTTGTAACTGCAGCAGGCAGAGGCAGGGGGAATTTTCTGAATGTCATGCAAATATTGATCTCTTTTATTTTTATAGAGAACTCACATCCCCCCCCTCCCGCCCCCCCCAATCCTTNTCCCCGTGCTGCCAGCCCAGGGAACTCGTGGCAAACCATCCAACTGCCCTCACCTGGGGGACAGCCGCCTCCTCCGCCCTCTCTTGATGGTACAAAACCAGTTCCCCTTCTTATCTGCTGGATCCAGATGTTCATAAAGCTGTGAACCAACAGCTCCAGGGCTGGCAG
>VZRU01010827.1:39822-65233 GCA_013398155.1 Pedionomus torquatus
ATATTTTCATTAAAGTAGTTTAGTTTTTTCTAAACTCTTGATCTCTTTAATTTCTTCCTCTCCTCTCTTTTACCCAAAAGAGGGGAGGGGGACACATTTGTCAATCAGGTTTTTGGTAAATTTGGCTGAAACCACGACACCCATTCCCAGAGACGTCGGGCTGAAGCCCCACACCCCGGCTTCCTCTGCAGATGACTGCTATTTTGGGTTCCACAGGTGGTGTTAATATATTCCTCTTTAGCCTCCACTTCCTCGTACAGCTGAGTACAATGTAAATAACATCTCGGTCATCGTTTGAAAGGAAAAGAGGGAGATGACTTGAATTGGCAGAGAAATCACAGGCTGAGGTTTCACTGGCGGTATTGGTCATAGAGTTGTACTCTTCTATTCGTGTCAGCTTTATTCCCCCAGCTCTGGAAAGCTGCTGAGGGCATGGGGATGGTTGGTGGGGTAGAAAATGAGGTGTTTAATGTCTGGAGAGTTCCCCAAAAAACAGTGTTCTTGGGAGAAGCAGGCTGCGAGGTGATGGGGCAGACGGGCGAGTCAATAAATAGGCCCATCAGGGAGCCACCCGTGGGACCCACTGGAATTCAAGAGAGAAGTTGACTTGGTGCTCAAGGATATGGCTTAGTGTTGGGTGGGGTGGTGTTTATGGTTGTTGGGTTTTTTTGGATATTTTTTTATTTTATTTCCCCATTGGTTGGACTAGATGATCTTAAAAGGTCTCTTCCAACCTAGGTGATTCTGTGATTCTGTGATTAATTAAGAGGCTTATTCATAACTTTTCCAAACTCTTGTGAAGGGTGTTTTAAACAGCAGTATTTCAGGACGCCCTGCTCCAGCCCAGCCCCTTCTCCTCAGGGAGCACCCAGGGCTGACCAATTTAAACATAAACTAATTAAAGGGAGAAATATCCGCTGCAGAAGGGCAGGTTGGTCAGAGCCGGTCAGCAAGGGGGTGACTGGTCCATCTCTGATGTCTGGTCCAGGCTCTTTGGGGCTCTTTTGGTAACTCCACAGCCCTGCTCTGTCTCAGCTTCAGACACGTGAAAATTAAGCTTTGGAATTCACGTTCTCTCAGTGCTTCTGCTCTTGTTTTGCAAGTGAAGAGAGGGAGAGGGAGCGTGTGGGTGATCCCAGGTCCAAGGGGTGCGCTTACCCAAGGTAGGGAGATGTAACTTGGATGTGGGAAGTCGACTCCTGCCCCCCACCTGCCCGAATTTCGATTAAAATCCCCGCCATCCCTTCCTGCGAAGGATGCTCGGGGAGTGTAAAGTGTTGGTTAACACACCGTGACGCGCAGGACTGCCCCGAGCCTTGCTTTTAACCACCAGGATATTGGGATTTTCTTATCAAAAGCGAGGGCATTGTGGGCACTTTGAATGAAGACGGCAATCTCGCTGCAGAGATAATCCGGGGGCTGGGGGGGGCTCTTTGGAAACGTGCCCTACAGGAAGGTACCTGGGCTGGGGCGGGGGTCTCGCAGCCTCAATCTATTTCCAAACATTCCTCGCGGAAAACCCTTCTCTTGGAACCCCTTATGATAAAAATTTCATTTGTACGCCTTGAGAAACTCCGTTGGACCTGGAAAACAGCCCTCCCGGAGACGCCTGAGCTCTTGCCTTTCAGAACATTGTTTGCAGAGATAAAAATATTTCTGCCACACTTGTCACATGTATTTGAAAAACATATTAATCATTTAAACAAATATTAGCTCCGAAAGCCTATAAATACATTCACTGGGAGGAATATACCCTTTGTTGTAATATTACAATGAAAAATATGCTAATACAGTTGCCTAATTGCTTGTGTTTGAATAACCCCTTTTGTGACAATAACTGTTTGTGGCAGCATCATTCAAACGAGAAACGGAGAAGCTGGTGCCAGTGAGGATTACGTGTGCCTCTGCCACCGCTCCTGATGCGAGAAGAAAAGTGTCCCTGTCGTCCCCCCCCCGCCTCCATGTCTGGGAGCTGGTGTGGAGGGAGAGAGGACGTCACGGCCAATATCATCACGCTGGCACCCTTCCCGGGCCCAGCAGCCAAGTGCTGGGGAGAGAGATGCTGGTCTGGCTGCTGCCTGGGCTGGGAAATGCTCCTGGATCCTCCGTGGGCACCTGGTGTGAGGGATTACGGGGCCCGCACGCTGGGCAAGCGTCATGAACCAAGGACCAATGATGGAAAGATCGGAAACAGCATCGTACTTAGCCAAAAAAAACCAAAACCCGAGTGAGGGGCTGACCAGTGAAAGGCTGGAACTGGGTTGGTGGCTGTGGCAGCTCGCTGCCAGTCTGGTGGTGTCCCCAGGCACAGGCACCCATGGGGGGCTGCACTGTCTGTACAAACCCTCACCTCGCCGTGGGTGTGGAGGAAACCCCCCAGCCAGAAAAGGCTTTATGTTTTTAAGAAACTTCCCTTTTGTTCACTTTCTGCAGGCATTGGACTCTCGAGTGGGGAGGAGAACTGTAGGATGAGGGGTGATGGTTTTAAATGGAAAGAAGGGAGATTGGGATGAGATCTCAGGAAGAGCTTCTTTGCTGTGAGGGTGGTGAGACCCTGGCCCAGGTTGCCCTGAGAAGCTGTGGCTGCCCCATCCCTGGAGGGGTGCAAGGCCAGGCTGGATGGGGCTTGGAGCAACCTGGTGTGGTGGGAGGTGTCCTGTCCAGTTGGAACTGGATGGTCTTTAAGGTCCCTTCCCACCCAAATCATTCTGTGATTCTAAGACTTACACCCCTTTCTCAGGAGGGACCCCACTCCTGTTCCCATTGAGGCTGCCCCATTTGCTGCCCCCACCCGGAGCTGGATCCCAAATCCCAGGAGGGTGCAGGTGCCATGGGGCCACATCCAGAGGAGCGCAGGCGCGGTGGGAACCCTGCCACCTTCACAAAGCCCCCTTTATACTGCTGCTTCCCACGGCTTGGGGCTTGCAGAGATAAGGATCTGGGCTCTCTGGTTACAGCTGGGGCTCTCGGGGGTTGAGCCGAATATCCCAGCAGGGTAGAATTTTTTTTTTTTTTCTGGAGGTGTAACGATTTGGGGTGAGGTGATTTGGGGGAAGTGCATTGCTCGTGAGCTGGTTGTCACATCCTCTGGCTCCATCACGCTCCTGAGGCTGGTCTCCGCATCTGGCGCCGGTGGGAAGCCTTGTGCACAGCCTCCTCTACAGCAGGCACAAACCGGGGGGCTGTTAATGTAGTTCAGCACAAGTTAATGCTCTTTAAATGGGAATTAGCTCTCAGGGAGGGAGACATGGCTCAGCAAGGACTCATCTCCCTAGGTATCATCTGCTGTTCCAAGTCTGAGGATGAAGGCAGGTCTCCCCCCTGCCCCTCCTCAGCCATCAGCGACACGCAGAACGAGGAAGGGTTAAACGTAGCAGCACTTAAGGAGAATATTGTAAAGTCCTCTTGAAATTCCCATCCAACTCAATTAGCAGGGCAATGATATACCTAAACAACTGGAATGGGTCGACTTTTTATGCTTTGCTGGATGGCTTCCAAGTTGATAATTAAATTGTGCTGGGCTGCAAGATAAGTGGCTACGAGTGTCTCTTATTGCAGAGGCTTTGGAGGCTGGTGGCCAGTGGCATGGACACCGTTCCCTGGCCAGGAGCTTCTTCTCCATGGGACTAAGCCCTAGGCAACTGGCAATTTCTCTCCCTCTGATCTCTGCCCTAGCACAGCCAGGTCCTCTGAGGGTCTTCTCAGGTGGAAAGTACTTCCCAGAGTGCTGGGCACTGGGGTTGCTATGGCCAACCTTAGCCTGGAGAAGAAGCTCTAACAGGTGAGGGCTGCAGGAGCCCTCCTGGAGAGAGGAATCCACCTGGGAGTCATAGGAGACACAGCTGAAACAAATATGCACTCACTAATAATAGGGTGGTAAGATAAATGGCAGTGACCTCAGGAGGGGTGAGGGATGCTGAGAAGGGCAGCAAGAGCTTGTTGGGGCTTTCCCTGCCTGGGACAAGGGGCTGGAGAGTGCTCTGGGCAAGTGAAGGGCTGGGAAAGCTTCTGCTCCCTCCCTGTGTGTGTATGTGGCTGACTGGCAAAAGCAGGGTGATGGTTTTTTTAACAAATAGCTTGCTTTCCAAAAAAACATAGTTCTGGGAAGGCTGACAATATTTGTTAATTTGGATTTAATCTGGTGAGTAGTGGGATGAAATAAAAAGTGAAAGGGATATTTCTGGCAAAACAAAGGCTTGGTTTTGAATTTGTCAAAACGAAGCATTTGAGCCTTCTGTTCTGGAAAGATGCTCTCTTTCGAGATAAAGCTCAGCCTGATTGACAAAAGAAAATAGAAGGGGTGGGAAGGAAAAGCAGCGTCCTGACCTTGTGGAGCAGGCACATACCTGGAGTGGCTGGTTAGGAGGCTGTGAATGGAGCATTGACAGCACCTGCTGCCCTGCAGGAGTCTAGACACACTTTAAAAATAAAGGACTGAATAACCAAATAAATGGTTGCCAGGGGACTGCAGCTGCGCTGCCTTACCCTGCCAGCTCCTGCCCGTGTGGTGCTGGGCGATGGTCGAGGATGGAGATTCCCCAGCCAACAGTGAGGGCACTTGGACACCTTGGAGGGGTCATTATCCAAGTCCTGGTCAGCGTCTCCTCCAGTCTCTCCCAAACCTTTCTCTCTGCTGCACAAAGCTCTGCTTTTCTGGTGCTGCAGGCAGGCTCCAGCATCTTGGTGCCTTCCTCGCTGCTCTCGTTTGTGCCTCGATGCTCCAAGACCCCATCTGTTATTCTCCTGCTCATCCCGCTCCTCCTCCTCCCTCTGTTCTCCTTTGACTCTGAGATCCAGAGTTCAGCTCTGCACGGTGAACATTGTCTGAGCGTGGTGTCTCATCTTGCACATTTGGGTAAGTCAGCCATGGAATTATCCTATAATGTGGAAATCATACAATTTCTCTCTGATCTTCCCTGAGCTTAGCATTTCATCTTGCTTATACTAAATGCAGCATGACTAAGTAGGCAAGAAAGGGATTTGAGCCCTTTTGTTACTTAAAATGTGAATTAGACGTTCCTGAGGGAAGTTTGTGTCACATTTGCAAGTTAAAAATGCATCAATTATCTGTACACGGACTCCTTGCAGAGCGACGGTGAGGGAGGAGCAGAGCTGATGCCTTCAGAGGACCTACCACCCGTAGAGGCTGCTCGCTTGCAGGTGGCATCCTTTATCCCAGGAGGACATGAAGAGTCTCGCTTGAAGGAGGATTGGCTTTGAAGTTAGATCCAACTTCACGGCTCGAGCGGGATGTCCCGCTCCTTTGCCAGAAACATTGTGCCTGTTCCCAGAGATGGAGATTCCACAGCCCCATGACAACTCGCAAGGGGAGATGGAGATGAAGTGTGGGGGGGAAATTCTTTGCTGTGAGGGTGGTTGAGACCCTCTGGCCCAGGTTGCCCAGAGAAGCTGTGGCTGCCCCATCCCTGGAGGGGTTCAAGGCTGGGTTGGAGGGGGCTTGGAGCAACCTGGTGTGGTGGGAGGTGTCCCTGCCACTCTCCTGCCACCAGGGCAGGGGGTGGCACTGGGTGGGCGTTTAAGGTCCCTTCCCATCCAAACCATTCTGTGATTCTATGGCTGCTTCCTACATCCAACTGGAATTTTGTGCAAAAACTGCACTCATGGAGATGCCATTTCTGTTTTGAGGAGCGGTGTTGTCCCACGTGCCACTTACTGAAAACGGTGAGAGGGAGCTTCCTCTCACCAGCTGGGTTTGAACAGCGAATGTGAGTTCGGTGGGAGCTGGGGGTCCTCGCTCTGCAGTGATTTCGGGGCTCTGATGTTTTCCTTGTGCCCTGATCCCCGTGGCAGCAAGGAGACCCCACCGGTGACTGGGGTGGCTGACTGGGAGCCTCGGCACCGTGTGCCAGAGCCTGGAGGACTCTTGACACCCTTGGGTTAAGGGCCTCTTCTGGGAGTCGCTTCTCCAGGGAGCGGCGTCCTCCAGCCCTGTTGCTGTTGCTCTTTCTTTCCCGGAGCGCTGCGAGTGCTGATGATGGCACTTCACCGCCGGGTCTGTGACAAGGACCAACCCCCCCCCGGCGCTAATCAGTGGTGAGAAGGATCCGCCGCGGGCTCTTATCCTCCTCATTTTCTCCCCGCGAGGAATTGGATGAGCGCAGTGCTCAGCGGCGCTCTAACTTGCCGCATCAATTGCAGCGCCGTGCATCGCCAAAGGTCAAGCTGAATGACTTGATGAAATGGATTGACCTCCTGAACAGCACTTCAAGTCTATTTAAGGACAACCAATTGCGGCAAGACGCCGCAGAGAAGCTGAGCTGGAGGAAGCAGACCCTATTTCCCACCCCTGGATTATCCAGCGTTGGGGAGGGGTCGGGGGGGAGAGTTGCAAATGGAGCCAGGGGGCACCGAGCCCCCCGTTGCCCAGCACCACGGTGGGGGCTGCGCTCGCTCCTTCCAGGCTCTTCCTCGCTCTGCCTGGGGTCCCTGTTGCCAAAAACCTGCCAGGGAACCGGCTCTCGTTTCTGCATGTTGTTCTCCTGGTACGAGCAGGGATGCTTGTACTCCCTGGTACCCGCAGGGCAGCATAAACCCGTGTGTGATTTACAGTGCCCGTGCCGCCTTCTGAAACAGCACCAGCTGAGGAAATGGGCTGAGGAGCCACAGGACTGGGGTCGTGGGACCCTGGTGGTGGCTGCTGAGGCGAGGACCCTGTGTTTTCTAGCAGCAAACTTGACCGGTGTCATCTCAAGCAGGCCCTCGCCGCAAAACTAAACCCGCTCTGAGTCTCCCTCCAGCCGGCGGGAGGCATTTTTGGCAAGAAGTGATGTTGTGGAGCTTCTCCATCCCTGCTACCCACCTCGTGGCCTTGGTGCCTGTTGAAAGGAAGGGGTTAAGGGCTGGCTGTGAAGCAGTGTGAAGGGTTTGCCAGCCTGGAGCCACCTCCTGCCCTTCCCATGGCGAGGGGACCTTTGGGATGCCACTGCTGGATGCTCCTTTGCTCCTTTGGTGGGTTCCTCCCTGTCAGCAGGGCTGATTGATCAGTGCCTTGTACCCTCTGAATGTTTACAGGGTGTCCTGCCTGTGGCTGGGTGATGATATAGAACTCTTTTCCCGTTTTTCGAGGCTGATCCACGGGTGTTGAAAGTCTCTGGACTTGATTCAGGGCAGGAGGCTTCACACCTGAAGGTTTTCCTCGCACGGCTGCGCTCATGGCCTGAATAAGCGTTTCTGGATGAGTATTTCTGTAGGATGCATTCCTGCGTCAGATCTTTTTATGGGACACAGCCTTAATGAAGGAGGTAGAAGAAGCAGGAGCTAATTTAGGGGTGGGATAGTCTGGATGGCTTTGATAGCAGCTCAAAGCGGTGCCCGGTGCGGCAATCAACCAATGCTCTGGGATATAATCCTAGGGACTGGTTTCTAAGTAGCAAATATAAACTCAGGGACTGAAGCCCATTTGTATTTAAGCAGCGACTATTTTTCCTTGCAAAAACATGCGAGTTCTTCGGTGGGAATATTCCCAGATCCTCCGAGAATAAATGCGAGAGCTGCGGCAAAGCAAACCCCACGTTTAAGCTGGTTTAGGTTGATTTCTTACGCGTTTTCTCACAGGATTAGGATGAAGCCTCCCGCTGGCAGGAGCTCCTGGCTGCTACCCTGAAGGGCGAGGGAGACCCGTGCAGTGGTTTGGAGGACAGAGTTACGGGTGTTTGCTCCCTAACGCTCCCTGCCATCAACCGCCGTGCGTTAGATCCCATTTATGACCCAAAATACCTCGATGCCTCCTGTGACATCGGGATGTGCTGCTGCGGTGGCTTTGCACCCGATGGGAATTTGCATGCTGAATGCATAATTACGTGGCAGTGATTAACTTGCAGGTAACATTGCTCTCTCCTTACAATGCACAGGATGCAAATATCGAGGTGTCGTTGCCATTATTAATTATTATTANNNNTTTATTTTCCCCAATTAAACCACAACTGCAGCTTCCCCGAGCTGAAGCTTCCCTTCAGCTTCTGCTGAAGCAGCGCAGAAACGTCCCCGGCGTCGGGGAGGTAGGGCAGCAGCACCCGGCGCTGCCTCCCAGATTTCCCGAGGCACGAGCCCATTTTTCACACCAGCGCTGGAGCCCCTCTCCCGGCGTCTCCAAGTGTCAGATCTCATCTGTGCTCCAGCCTCTGGTGACGACATCTCTCTAGATAAATTATTCCATTGCCCGATTGACCTCTTGCTTATGAATACTTTGCCCTAATGTTTTGCTTGATTTCTTTTTTTTTTTTTTTTTCTATTTTAAGGCTCTTAAATCTTTGCTGAAAAATCTCTGTGGTCCCTTCCTATTTTGGGCAGCCCCCTATTACTTCGGGCTATTTTCGTGGGAGACCTCCAGGTCACGGAAACCACTGCCAGGAGACTCCTGGCTGCAAACGTATTTTGGGGAAGGGGATACACTTGGAATGCCCTCAGTGGGGAGCAGCCGGGTGTCTAGCAGGTAGAATGTTTAAAAGATGCAAGAACTGTAAACCAGACTGGCAGTTGCTGAGGGAGCTCTCTCCCCGTGAAGGGAAGGAGATCAGATGGGGCATCCTCAGCCTGATATCAAGGCAGACACGGAGCAGGCAGCTCCTCGGTGAGAGAATCACAAAGCTCAGCTCATCTCACAGTAGAGACAAGTCAGCGGCATCTTCTCCCAAGTTACAGATGACAGGACAAGGGGTGATGGCTTCAAGTTGCGCCAGGGGAAGTTCAGGTTAGATATTAGGAAATATTTCTTCCCTGAAAGGGTTATCAGGTATTGGAATGGGCTGCCCAGGAAGGTGATTGAGGCACCATCTCTGGAAGTATTCAAGAGAGAAGTTGACTTGGTGCTCAATGCTTAGTGTTGGGTGGGGTGGGGTGGTGTTTATGGTTGTGGGTTTTTTTGGATTATTTTTTTTTCCCATTGGCTGGACTAGATGATCTTAAAAGGTCCCTTCCAACCTAGGTGATTCTGTGATCAAGCAGAAAAGGCTCACCTGAGCACAGGCACGTAGAAATCTGAAAAAAATGGAAAAGTAAGCATATCTAGCCCTTTTTTTTCCCCATTAACCTGTTCAACCCCATCAGTTTGTCCCTGCTGGACACCCCCAGGGTGGCTGTGCTGCTTGGGGGGACTTAGCACCATCTCCCTGGTAGCCTCTCCTGTGGTGCTGGCTGTGCTTGGAGAGATGCTGATGTTGGACCCCAACCTCCTGCCCTTCTCTGGGGCAGGACTTGCTGGGTGCCTTGGAAGGTGGCTCGTGGAGGTGAGTGAGTCTCAGGATGGTGTGTCACTTGGGGGTGTCACCTACCCCAGTTGAGGGACCGAGGTCCCAGCTGGTACCGGAGCCTGGGAGCCAGATGCTGGGAGACACAGGGAGGATTTTTTTGTGGAGCTCAGCTGCTGGAGCTGCAGGAGCAGCTGAAGGAAAGGCTGTGCTTTGCCTCCTGCCCAGCTGTGGTGCTCAGCAGCCTTTGGGAAGGATCCCAGCTGCTGGAAGTGACAACTTGACCCAACAAGCTGAATTGGGAGCTCTTTCCAGTTCCAAAGGCTCTTTCTCGAGATGAAAAAGGTTAAAGAAGCCCAGCTGCTTCCCGAGTTCGGCAAATGAGCTTGGAGGGTGGGATAAAGGTTCCCTGGGATGGGAGATACAAACATTTCGCCATGCCCTTTTGGAAAAAGACTCTGGGGTGTGTGTGTGTTATGTCTAAACAAAGAGAAATGGTGTGGGAAGGGGCGACGTGGTCTCTCTCTGGCTCTCTCCCTCCAGTGCCCCGGGGTCTCGGCACTCACTGAAGCTGGGGGGCAACGGCCCCAGCAGAACTACCATCTTCAGTGCCTGAAAGCAATGGCTGTGAGAAAGCTGTAGGTTTCCTCTCAAAAGGAAACTTCTAATTCTCCTTTTTGCAGGAAATAAACCTGGCAAAGGCGACCTCTGAAAATTAAGCAAAACCCGATGATGTTATGTTAGAGGGAGAGGGGCACTGGCATGGCAGGGAGTCCTGTGGGGTGGCAGCACTTGGGGTACAGGCGGAGGGGAGCGGGTGAATCTGCACCCAAATTCTTCTAGGGAGAGCTGCTCCTCCCCTTCTGAAGCACTAACTTCTTCCCAACGGTGAAGGAGAGAACTAGTTGCCCGCTGGAAGTTTAAACCAACATTGATTTCCATCGTGTCCCTTTAAACCTGATGTAGATAGAGTTTCAGAGGGCACTCTTGGGACAGAATTGCTACCACCTAATTGATTTTGATTTTATTTTCACTGCAGCAGTGTAATTATGAAAGCCAGCCATAATTATTGAAACACAACTAGAAGTATTTCATTATTAAAATACCCCTATGACTTATTATTAATTCATTAAATAAATTTGGATTATATCCCTCAATAATTAATGCACTGAAGTTTATTCTGTGAACTCTTCCTTTTACTAGTAATGTGTCAGCTGTTGGTATTAAAGGCAAGGGGGGAAAAACAAAATCCCACCAAAGTATCAGAAAAAAATCCCACCAAAGTATCAGAAAAAAAATAGACAACTCATTATAAAGTGAAGCGGCACCAGGGAGGCTTTGCTGTGGTTTGAAACCAGCCTTACAGAAGGCGGTGGCGCTGAGCTGACAGCCTTCCTCGCTCCGGAGGTGTTTGGGAAACATTTCTTAAGTGTCCTGAAGCATTGCTCTGTGCTTGTCCCTGCGCCCTGAATAAGGGCAGAGTTTCAGGTCCCGTGATGGGAGGTGACTGCTGGGGCTTGCTGGGGAGGGGGGACTTTGCTGGGAGGAAGGGAGCTGGAAAAGATGAGGTTTTGGGTGAGTGTTGCAGGGTCAGGTCCTCTGGGGGGTTGTTTTCCCTTTTGCAGCCCCTGCTTGGGTAATGTGGTTCGTTTCCCTCTTGGTGGTTTGGCTTTTGGAGACCTGAGGTCCCCCCCCAGGGAATCCATGGGGAACTGGCTGCTGCTGAGCATGCTGGCTGGTGACCCTGGGCAGGACGTGAGGGTGTCCATCCATCTCAGGGTGGCTGCAGGACGTGAGGGTGTCCATCCATCTCAGGGTGGTTGCAGGACGTGAGGGTGTCCATCCACCTCAGGGTGGTTGTAGGACGTGAGGGTGTCCATCCATCTCAGGGTGGTTGCAGGACGTGAGGGTGTCCATCCATCTCAGGGTGGCTGCAGGTTCCGTGCACCCTCGGTCACCTCTGGTCCCCCAGTGGCAGCGTGTTTTGACTCCCTATCAGCGCTGGGATGCTCCCGATGGGATTCCCATCCCAGGCCTGGTTCCCACTCACAGCCCTAGATCCGGGCAGAAAGGGGGGCTGTGCACCCCTTGCTGGAGGCAGCTTTTGGGGTTTACTTGGGACCTGGCTTTGGTGGGGCTTCCTCCCTGGAAGATGTGGGAGCCCGTGGTTGAGCACATCTGCGACCGCGCTGCTTCCCAGCTGCTGCTCCCGCAGGAAGTTTTCGCCCTTTCCACTGGCACAGGATGAGTCTATAAAAGTCAGCTTTCCCACTTAGCATGTCTGAGTTTCGCACATTGTATTTGATGTGTGTTTATAGGAAAAAACAGACAAAAACATTGACTGAAAAAAAAAACCACCCAAACCCCGTGTCGATTCAGAATCTGCACTCTTACTACAGAGCTTAAGCCGAGAAAGAGGAGGGGTGTGTGTGGGGGATTTTCAGCTAAATAGTTGTATTGTGTTGCTTTGGTAACTGGAGTTTGGAAAGTAAACAGGTTTCTGGGGAAAGACTGTTCCTCCCTGCATGATGCTGTCTCCCTGCTCCTGGCCCAGGGTTGCAGAGGACACAAAAGAGGAGGAGGAGAAGGAAGAAGAGGAGAAGGAGGAAGAGAAGGGAGGAGGGAAAGGTGACCACGGACTCTCTGCTGGAAGCTGGGGAGGTGCCAGGCACATCTCAAAGCTGGGTGGATGGCTCAGGGTCCCAAAACCAGAGCCTAGACCTTGTTCCCTGTGGGCACCGTGCCTGTGCGAGGGGCACCGCTCCCTCCCCTCGCTCCTGCAAGGATGCAGTGGCTCCTGCTCACTCCATCCTGCTGTCAGGAAGAGTAGTGATAGGACAAGGGGGAATGGTTTTAAACTAGAAGAGGGGAGATTTAGATTGGATATTAGGAAGAACTTCTTTGCTGTGAGGGTGGTGAGGCACTGGAACAGGTTGCCCAGAGAAGCTGTGGCTGCCCCATCCCTGGAGGGGTTCAAGGCCAGGCTGGATGGGGCTTGGAGCAACCTGGTGTGGTGGGAGGTGTCCCTGCCCAGGGCAGGGGGGTCGGAACTGGATGATCTTCAAGGTCCCTTCCAACTCTAACTATTCTGTGGTTCTATGATCCCCTGTACCCAGAGCAGGCTGGGAAGCAGAGTCCTGTCTGCTCCCTCTGAACCAAACCCGCCTCTGTTGATGTCCTCCTCTTGAAACTATTAGCATTCCTGCAACAGATGAACTCCCCTAAACAAGAATTTCCCTGATGAAGTATTAAAAATCAAGAAGGCTTTGGCTGAGCTGATAAGGCAATCACCATGTTGACCACCTGACGAGTGCTCCTACCTCTGCTCCTCCCCAGGACCCACCGGAGCTCGCCAGCTCCAGCCTGGGGAGGCTCTGGAACGGGACCTTCTCAGCATCTGCATGGCTGGAGGTACCCAAGTGGCTCACTGCATCCTTCTTTCTCTCCAAAGCACCTCCCAACCCTTATTTCCAAGACCAGGATAGATGAGGACAAGGTTAACACTGAAAGGTGTTGAGATGAAGCAGAGGGAAAGCAAAGACTTATTTTTAATAAAAGCCCTGGGAAACAAAGCTTTTGGGGCAGATTATTTTCTCACTGGGCGCTGGGAACTCTGCTCAGAATTAAAGACAGAAGGGGTTTTCATGTAGGGAGAGCACTCCAGCTCCCAGGATAAGGGGAGTCGCTTAAGTTGTCACCTGCACTCACTTTCAGAGGATGCAACAGGTTCAGCAGGACACGCAGCATTATTAGCTCTGCCTGGTGCCAGGGACTTCCTCTCCCTCTGTCTCCTTCTGTCAGGCTGAACTCCCATTTTTCCAGGTGTCTTGGGCGAACTGAACCTTCCCGTGGGGACTGAGGGTGCGGAGCTTCTCTGGGGGCTGAGTGAGAACCTGGGTGCTGGGGTGCAAGGAACAGCCGAGGAGGGGAGTCAGCCAGGAGGACCTAGGAAACTGCCAGAACAGTCAGAAAACAAGGAGATGGGATGCCCTAGAAAAGTCAAAGTTCGGTGTGTCGGAGATAAAGACACGAGCAGGTTTGGGATCCTGGTTTTCTACAGAACACCGCTCACGTGAAAAGGGTTTGCGGAGCAGGAGTAAGGAAGATGAATGGGCATAGGTGTCAGTGTGATTTAATCTGAATTATCGTATTGCTTATGCGAGTCAAAGTAAAAGATGCTTGTGTTCAGGAGCTCTTTGAAGTATTTATTGTACGGTTTCCTAAAGAATTAAACCGTTAATTGGGAGAGCTCAGCTGGATTTGCTGTTGCCTGGCTGACTTGGCACGGCAGTTGGGGTTTGCCAGATTTCTGCGCTTCTGCCGGCAGATGTACTGCATGGGAGCACATCGGATCGCTCGCACGCAACTCGCTCTGACACGGGCTGGACCCGCCAGAACCGGCAGGCACACACACCAGCCACACGCCGGGGGACGGCAGACCCTCCCCAAGGATAGATTTCCTATTTTAACTGGCCAGATCTGGAGGCTGTTTACCCCTTTGTCCAGCGCTGTTGAGAACTGCTTCTGAAATAAGAGGAAATCGGGAAAAATGTGTGTCGCGGCACACCAGCTTCAAGGTTATCCCCCGGGAAAGGCAACGCCACCCTGGGACACGCCTAACCCGGTGACATCTCAGCCCTTGTGTACATCTCATCTCCAACAGCCCTCTGCCTCGTTAGATGTTTCTTCACTTCTCTAATCGCCTCTTCTCTGAAGCCTCCCTCAGAACATCTCCCCTTTAGAAGAAACGTGTCCTCTTTAGATGAAACATCTCCCCTTGTCCCGCCATCCCTCCGGTCCCTTCTCCCTCCTTGTTTCTCCACCCTCACTCGTGGTGGGGAAGGGAACGGACACCAGTTCATTCCCCACTGGTTTGTGCTGCCGGGGATGGAGTAGTTGACCCTGGGGACTCTCTGCCCATTGCCTTTCCCTCTCTTTCAGCAAGTGCCTCCTGGGGACGAACCCTCAGAGCCACAAACTGGCCACAGACACCAGCATCTCCCTGGGCCAGTGCCCATCCGTGGACGTGGGGTCTGGACTGGAGGTGGCAGTGGCAGTGACGGAACATCCTCTTGAAGCAGTCACCGATGCTGGAAATTAAAACCGCTTCTCGTTAACAAGGAAAACCTCATCAACACCTGATGTAGGACGAGCCTCCTCAAACTTGTGCTGTTCCAGCCTCCCCCACACTTACCTCACTGTGGAGTTTAATTATCAAAAAAGGCAGCGCAGCAGCGCTGTGATTCCCTCTCCAGAACGCTCCTTTTCTAGCATCCCGTGATTCTCTACGACCTCAGAGGGTAAAGCACTTAAGTTGCCCTTGAAGACAAAAAGAGAAAGTCTTGTTTGAGGTGAAGTCAGTATCTATCCAATTTTCAGCTGCCGTCACATCGAAATGAGAAATCTGAGGCAGAGCCAGGCACAAATAGCTGATAACAGACTTTCAGGTGCACCTCTTCACTTATCACTTCTAGGGTCACCTCTGTTTCTAAAGACTTGTTTTCCTTAAAAAAAGATTGCTTAGGACGTTTAACAGTGTGGTGTTGTGATAACAAAACCCTGTGAGGCTTTAGTTTTACGCCTGGGCTCCTGCAGAGATGCAGAGTCTCCTAATGCCGGGATTCCTGAATTTCTGAAAGGATTTCATGGAGCAGGTGGAGGTGGAAAGGCAGAGCTCGTCCTGCAGGACCCTTCCTGCTCTGCCGCTGCTGCCCTGGGGTCTTGCAGGATGGTGGCACCTGGGACACAAGAGCCAGCAGGTCCTTGCTTGTCCCCTGGTCTGGGACACGGGTCACTTGCCTCCCCAGCCTCCATCTCCTGTCCGTAGCCCCCCTGGGGATGGGATGGGATGGGATGTGACCCTCTGAGGGCCCGAGGCAGAGCCCAGCCCAGCGTAGAAGGCGAGTTATGAGCGAACTGAGACACAATTTATTTTGAAACAGGGCGTTTGGCACAGACGGAGAGATGCACACAGACTGGCGCACAGATTTGTTTAGCAAACAATAACCTGTGTTTTGTGCATGAATAAATAATTAACCTTCTTTAAAAGAAGAAGGAAAAAAAACCCCAAACTCAACCACTTTTACAAACCTCCTCTTGGCTGTCTGTTGGGCACAGCAGCCTCCCTGATCCCCCCCCTGAGCGTGTCCGGTGGCTCAGGAGGTGGTACCTCCGATGCTCTCCTTTGCCAGCGCTTGTCACCAAGTGGACACAGCGCCATGGGGACGTCCTCCTCCGAATGCAGACGCCAGGTTTGCTGCCAAGTCGAAGGCTGTGGGCTCCTGACGCTGCCCGACCCCTCCCGTGACTGCTGGCAGGGAGCAGGGAGGGGGGAGCAGATCCCACCCCCCCACCTCCCCTTGGTCGGCTGCTGGCTCCGTTCTCCCACTGGAGCACACTGGTTTTCTGTGCTACGTTTTTCTCCTGTCTGCTCCAGCCCAGATTTCTGGGGAACAAGCAAAGCCTCTCTCCCATCTGCTCATGAGATCATTCCTCCGTCTGAGCGATCCAGCTCGGAGGAAGCTTTTGTGGAGGGCCAGCCTCCAAGTCCTCCCTTGTACTCCATCATTTCTGCTTCTGCACTCAATTAGACTCGCGAAACCCCGCGAATGGACGGGATGTGTCAAGGTGCTGCAGTTTTGCTTGGCTGGGCGAGGAGTTCTCCTCTGCTCCCCAAACACATGGCCCAGCAAACAGGCTGCTCTCTCATCCAAGGGGCTGATTCCTTTCTTGACTCAACCCAACACCAAAAAGGCTCAAATTTCCTCTCTGATTTGTGCCACTGTTGCCTCTTGAGTCTTCTCCTGCTTCTGCCTCTTCAGGCTCCTGCCTCCCCGAGGCTTTACGTTTGGAATAGTTTTTCTCGATGCTGAGGATTCTGTAGGTTGGACCCAGTTGGGTTTCTCTCTCCATTTCCCTGCCTTTAATGCTGAGGAGTGAGCCCTGAAGGAGAAGATGGTAGCCCTGGGAGTTCGGCAGGAGGAAACAGGGGAAATTATCTCCTCACGCTGGGAAGCCAGCACAACCCCCAGAACCCATGGGCTGAAAATGACAGGAGCTAAATTCAGGCAGGGGCAGTCAGACGTGCACCTTCCTGTGCTGATTGTATGCGTTTGTGGAATCCCTGAGCACCCGGTAGCCTCTGTGTATTGCACATTAAACCAGAAAATAGGCTCCTGCTCTCTCTCCAGAGCAGTCCCTCTTCTCCCACTCGCTGATGGGGCAGAGGAGATAGTGGAGATTAATTCCAATGGGATCTCGCTGTCACCCAATCAGCCCCATGGCCCTTGGAAAGGGAGATGCTAGGTCCTGGAACACAAATCTTATGAGGAGAGGCTGGAGGAGCTGGGGTTATTCAGCCTGAGGAAGAGGAGATTGAGGGGAGACCTTCTCGCTCTCTCCAACTCCCTGAAAGGAGGCTGCAGAGAGGCGGGGGTTGGTCTCTTCTCCCAAGTTACAGATGACAGGACAAGGGGTGATGGCTTCAAGTTGCACCAGGGGAAGTTCAGGTTAGATATTAGGAAATATTTCTTTCCTGAAAGGGTTGTCAGGTATTGGAATGGGCTGCCCAGGGAGGTGGTTGAGGCACCATCCCTGGAAGTATTCAAGAGAGAAGTTGACTTGGTGCTCAAGGATATGGCTTAGTGTTGGGTGGGGTGGGGTGCTGTTTATGTTGGTTTTTTTTGGATTTTTTTTTTCCATTGGCTGGACTAGATGATCTTAAAAGGTCCCTTCCAACCTAAGTGATTCTGTGATTCTGTTGGTGTCTGCAAACGTTCCCAGGCACGCTGCACCCTCCGCTGTCCTTCACTCTTTTCCTCTTCAAAAGCATCTCCTTCAGTGCTAGAGAATAACTGTAAAAAAGGATTCAAGATCCCAACCTCATCAGGGATGAATAGGGTAAGAGAAAAGGGAGGAGCTTAGGTTATGTGTGACTTGAACAGAGGGAGCCAAAAATGTCATCCTTAGAGAAGGAAAGGAGAACTCATGAATATTTTCATGTCATTGTTATTTCTTATGTGTGTTTTAAGACACGTTTGGCTCTTTCGCAGACCTCCTGTGTTACCAGCACATGTACTTTCAGCCTGGAGCTTGGCTCCAGCTCTTGACCTGGAGAAAAGACCTCACTGCTTGCAGGGACCTGCTTAGATGAACTCTCCTCATTTCTTCTGCAGAGTTCAAGCTCCTCCTGCCACTGGCATCAAGCTTCCTTATTCCTGTAGTATTCCTGCTCTTGCCAGTCAGAGATGTTCTCTTCCAGAGGAGCTGCATAGACACCCAACTGTGTCTGACCTGGCATCTCCCTTGGTGCTGGTCAGCAAGAGTCTCTGTGGGCTTGGCACTAACGGTGGGTGCTGAATAGTGACCAGACCCCAAAGGCAGAGCTGCTTCTTCGTTCCATCATCCCTGAGTTTCCAGGGCCAAATATGAGGCGGAGAAAAGGATCCTCCATATGTGTCTTGCCAAACACTCGCAGATGCAAGCCCAGATGGCAGCTCCCACTCTGCAGTACCTTCTCCCTGTTCTTTTCACGGTGTCGGGAGCCTTCTTTGGTATCAGATGCTGAGTGTGTGTTTGCTGTTTATGTGCAGAGAGGCTGGAGCTCCTACTTCAGAGCAGGGACGGGAAGGGAAGAGCAATCATTTGCACTGATTGCTAATTTGAATACTTTGTAATTTTTTTAATATTTTTTTTTAGCTCCAGCATCAGCAAATCTACCTTTGAATATGAAACGAGGACATGGCACCTCAGCTAAAGACCTGTGTCTTTTGACACCAGCGCGGCACCTTGTTTTGGACCAGCAAGTCTCAGCGTGGACCAGTGGATCCAGGCCACCTCATGCCAGCCTGCCGTTGCTGGCAGGGATGTGGTGGAGCCTCCTGGGTGTGGATGGAGCAGAGCTCCTTTGCCCATCACCGCACCTCTGGGTGGCCCGGGACATGCCGAAACCTGGAACAATTCTTTGGCTGATTCCCTTCGTGTTGCAAACCCGGGCTGCTCCGCATCACCCCAGCGCTTGCCAGAGAAATGCTAGTGATCCCTTGCCAAGGCCATCCCTCCCTGCCAGCCGTGCCCATGCCAGACTGGCCCTTCCCGTGGGCTGAGGGACGCGCTCCAGCGCCCGAGCGCTGACACCCTGCGCCGGCTGGCGTCAGCCGGGGACATCTGTGACACCCCCCCCCCCCCCAACCCCCTTTCCTTGCCAGCCCCCAGGGAAGGGAATACCTGTCAGCGTGCCAGAGCCCTCAGATGTCTCTTTCTTACAGAGAAGACTTCGGGATAAAAGGTTTGCTTTAATTTATTCCATCAGTGTAACAGTTAAGCATTCAATTACAATATTGGAAACAGCTTTGCAGAAGAGCAGCGTAGGAAAAGCAGGGAGGACTCACCGAGGCCGTGGGGGCTGTGTCTCTGCCCTACAAGCTTGTCCCTCTGGTATAAGACCCTGCCATCACACTCCTTGACATGGGGGTTTTGCCCTGTCCCCAAACACAGAGGTGGTTCCTGTCGCCCTTGCTGTCAGAGGGAAACCTCCCTCCCGCCTCTCCTTCCCCTGGGAAGCAGCTCCACGACTTGGTCACTTCGAGTTCTTGCAAAAACTGCAGCGGTTTCCCACCCTCCCCTTCTCATCCCGGTGCCTCGATACCCTTGAGAACAGAACAACGGTGTTTGTTGTCTTTGGGAGCGGTGAATCGCTGAGCAAAGTGAGGGGAAGGTGAGGGGGTGGCAGAAAACTGCAGCTGGGGATCTGCTCCCGGGAAGCTCTGGTGTCGGAGGAGGGAGTGAATTTGGGGAGAAAAGCTGGGACGGGGTGATTGAGCACGGGAGCAGAGGTACGGGACAAAAGCCAGAGGCACCTGCATAGGGACAGCCAGTCCTCCCACTGCCTGCACGGCTTGGGCCCCCCGGTTCTGGTCCAGTGGCCCACGTGGAGATGAGGACACTGGGACTTGGCCGTCCTTGCTGGGCTCTAGCTGGTGGATTACAGGCTCTGACTTTCAGGAGCACAAAATTCATCCGATTTAAATAAACAAATCCTGGAAATAGGGGTTTGTAATTGAAATGCTGAGAGATGCTTATCGATAGCATCAGAGGGTGCAGTGTTGTAATAAGCAGTCCCTCTCAGATGCTAGGAGTTATTGAGGTTGCTCCATATCTATGACAGTTTAATCAGATCTTGAAAATCAGGGACATTATATTTTGCACCTGCTCAGGGGAAAAAAAAATAAAATGAATGATGCAGCTCCCTGTCATGGATCTTTTATGCACAAGGCAGGCTACGGAGAGTACATAATTCAGAGGGGAAATGGAATTACACCATGAATGAAGACTAAGCCCAAAGTGTGGTTGAATGTCACACCGGGTGGAAGAGGAGCATCTCTTCTTTCCTCTTATCCAGCCTCAACAGATGAGATGCTGGTGAAATTTATGAAGCTTCTTCCACTTCCAGGGAAGAGAGGGAGCTGTGAGCACGGGGTGCACCAGGAGATTTTTTAAAGGAGTGTTTGGGAGATAAGTTGCCCTGGTCGGGATGACCGGGGCACAGGCACAAATACGTTTGCTTTTCTCTTCCTCTTATAACCCGGGTACTCGTGAACACGCTTGCTTGGTTTGTACATTTACTTATCCTATTGTCAGTACTTAAAATGCATGAAAAATACACAGCCAGGAGGTTTAAATACAAATCCCTTAACTTAAGTGTGGCCTTAACATCTGTGAAGGGTTCCAAGTCCTTAGACAAGAAGCAAAATAATGGATTTACGTTTGATTTCTAAAACACCACCCAGAGGTGAGGAGTGAATTCAGCAGAAATCGGAATGGATTTGCTTTCATTTTCCCGTGGAAGAGCGAAAGCAGAGATGTCAAAGGGAGTTCATCATCCAAGCGCATTCATTATCCGTCCCACCTTGGCTGTGGGAGCCTCCCCCAGAAAGCTGGTACCCGCAGAAAAGCCCCTCGGAGCCTGCTGCAGGGTATTCGCATCTCAACGGTTCCTCCTCAAACCATCTACTCACCGCAGGGAGGTTAAAATGTGTAGAAACACACATAGGCAGCATTCAGCAGAAGGCAATAAACATTCACCCACGGCTTCCACAGCCAGCCATTAGAAGCCGCCGCTGTTTTCTTTGATTAATGAGAGAACTAACCAGCTAATAACGATGTTCTTAGGGGCCACTACTACGTGTGCTCAGCCAGCGCCCTGGACGGGACCTGCTGTAGCCCTGGGGGTAGCACAGAGCTTTCAGCCCCAGCCTTGCTGCTCTCTGCTCTGGATTGGCAGCCCAGAAAACCAACCCCATCCTGGGCTGCAGCAAAAGAAGGGTGACCAGCAAGTCACGGGAGGTGGATCTCCACCTCTGCTCTGCGCTCCTGAGACCCCACCTGGAGTCCTGTGTCCAGCTCTGGAGTCCTCAACAGAGAAAGGACATGGAACTGTTAGAGTGGGTCCAGCGGAGGGCCACCAAGATGATCAGGGGGATGGAGCACCTCTGCTATGAGGACAAGCTGAGAGAGCTGGAGTAGTTCAGCCTGGAGAAGAGAAGGCTCCAGGGAGACTTTAGAGCAGCCTTCCAGGATCTGAAGGGAGCTCCAGGAGAGCTGGAGAGGGACTCTTGGTCAGGGAGTGGAGTGACAGGACAAGGGGGAATGGTTTTAAACTGGAAGAGGGGAGATTTAGATTGGATATTAGGAAAAAATTCTTTCCTGTGAGGGTGGTGAGACCCTGGCCCAGGTTGTCCCGAGAAGCTGTGGCTGCCCCATCCCTGGAGGGGTTCAAGGCCAGGCTGGATGGGGCTCGGAGCAACCTGGGGTGGTGGGAGGTGTCCCTGCCCAGGGCAGGGGGGTTGGAACTGGATGATCTTTGAGGTCCCTTCCAACTCTAACCATTCTAGGATTCTATGATCTGTGCTGTCCTTGTCCCCAGCCGCCCCAGCAGCATTTTCCACCTGCAAAGCCTGAGTGGTGACTTCTTGCTGAGCACTGGTCGCTGCCAATCCCTCGCGGTAAAACAAGCTTACAAAATGCTGCATAAATACTGCTGAATAATGAGGAGATCTGAGGAAGCCACAGTCTGGTCATGGGAAGAGAGGATAAAATATTCACGGCAGATGATTTGTTCAGCCCTTGCCAATTGAAATGGTCATGTCAAAACAGGCACAAAACTTCTGCGGCTTTTCTGGTGTTTAATATTCAAACTACAGCTCTTCTCTTTCCCCTTTGGTCTGCCTTGAGTGCGAGGAGATCAGACAAAGGCAGAGATGCCTAAAAGGAGAAGGCTGTTCCAGCAGCTGCCATCTCTTGACCTGGGATGGTCTCCAGACCAGTGATGAGGCCTCTTGAAAGGGTTCCCTGAGCCAGGCTTGGTCACCCCGCCTGCCTGGGGAGTCTCATCTCCGTGACTCATCTCTGTTTGCAGGAAAGTAAAGCATTTTTGAGGAGCCCGTTGTATCTGAGAGTGCTTTGGAAACTGTCCTGGAGAGCAGCGTGGTCTCAGGGGGTGGATGCAAAAGGGAGAAGACCAAGGATGATGATGTAGATTAATAACAAAATAAGAAACTCTCTGAATTCTCTTGCACCAACAAGGGTCCTGTGAGAAGACTTTGAGCTATTGCTGAGCCAGAGGGAGCAGAAGGTCTTTTTCCTGTTGGTGTTTGTGCAGCTTTTCTGACCCAGGTCAAACATCTGGCTTGCTCCAGTGCTCAGCTACTCTGGATGGCCTCCTAACAACCAGGTGTGGGCAAAGATGACAAAACCTCCCCAATCCTCTCCAAGAAGTGGCATCCTGTGGGATGCTGGAGGAGCAGGGGCCAGCTCAGCAGCCAAAAAAGTGGACTGTGATGTCCTGATCCTCAGCGAGAGCTCCTGAGGTAACAGCACAGTTGGACAGGAACCTTTTCCCACACTCAGTGGCTGCATCTCCTTTTTTCTCTTCTGGAGCCCTTCAGTTTTTCTCTTTTAGTTGGAGCCGGTTGTCATCCTTCCATCCATCCATCCCACATTGACTTTTTAGTCCTCTGAAAGCCTTTTCATTCGTCTTCTGCCTTCCTGAAATAGCACATGCTTCTGCTGGCATTTTCCCCGGCTGCCACGTGGGAAGAAAGCCTGCCCTCTTCAGAGATTTCACACCTCCAGGAGGAGGGTGTTCTTCCCATCAGAGAGCAGCCGCTGCTGGCAGAAATCTCCTCCTCTGCAGAAGTCCGCAAGCCCAGAAGGATTCTTATGGCAAATCTTTTCCCTTGCTGGAGAGATGTGATAACTCTTGGACAGGGTCTCTTCTAAAGAACTTGTCACAGGGGAGAACTCCACTTTGAAGTTCTTAATCCCACTCTTCCCTCTGAACGAGCTCCCCAGGACAGAGAGCGCTCTGTTCTCCAAGAAAGTGAAATGCTAAAAAAAGAAAAGCCTTAAATATTAATGGAGATTCTTGCACTATTTTTGAGGAAGAACTGTGAAACAGAAAGTGGTCCAGGGAACCACCCCGGGTGTGCAGTTCCCTTGCAGCTGAGAGCGGGCATCCAAACATTTGCAACAACCCCCTAACCATGGACTCTGATTTGGGGCTATTTCAACAGAAAGGTCTGGTGAGGAGGCTAGAGTTGGCCTTTTTGGCAAGTTCTGAGGTTTTCTTCATGATTACAGGTCGCGGGACGAGGCAGATCTCTCTCACCCTTTGATGCTAGAGCCCAGGTGGATGTTGGGGCCCCTTGAGGTAGTTGAAGGATGTCCCTGCCCACAGCAGACTGGATGGTCTTCACAGGTGCCTTCCAACCCAGATCAGTCTGCAGTCCTACCATCTGGGGCACGAACTGTCTTGTGGCTATAGAAAATGGGATGGTGACTCCTGGCCAACACCAGACTAGTTTAAGAGGGGCTTAAGGTGGCCACAGCTGCCCTGTGGCAGAAAGGGAAGATGATGGAGCAGAGGCTGGGGAAGGGCTGGCACTGGGTCAGGCGGGACCAGTCCTGCTGGTCTTGGTGCAAGCATCTGTGGGAGGTCCCATCAGATCAAGCCTTTCCTTGTCTCCACTTTAATGCCACCCAGCAGAACCCGGATGCTTTGTCATTTAAAAGGACCTGTTTGTGACAGGCAGGAAGGCCCACCAGCAAGCACTCCCTGCCTCCCAGAGAAATGCCGGGTCCTACCCGTGGCTTTTTTAGGATGGTGGAAAGAGGATGGCATGACCCAACCTCCACAGTGACACCCTGTGCACGCGGCTGCCCCTCTGAATTTTCAGTCAAGAAGGACTGATTCTGAAAAAGCCCACCCTGAAAGCAAACAAAAGGTTCTCTCTGGTTTTATCTGTCCCCACAAGTGAGAACGGGCAAGGAGGGGAAGGGTACGCTCCACGGAGGGGTGGGACAGACGTGTGGGTCCAAGCGCAGGAGAAAGGCAGTGGCATCTGATGCCTGTGGTGACCCTTTCCTTCCCTTGCCTGGGTGAATGCGGGCATGTTGGGTGAGCGGATTCATTCATCTTGCCCGCAAATGTTACTTTAAATCCAGGTGGTTCGGCATAAGAGACAGTTTAGAAATGATGTGGCTTTCTGACTGATGAGCTCCTTTACTGTTGCCATCATCCCCCTAATAATTATGCCCATGCACAGCTCTGCCTTTGATTGTGCTGGAAGATGGATTCACGTTTCCTGCAGGCACGCAGGATAAAATGAGCTTCCGTTTCCAAGCTCTGTTTGCAAAGTTCCCTTTGTTCCTGCTGTGAAATTCCTGCGTCGAGCAGAGCCCATTCTGCTCTGAGACGCTTTTGAACACCATCTGGGTGGGTTCCCTGGGTTGCCTTCAGATTCTTCTCAGGATGCAGTCGGTGCTTGTCATTCAGGCTGATGCACAGCCAGACAAAGTAACACCGAGGGTAAGGTTTTGGTTTAATCTGTCAGGGAAAGAAAGAAGAAACTCAGTCCTGGAGCTGGGCTTTGGGCACAGGCTCCGACTTTTACCTTTTCAAATGCTTACTCCCCGGACACAAGCCTGGCTGCCTGAACCAGACCCAGGAATGGGGAAGTCAGTGGATGGCAAATAAGAGAACTGGGAGTCATTGAGTCATAGAATGGTTAGAGTTGGAAAGGACCTTCAAGATCACTGAGTTCTCTTCTCTTCTCTTCTCTTCTCTTCTCTTCTCTTCTCTTCTCTTCTCTTCTCTTCTCTTCTCTTCTCTTCTCTTCTCTTCTCTTCTCTTCTCTTCTCTTCTCTTCTCTTCTCTTCTCTTCTCTTCTCTTCTCTTCTCTTCTCTTCTCTTCTCTTTTCTCTCTCCTCTCCTCTTCTTTTCTCTTTTCTCTCTCCTCTCCTCTTCTTTTCTCTTTTTTGTTTACTAATATCTCTATGAAGCCTTATTTGCAAAAAGCTACATCCCAGACAATATCTTCTCATTTTTTGGATGTACTTCTATTTTATTTTGTTCATGTTAAAGCTGATTGTGTAAATGCCAGGGCATGCCAGCAATCCTGTACCGGCGGTGCCCAGCACAGAGCCCACCCCAGCTCCTGGCCAGAGCTGACACTGGGGATGGTCAGGAATCCCAGTGCTCCCTGTATCTCCAGCAGCTCCGGGGCCAGGAGGTGCTCAGCAGAAGGGACCAGGCAGCAGGGCGAGCCCTGCAGAACTTCTGGATGAACTGGGAAAGTTGAGACAACTGGGACATCATTATGCCTGCTGGTATAGTCGCCACCAATTAGCATTGTAAAGTGTTTCGTGAGACAAGGCTCCAGGACCCTGATTTAGAATTAATTTCTGCGGTGGAGCTGTGAGTCCAAGTTAATCACTGTTGGATTTGGGATTACCATGCTTGTAGGAAGGGCTGCTAAAGCCTCCACTTTTGTCATGATCCAGCAGCTCATAGGGCTTAACTCCTGACTGAAGGGAAATGTGGATGTCAGAGGGTTTTGTGATCCCTGCGGGGCACTGGAGCTGCTTCGCTGGTAGAGGAGAAGGAGAAGGAGGGCCCTCACACACTGTTTCATTTTTAAAATGATTAAATTGAAGTTGCACTTAAATTCAAATCAGCCATTCAAATTAACAATTCTAATGTTCCTGATCTATTGATCTGTTGGCTAAGACCATTTGGAGCAGGCTGTAATTAAACCACAAAAGCCTGGACACCAGAAACGCTGAGGGAAGAGCACAATAGCTATGAGAGACTCAGGCAGTTCTGGCCTTAACTCATTGAGCCCCCAACCTTTTTCTTTTTTTTTTTT
>VZRU01010827.1:112619-120119 GCA_013398155.1 Pedionomus torquatus
AAAAAAAGAGCTTTGGGAGACCGCAAAATGCATAAATGTTTAATTTTTACCTGGAGTAATTTTCTAAAGCAGGAAGACAGTTTTTTTTGTACCCAAAGAAACCAACATTTCATCCTGGAATGCAGCTGCTGTGAACACAGGCATTTTTCTGAAAAAGAGGTAAATTGCTGCTGGGATCTAATTCACGAGGGTTCTTCGAAAAACAACAGCAGACAGGTAGAACCAGAACAACGACCCAGAAGCTGAAGGAAACCAGAGTATCTCCACTGATGAAAATAACTAGTTTTCAGCCCAAATCAGTCTTGTCGATACCCTGTGAGCCTTGTCTCCCATGTGCTCCCATCCTGACCCATGTGCTCTGTTCTGCCCCNCCCATCCCATCCCATCCCATCCCTTCCCATCTCATCCCATCCCACCCCATCCCATCCCATCCGACCCCATCCCAGTGCTTCCCCCCATGGTGACCAGCTGACCCAGAGCAAAGTGAGGGGCCAGATGTGATCGGAGCCCCTGGTGAAGGACACAGACTGCGATGACTTTCTCCTTGGGAATCGTCTGGAAGGCCATCCCGCCGGTGCCTCAGGCTCCTTAGTTCCGCTGCCACCCCGTGTCCTTGCCGTGATAACTGTCGGAGAGGGAGGGCGATGACCAAAAAAGTCTCGGAAATGCTAAAAATCCCATATTTGACAGAAGTGTGAGATACCTCGAGGCCTTCTATTGATTACCTGGGAGCAGAAGTACACGGGCGCTTTGAGCTGTCACAGTTCCAGGCATTTCTGAAAACGATAGAAGACTGGAACAAAAACACAACTAAGGCTCCTGACACAGTGTGTTAAGCAATAAAACATGTTTAATTGTGTTGTCTTAAGGCTATAACCATTCACTGGCTGAAGGTCATTCGCTACCCATACTGCCGGTGGGAAAGAGGTGCTCTGACAGGTGGGAATCCAAATAGGAAACAGATATCTGTGAGATTAGGGCCTGAATGACACTGAAATGCCAATGATGGTGTAGTTAAAGGGAAGAGGACAAGCAGGAAGCAGGACATCTCTGGGCTGGTGGATCTATAAAGAGGATGTTATAGACACAGCTTACAAGCGGGGGCAAGATGGGATTCAATCAAGCATCCTCTGGGGCCATCTCATCACCATGCAGCACCGTTAGTACGTGTTTGGCTCCTGCACCACAAGCTGAGGACCTGGATGGATGAAGATGCACGGCCATGGGAGACTGGACAAGCTCTTGGTGGGTGCTCATCTCCACGCAGAGACCCTCTTGTCTTGCTCCAGGGATTGGTGTCCAGATGTTCACCAAGACTCTGCAAGTCTGCTCTGCAGGAAGGGAGACACTGTTGGGCCAGGAGGGCATCTGAGAGGTTCTGTGTCTGCAGCCCTCAGCTGTTCTCATCTGTATCTCATGGTCTCCTCTTGGCCCAGCAGAGGACCTGTGCCCTATACCCTACCCCACCAGTACTCAAAGCTCCTCTGCAGCTCATCTGCCTGACCCACTGGGGAGCCACCAACTGGTCATGTTGGGTAGGATGGAAAACCATGTCCAGGATGAAGTACCTGCCTTGTGTGGTGCCTACGACCAAGAGGCTGAAACCTCCCAGGCATTTGGCTCCTGGGCAGAGGCACAGCTGCCTCCCTTGGGCAGGTGTCCAAGAATGAGTGTCTGGGAGCAATCCACTTTAACAGTTCATTAACCTCTTTAATAAAATGGCCAAAAGTAATGTTTCCTTCCACACCACTTGGAGCTCTTGGACCGCATCACAGCTGTCTAGAAGGTGGCAGACCCTCTGTATGAGGAAGCTACTGAAATGGATAGGAAAAAAAGGTGAAAACAAGGAAAAAAGGGATGGAACTTGGTTTCCAGATGATTTCTTGCCCTGGTGGCAGAGAAGAGTCTGAAATGACCTTGTGGACCTGTTGGGAGAGACATCAGGTTTACACCAGCTCAGGGATGCTACCTGGTTTTAACACAGAGGATCTGTTCTTCTAAGATTTTGGGCCAAAAAGATGGACTGGGGCAAAACATGGAGAAGGCTTGCAGGGGTGATTCTATTTTTTTCTGGCACTGTCTGGGTTTTTTCAGAGTTGTCAAGTGGTGGGGACTGGAAATTTCCAGGAGGGAAAACACAGCCTTTAGCCTTTGCAACGGTCAAATCCAGAGTATGAACTCGAACCCTCTTCAGCTCATGGTGTGTCGGGAACCAGGAGCACGTGGAACTGCCTGGAGAGGTAACAGAGCAGGATGAGTATCCATTAGGGACAGGGAAAACAGGGAGCAAACTGTATGCAAGGGACTGTTCTGATCCAGAGGCATTTCAGCATGGAGTGAGTTCATTTTTCCTGGTTAGGGGCATCAGGACCATAAAGTGTAAATTTGGGAATAAATGCCAGGCCTTCCTAGCACTCGATGCTGCGTGGTCTCCTGGATGGTGTCTGCACATCTGCTGTTCTTAGTCCCGCTAACTTCTGTGTTACAGGGGGCTCTGCATGTGGAAAAGGTTTGAGGTGCCTGGTGTTTAATGAGAAACAGAAAAGATTAGGTTGTAGCAAGGTATTTAATTATTAGGATATTTCTGCTCTGGCTGCATCCTTTGCCTCTCCATGCGGGAAGTGCCAAATTACATGTCACCTCAGAGGGCATATTTTCTGTAGTTTTCAGAGCTCCTACAATGGCAGCCTCATGAATATTTACTGAGCTGCTCAGATATGCAGCGGTGGGAACAAATGAAAAAAAAGCTCGTATTTGCATCTCCCACAGACACTAACAAACCGTGTGGCTCTGGTAGGGAGAAGATGGGAGATTGCTGTTGCCTTTCCAGAGGGATAGAGAAAACAGCTTCTTGTATAATGAGATTGACTTTTAAATTGAAAGTGTTACTGGTTGTGCCGCAGTTCATACTTCCATGCTGTGCATTTACTCCCTAGGCTCTAACATTAAGACATCTTATGTACAAGCTGGGAGGATTCAATTAGAGTTTCTGTTATTAATCAATCAATTAAGCCGCAATCTTCGGTATATACATTTTCACTCTTAAGGAGGTGAGATGCCGGTGCTGCGAACTTCAGGGATGCTATTTTGTTTGGAGGCACAAGCGGGAGTCTGCTGCAGAGCTCTGGGTGCTGGTGGGATGTCAGGGCCACCCTGAGCTGGTTGTACACTGTCCTGTGCAGGGGACAACAGCAGAGCCCAGGGAGGGATGGCTGAGACACGGTCCCAGGTGTAAGACTCCCACCTACACCGGGAAATGCCAGTTTATAGCGGCCACCAAGTCCTTGAGAAAACACTCAGTGGCTTTTACTTCGTTGCCGAGCTGAAGATGCTCTACCTGGACAACTGCACAAGAAGGGGAGGAGAAAGGCAGCTCGGCTGATGCTGGAGGAGAGCCTGAACTCTTCCTTGCCTGGGAAAATCCGTGTGTGTGTTGAGTGACTCAGAAGGAAAAGACATGAGAAGAGTTGCTAAACAAATCCTTGGGATATTCACAGATTAACCCATCCCACAGCTGCCTCCAGTCTTCACTGAGGGCGCGGCTGGGATAAATGTAAGAAACGGAGGAGATGCTGTGCCCAGCTCCAGATCCTTGCTGCCCATGGCACTGCACACACGTGGCAACCAAGCTCTAGCAAAAGCAGAGTGGGAGAGCACCCCTCAAACGAATTCTCTGGACATCCTGGCATCCCACTTGTTTATCACCTTAAGAAACCACTTTAAAAAGTGGAGAGATGTGATTTTTTTTTCCAAAGGTTCCTGGGATTTCTGGGATGTTTTTAGTCTGGAGGAGGTGGCATTGCCCAGGAGCAGCAGCAGACTCCTGCTGTGCTGGGTGCTGGTGGGGGGGACGGGACCTGCTGCAGCTCTGGGGGTAACACAGAGCTTTCAGCCCCCACCTTGGGGGGATTGGCAGCCCAGAAAACCAACCCCATCCTGGGCTGCATCAAAAGAAGGGTGACCAGCAGGGCCAGGGAGGTGATTCACCTCCTCTACTCTGAGCTCCTGAGACCCCACCTGGAGTCCTGTGTCCAGCTCTGGAGTTCTCAACACAGAAAGGACATGGACATGGTGGAATGGGTCCGGTGGAGGGCCACCAAGATGATCAGAGGGCTGGAGCACCTCTGCTGTGAGGACAGGCTGAGGGAGCTGGGGCTGTTCAGCCTGGAGAAGANTAACCATTCTAGGATTCTATGAGATGGATGTAATCCATCTCTGCTTGCTAATGTTTTCCCTAATTTTCCTGCTGTGAACAGGGACCGAAGGCAATGCCTCCAGGACAAATCACTTTTGTGGTGAGGTGGCAAAGAACATGCCCTTGATTTTTTTTAAGGGTATTTCACAAGCTGCAGCCCACACAGGGGGAGACGTGAGGCCTGTGGGAGTCAGAAGATGGCCTGTACACTGGCATTTCTTCCTCACTGCCACCTGCCCAGCACTTGCTGGACAAACTGGCATCCACAGAGGAGCCCTTCGTGTTGCACTTTCCAGCGCTTGGCATATTTAAGCCATAACCAGAACTAGAGGGGAAGGGTTTAGAGAAAATGAGCTCCCTGGTTTGGAGCTGAAGTTTGAACACTTGGAGAGAAGTAAGCGTGCGAGTGCTGTCTATGGGCGAGGGGAAAAAAAGGAAAGAAAAAAAAAAAAAGAAAAAGAGAGGATTAAATGGCAATGTTACCTTTACTCTTGTCAAATACCTAAGTAGAAACATTGGTTAATGCCCTTAAAAAAGGCCCATTACCACAGGGCAGAGAGTCAAAGAGCCCGGCTGCCCTAATACTCAGTTATCTCGTTCCTGGATAATGGAATGACCCCTCGCCTGCCCGAGCTGTACTACGATATAATAGCATGAGCCGTGTGAATAAAGAGGTTATTTTTGGAATCCAATTGAAACAGTGCCGGAGCCGGTGTGACAGGGGAAGGATTGAACAAGATGCAGTGTTCTAAGGGAAAAGGGAAAAAAAAAAAAATTGAATTTTTGGGGGAAGGTGGCCCCGGCAGTGAACTGTGCAAAGAAAGCCAGTGTGGCGTGGCAGGAACCCCGGGAAGGGCCACCGGCCATGGCCAGGCTGGGGGAAAGCTGGTGATGGAGATGGAACCAGCCCCTCCAGCACAGACCTGGGGGACGGTGGCTGAGTCCCCAGAGGGGCGAAGAGATCACAGAGGGAAGCGGCAGCCCAAATTCTCCCATTGGCCAGGAGATGGGGGGGGTGGCTCCGGCAGCCCCAGGCTGGAGAGGTCACTGGAACCGGCCCAGGGGATGGGGATGGGCAAAGACCCTCATCAGAGCCGGTGCCTGGTCCTGGACCCACCGGCAGCTGCAGCTTCACACTCTGTATCTCTTCTTTCATGCCTCTTAAGCACACGTATAGAGGTAAAACACAAGATAATGCTAATTCTGGGGCACAGGATCCGATAGCGATACGGAGGGCTGCAATGCATGAAGCAGTGAGAGACAAGCAGCACAAGAGAACAGCGCAGACGGAGAGACAAAAATGAATATTAATTTACAAAGCAGCACAAAGACAATGGGATCCAAGGAGATTGATATCACAAACTCCCCTCATTCAATCAGATTAGGGTCCCATCTTCCCCAAACACCACTTGCTAATCTAGATTTGAAAGACAAATCCTCCCGCAGAAGGGTTTTGCCTTTATCTTGTCCCTCTGATGCCTCTACTTAAGATGTTACTACAATTTGGGGGTGGGGATGGGGGGAGTTGTGGGGGAGGAAACCTTCCTTTAAGGCTTTTAACTGTTTTGCTGCCGTCGTGCCATCAGGAAGGCGGTGGGGGCTGCTGCAACCTTCCCCGCCGTCACCCTGGCCTCCCGCCTGCTGCTTCGGACTGCAATTTGCAGCAGAAAATGTGAAATTCCCGAGGGCTCTTGACAACTCCCGGGGAAACCTCCAGCGCAGCAGACACCAGCCCGGAGAAGGGGCTTCCAGCCTGGAGAAGGGAAGCAGAGGCGTGTGGAGGGGGCTGCACCTCCCCTCCCGTAACGCAGGTGCTGGGTAATGAGAGGAAACAAAGCCAGGAATCCTTTCTAAAGATTTTAGGGCTGGTGTCTGATGCCGCAGACAAGTTAAAACAAGGTGTAATTTAGTTGGGGAGCAGCCAGTTGAACCGTTTCTCACTACACCCTCCGCAGAGATTCCGAGGGGATCTGGCTCCTTCCAGCAAAGGAGGGAAGGGGAAGCGGCAGGTTCCAGGTTTTGCACCTCCTGGAAGAGCCTGGACCCATCGATGCTCTCTTGGGCGACTGCATTGATCAGTCTCAACATTGGAAAGTTCTGGATTGGGTGGATATGGACCACTCGGTGGATAAGGAACCGGCTGGACGGCTGCACTCCAAGGGTTGTGGTCAACAGATCAATGTCCAAGTGGTGGCCAGTGACGAGTGGTGTTCCTCAGACCCATACTGGGACCACTGCTAAAAGAGGGGTTGGAACTGGGTGATCTTTAAGGTCCTTTCCANCTTGTAAGATATCCAGGGGTTTGTCTGTACTTGGGGACCCCAGGCTCTGCAGCAGCATGAGCTGGTGCCTACTGGCAGGGCTGCTGGCTTTGGGACTGTCACCCTGCCGTGGTGGGGCTGTTGGACAACAGGGGCTGGCGATTCCCCTCAAGCAGCGACTCATTTTCTCGCATCATCGTTTCTCCCGCTCCCTCTTAATCCTGGAGGAACCACTCGCAGCTCAGGCCAGGCACAGGCAGGATGGGCAACGTGGCCCTTGGAGTGAGGGCAAGGCCAGATCTTCCAATGTCCCACCAGAAAAATCCTAGAATGTTTAGAGTTGGAAGGGACCTCGAAGATCATCCAGTTCCAACCCCCTGCCCTGGGCAGGGACACCTCCCACCACCCCAGGTTGCTCCAAGCCCCATCCAGCCTGGCCTTGAACCCCTCCAGGGATGGGGCAGCCACAGCTGCTCTGGGCAACCTGTTCCAGTGCCTCACCACCCTCACAGCAAAGAAGTTCTTCCTAATATCCAATTTAAATCACCCCTCTTCTAGTTTAAAACCTTTCCCCCTTTTCCTGTCACTACTTTTCCTGACCAAGAGTCCCTCTCCAGCTCTCCTGGAGCTCCCTTCAGATCCTGGAAGGCTGCTCCAAGGTCTCCCCGGAGCCTCCTCTTCTCCAGGCTGAACAGCCCCAGCTCCCTCAGCCTGTCCTCACAGCAGAGGGGCTCCATCCCTCTAATCATCTCTGTGGCCCTCCGCTGGACCCGTTCTAACAGTTCTATGTCCTTTCTGTGTTGAGGACTCCAGAGCTGGACACAGGACTCCAGGCAGGACCTCACAAGCGCAGAGTAGAGGGCGAGAACCACAAGCTCGGGGTCAGGATGGTGGCAATGGAAGAGGCTTTCGGCTCCAGACGGTGGCAGAGGGAAGCTGTCAGGACGCGGGATTTCCACCTACACGTGCAATGTGGGAGGTCAGGGTCCCAATAACCCATCCCGGGAAGGACAACCCAGCCCTGGAGATGGCCTATCCCTGGCA
>VZRU01010827.1:122619-129524 GCA_013398155.1 Pedionomus torquatus
CCGAGCCACATCCAAACCTCCCCACCCCGGGGGAGAGATTTGCCTCTGAAGGCAACAGCCTCCTGCTGCTTCCCCCCCTAAAAAAAAAAAAAAAAACCAAACCAAAAACCCTTAAGAAGGATTTCTCAACCATTTCCAAGGTTTTCTCCTGCCAAGACGGCTGCCTGCGAGGCACCGGGGGAGGAGGGATGCGGTGGTCCCTCGGTGGGGCTGAAAACCTGTCTTTTGGTGAGGATCGGGCTTGTGAAATTCTAACCCGGAGAGAAAACCCTGAGCAGCCGCAGGGGCAGGGGGCTGAGCAGACGTGGTGGGAGCTGGTCCCCCTGCAGCCGGCAGCTCCGTTCCTCTTGGAAGAATTAATTGTCCTTCTTATGGCTCTAGGATATTTGTACTGCGAAGCGATGCATTGCCCTTAATCACAACAACAACAGCAACACTTTATACGAGCAGGAAGAGATTTGAACAGTCATTAGGCATCTGAAATTGTGGTGCATATTAATGGGCAAATAACGTGTCTGAGCAAGGGGAAAAAAAAAAAAAAAACACAACAACCCGTCTCTCTCGCAAATTGCATTTTTAAAAGTTGATTCAAACCAAGCCTTGTGCCATAAATCTGTTAATTTTGGCAAGAGTCTGGAATGAGCAGGGGCGACTCAAGACTTTCTTCGAACAGCTTTTCAAAAACTGCCCACCCACTGCCGGGAGGGAAGGGGGGCTGGGAGGGACGGGGAGGGGGGAAACGGGACCAAAGCATCCCTTCCTCAGCCCCTCTGCGCTGCCCCCTTCATCCCTGAGCTCCGCCTTGGGTACCAGCCCCTGCTTTGGAAAAAGGCTGAAGAAAATTCCAGGTGTTTAACACGAAAAAAAACCCCAACACCCCAGGGGGTTGGGGGGGGGTGGAGGAAATCTTTGTTTTTAAACAAAAACAAGTTTAGCAAACTGTGAGGGTGTTGTCTAAATACCATGTCGGCTGCTCCGGTGAATCCCCCTTTGCAAAGAAGTGCTGGGACACCACTTGGACATGCTGTGACAAAGGTACGAGGCCACCTCTTCTGCCTTTACCAGGACTGGTTTAAGGGTTGATAACTGGAGAGATGAAAAAAAATAAATAAAAAAAATGCCTGGAAGGAGGAAAGCAACCCCCCGAATCTACAAAATATGCGACTTCTGCTACAAACTTGCAAATAGGCCCATATGTGATCAGTAAATGATCTAAGATCCATTTATTTGCATGCATTCATTTGGGGCTGGAGCACCGCCAAACGCCGAGCTGTGAAGCCTCCCACTGCTCCTCCCCAGGGAGACGCCGTGCCACAAAGGACTGGCGGTGGGCAGGGAGCCCCCCATCTTCCCGATGGAGAGACCCCCACCTTCCCTATGGAGAGCTCCCAGAATTCCCAATGGAGAGCCTCCCACCTTCTCTGTGGAGAGCCATCTACCTTCCTGATGGATAGCCCCCCACTTTCTCTATGGAGAGCCTACCTTCTCTATGGGGAGCCCCCCAACCTTCTCTATTGAGAGCCCCCCACCTTCTCTATGGGGACCTTCCCACCTTCTCTATGAGGAGCCCCCCACCTTCTCTCTGGAGAGCCATCTACCTTCCTGATGGAGATCCCCCCGCTTTCCCTATGGAGAGCTCCCCACCTTCCCTATGGAGAGACCCCTGCCTTCCCGAGGGGCTGAGGCTTGGCTGCCCAGACACCCCCCCACTCCCCATTGCTGTGAGGGCAGAGGGGGAACAAGCTGGTGGGGGCTTTTCTGGGAGCAGCTGGTAGCTCTGGCCACCACTGGAACCAGAGGTCTCCTGAACACCTCTCCCTTTGGTTGTTTATAAACAAACAAAAACTCTCCTAATTTTGGAAGACATCTGATTTCTCTGAACACTTGGGCAAATGCCTTTTTTTTTTTTTTGCTTTTCTCCTGATCCTTAAAGTCATTCTATTTGGCGGCTTTAACTTGTCTGAGAAGTAGAGAGGTAGCACCTGAGCACACATATCCATTTTGTGTGAGACGAGTTCCTGAGCCCGTGGAAAAGCTCTTGGTGAAAAGGAACAGGGTGGTAATAAAATCAAGAGACTGAAGTTGTCTTTCTGTCTCTGGGTCTGGCTGCTGAACTCCGTACCCACAGGGCTGCAGTTGGCTGCCCTGCATGGGAGCAGCCCATGCGTCTTCACAGAGAAGATGTGGGAAAGAACATCTCACACCTGATGGGTTCCCTATTCAAGTCAAAATTGCGAAGGCAAGGTTGGGTGAGGAGGGAAGAGGAGAAGGTTTTCCCGACCCAGCAGATACCTTCGGTGTTTGCCCTGGGGCATTTGGAGGCTACACATCCTCCCACCGAGCCTTTCATGTCATTGAATCATCATAGAATGGTCAGAGTTGGAAAGGACTTTAAAGATCATGGGGATCCAACCCCCCTGCCCTGGGCAGGGACACCTCCCACCACACCAGGTTGCTCCAAGCCCCATCCAGCCTGGCCTTGAACCCCTCCAGGGATGGGGCAGCCACAGCTTCTCTGGGCAACCTCTTCCAGGGTCTCACCACCCTCACGGCAAAGAATTTCCTCCTAAAGAAAGGATTTCTTCCATGTCCTCCATGGCTTCTCCAGACAGAGCTCTTCCAGGAGCCAAATGTTAAGAGTATCCCGCGTGTCTCGCTCAGGGATGCGCTGCTTTTATTACAACCCACTAATAGGTTAATGTACTTACAATGATTATGTTCCTATTTATGCTGGGTGGAAGTGGCTGCTTTTGTTAACCATTTATTACCGAGGGAGCTATTTTCGCTGTGTTCCACAGGATTATTTTCCAACACTGCAATTTGGTACTTGCTCAGCGGCTGGAAGGGATTGTTTCTTCCAGAGGTGACCTCCCCGCCGCTCGGCTGCGTGTCAGCGTTTGAGGAATATACTTGAGTTGATGGGTAGGTTGTGCACATCTCCTGACCTCAATCGTTTTCACACTGTGAGAACCGCTGGGAAGTGGTTTGACACGGAGTGTTTATAATCTCCATCAGAAGGAAGTGAAATTATAATGGGGCCATCTTAGCAGAAAGGAGACAGCCACCAGCCTCCCTGCTACAGTGGCCTTCTATGAGCCCAGCATTATAATTAGCGAAGAAACAAGTTGTAATTAAATTAGGAGATGGAAAGGCAGGAGTACAGCCACTGCGGAGCGCGGTTACTGGAGCGGTCGGAGGCAGCGAGGCTGGGACCACGGCGAAGGCTTTGCTATTCTGCACCCTGCAGAAGTCGGGCACTGGAAACCAGTCAGGATTCTCGACTGGTTAGGATGGGATGAATTACTGGATTTTTCCATGACAAGAGTCGCCTGCTCCTGGAGCCTCTGGTGTTTTAGTCCCCACCAGAAGAGGGGGACGGGGGATGGAGCTGGGAGTGGGGGAGATGCTGGACCCCAGGGACCCCTCCGGCACTGAGCACTGGAAGGTCCAGTGGCACATGCAGTTGGTGCCAAGGTCTGTGACTGCCCTTGTTTTGGGCTCAAAGAGGGCTCTTTTGGGAAGAAGCCACTGTTTGGGGGAAATGGAGCACCCAGGGGTGCAGGCCCTTTCCTGGAAAGTCTTTGGCATTCACGTCCATTCAGACTCACTTGGTTTGCCATCAGGGTTGTCGGTGACCCCTTTGCCAGCTGGAAAACCTGGGGCAGGGACGTGCTGCCCCATGGCACAGGATGTTCCAGCTCTGGCTCTGCCTCCGGGCAGGGACAGCCACCTCCACACCAGCACCCAGGCCAGATGTGCCACAGCTGCCCAGGCTGCCCACGTTCTCCCAGGTAAAAAACTCAGTGGAAGGCTTGGGATGAGACAGCCAGGAGCCAAGATTGGCCAATTCACCCTATTTTACCGTGGCACTAAGGGCTGCAGGACCAGGCTCAGGGTAACACGGCTTCTCCCGCTGTGGAGGGGCTGGTGAGTGCAGGCACTTGACCCTTTCCCCTGGGAGGGCACCCTGAATATTACTCATTCTCCCCAGGCTCCTCCCGAAGATGCCTCCTTGCATCTCTCAAGCCCCAGCAGCACTCCCAGCATGGCAGGAGCCGGCGGAGGGGCAGGTCTGAGCCCCCATCCCCATGGGGACAGGGGGGGGGGTGGCAGAAGGGGTGGGTGACAGCACCGAGGCTCAGCGACTCAGCCGAGAAGCTCTGGCCCCGCAGATTTATTTCCTGGCTTTTAGCCAGCCTAGGAATGAAAATACTCTAGAGGGTGAAAGGCTCATAGTCAAGAGCTCTTCACCTCTTCCCTGAAAGGACCTCTCATCCTCATTCATGCAGGGGTTTATTACCACTCCACCGCCTGGGAATAACTGCAAAGACGGAGCTCGGGAAGAAACCAGCCACCCGGGTGCCGCAGTGTTTAGAGCCGTTGGTTCTGGCTTCAAAGCGGAGTCACTTCAGGGCTCTTCTTCCTTCTTCTCACCCCCTTGATGGGCATTTTAATTCAGAGGCCCAAGCGGTGGCTTTAGCTGGTGGTCGGCCACCGAAAAGCAACTGTATTAGCTCCGGGGTTTGGGGTGGGGAACCCAGCAGGTTGTGAGTAATGGCCTTTTTTATTTATTTACTGGGAATTAGCACTCGAAAATAGCCAGAGAAATGGGGCCAGATGTGTCCTGCCCACCGCTGCCCCAGGCAGGAGCTCTGAGTGAGCCGGGCAGGTTGCTCCACGGTAGATTTTTCTCCTCCAGTGTGGCCAGAGAAGCCCTGACAAGGGACACAAGCATGGGCTGGACTCATGTGGCACCGAGGTGGGTGCTGGCACGGGGACTGTCACCAGTGTGTGGGATGCCCTGGCCAAGCTGGTACCCAGAGGGGCCAGGGGATGCAGGGATGGCGTTGGAATACCAGCCCTTCCCACCGGAGCAGGAGCCGCGGCTGCCACCCAGGCAGAGGCTCCCGTACCCACAAACAGCTTTGCCATCCCAGCGCAGCCAGCCTGCGCCGCACCGAAACAGGCAGCTAGAAAGTAAACAGTGTCTGAAACCTATTCTCATTAGGCTAATTTACGAATAAATTACCATATTCAATGGCCTTATTTTTACTGCTCGTTAACAGGCCCATGATAGGATGATAATTATGGGATTTTAAGTGGCTAATGGCAGCTGGGGCGTCAAAAGCAGTTTTTACGAATCTGTTTATGGCAGGGAAGGTGACAGGAGGGTGGGACACTGAGATGTTGGAATCGCGTGTCGGGGAAAAAAAAAGCTTTAATTGTTGAGTATTTATTAGAGAGGAGGGAAGACTGTAATTTAAAAATGAAACTCTGAAAAACAAAAAGGAAATTAATTAGTCTCCTAGCGCTCCGGTGGCTAGTGGTTAAGGAGGACCTCGCTGGTTTGCATGTGGCCTTGGAGGGTCTCCAGGGCCACTGCTTGCTGTGGCTGTCCCCGTGCCACTGGGCATCGTCCTCCCCACCCTGCTGAGAAGCTGGCACAGGATGCTGGGGGGACGAAAGAGACTTCAGCAGCATCATCTTGGGTCTGGGGGGTGTGAGGGGATGCAGCGTGCTGTCCTGCTGTGCCCTGTGCCATCACCCCGCGGTGGTTCCCACTGGCTGGTGGCTGCATCCCGGCTCCCCATCTCCCTCCAACCATCTCCCCCCGGCCCCGTTTCCCAATAACCAATATTTTCCCTACACATTTAGCCCGGCTGCTCATCATCTCCCATCTCCACCGATTCATCTTGATCCTTCAGTTTAGTATGCAGTGCTCGGAAAACAAACACGCACCAGACTGACAGTGGGAATAAATATCGTGGAGATGTTGATTAGCATTTGATCCCAGCTGGGCCTCTGGAAGCTGCAGCACTGGAATGCCTTGGCAGTTTTTTAATGCTGAATAATTTGATTAGATCAGTGGCTGAGCCTGCTGCTTGTGGTGAGATAAACCCTCCCAATGCCGCCGCTCCCCCCGGCGCCGCGCTCGCCCCGCTCCCACCCTTGGCTCGCTGGCTTTCCTTGATGGGGCTGGGGCTGTTCCGCCTGGAGAAGACTCCAGGGAGACCTCAGAGCAGCCTTCCAGGATCTGAAGGGAGCTCCAGGAGAGCTGGAGAGGGACTCTTGGTCAGGAAAAGTAGTGACAGGAAAAGGGGGAAGGGTTTTAAACTAGAAGAGGGGAGATTTAGATTGGATATTAGGAAGAACTTCTTTGCTGTGAGGGTGGTGAGACCCTGAAAGAGGTTGCCCAGAGAAGCTGTGGCTGCCCCATCCCTGGAGGGGTTCAAGGCCAGGTTGAAGGGGAATTGGAGAAATCTGGTCCCCCTAGAGGGACCTCTAAGGTCCCTCATTGTCTTCCAAGGTGGTGAGACCCTGGTCCAGGTTGTCCCGAGAAGCTGTGGCTGCCCCATCCCTGGAGGGGTTCAAGGCCAGGCTGGATGGGGCTTGGAGCAACCTGGGGTGGTGGGAGGTGTCCCTGCCCAGGGCAGGGGGGTTGGAACACGATGATCTTGAAGGTCCCTTCTATCCATAACCATCCAATGAAATACATCACTTAATCAACTCTATGATTCCAATTTAGCACAGCTGTTGGCTCGCATGGGCGGTGAGGTCCAGAGAACCCCGCAGATTGCTGCCTGCTTTAACACTGCCTTTTTCCTCGACCTCCTGGCTCCCCATGCCCAGCGACAACCAAGCCCAGCCCTGGCCCGGCTCACCAGCGGCTGCCAAAGGCTCTCTCTGCTTCACCCAGGGATGTCAAACAGCTGCCCAGAGACTTCCAGCCTCTCCTCTGTGTCATCGCCCACGTCCCCTCCACACGCTGACATGACAGCAACCAACGGTTCCCTCTCAAAAAAAACAACAACCACACAGGAATCACACTTATTTTATGCTTGTTTTGTTCTTTCTTTTTTTTTTTTTTTTTTTTTTTCCCAAAAAACGCGGGGAAAAGACCCCCC
>VZRU01010827.1:150211-166626 GCA_013398155.1 Pedionomus torquatus
CTCGTAGGAGCCCCCGTCACCGAGTCGGCAGAACCGGCTTTTTAGCACTTTGTTTGGCTTTAATTAAACAAGTGGCCGATCACGGGCTTTGCGTTTTTGGAGGCTTCTGAAAGACAACAGTTGCTAAATGTACAGAATGACTCTTTTTTTTTAAAAAAAAAAACAAAACAACAAAAAAAACCACCCCCAAAACAACCCCCCCCCGGCTCTATAAAGGGTTAGAAGGGGGAAATAGCCTTCTCCATAAATAACAAGCGAAGAATATAGTTTAAAAATAAAACGTCAGGGACTGATGCCATATCATATAAAATTTCTGGAGCTTGGCCGCTCCCAGCAGGGAAAGTGCTGACTGTGACAAGCCAGGGGAGGCCTTTGAATCCATCAGAAAATAAAAGTTAAGCAGCGCCCGGTGCTGGGCCGGGCTGGCCCGATCCATCCCGATTTATCGGCCCTCCCGCAAAACACAATAACTGCCGGGTGCGGATCGTTCAGCCCCTGCGTGCTAATGAAGTCTGCATTAATTAGCTGCTGTGGATTGATTTTCATGATTTGTCTGTCTGGGCCCCCTCTGATGAGTCTGGAGGAACTTGGTGCTTGACCTTCACCGCGTTCAATGAGAGATGGGAGACGCCGCCTTCCCCAGGCTTTGGGGGGGGCTTTTTTGGGGCTCATCCTGGTGCTTTCCCTGGGTGGGGGGGTGAGGGTAGCCCCGACCCCCGGGGGCTCTGCTCTCCCTCCCTCCTTCCCGTGATGGTTCTGAGGCTGTGGGATGTGCTTGTGTATTTTTATTTCAACAATTCTTGCTGCAGCACAGGGAAAAGGCAGTGCCATCCCGGCTTGGCGAGACGAGGGTCTGGGGTTTTTTTTGGGGGGGGGAGGATGGAGAGAGAGCCTGGATCCCCATCATGAACCCGGAGTGTTTTTGCAGGGGATGCCGGTGGGAAAAATAACAGTAAACTGATTTTAAAAGGCATTTGGAGGGGTCTCTACACCCCCTTCCACCCCACCGCCCAGAAGCTTTTCAAGTGGAACAGCCTGCAGCTATTACAATAAACACCTCAGCCGCAACCTGTCTCTCATTTGCATATTAGCGGCCTTAATTTTGATGAAATATGCAAATGCATGCAAAATGAAATTCATCTCATAATGACACAAGGCGATTAAACAATTTTTATGCTTAAATATTCTGTTTAATGAAATCAAACAGACCCATGCGTGTGACAAATTTGCCTCAGCATGGAGAAATTAGCGGATATCAAAAAACTAACACAGAATCCCAAACACGGGACGCACTGCGCTGGGCATTGAAATCGCCTCTTCAGCGTGAAAATAATCAGTGTTTCTGATAACCAAATGAACTGGAAATTCTATTACAGAGAAAAGCTAAAATAAGTTAGCGGCGAGGTACTTTGTTTCCTGCTCTCTGAAGAAATCCCCTTCTCTGGCCATCTTTTATTTATGTTCCAGCTGTTCAATGGAGTAAACACGCTTGCAGGTTCTTTTTGGGGCATTTCACAGAATCACCTAGGTTGGAAGGGACCTTTTAAGATCATCTAGTCCAACCAGTGGGAAAAAAAAAAACCACAACCAAAAAAATAAATAAAAAAAACCCCCAACAACCATAAACACCACCCCACCCAACACTAAGCCATATCCTTGGGCACCAAGTCAACTTCCCTCCTGAATCCCTCCAGGGATGGTGCCTCAACCACCTCCCTGGGCAGCCCATTCCAATACCTGACAACCCTTTCAGGAAAGAAATATTTCCTAATATCTATCCTGAACTTCCCCTGGCGCAACTTGAAGCCATCACCCCTTGTCCTATTTGTGCCTTTTTAGACCCAAAGATGATCGCACGGCCTCGCTCAGCTGCAAACAAAGCATCCTTGGTGGGTCTGGGACTGCTGGAGGATGGTGGTGCTGGTTGGGTGCTGTGGGGTCCGGTCCTGCTGGCGTGGCATGGTGCTGGCACTGCTCCTGCTCCATAGTCCCCGTTGCCAGCTTTGAAAAGCTATAATTATGCTCCTGGTTGCTAGTGCTGCAGAGAATTGTTTTATTAGATGTGGGAGTCCAGAGCTGGGCACCTGCTCATACATCCCCCCCCCCCACGTCAGCGTGTGGGTTAAAGCTCGCACCGAGCTCGTTAAATGCATCCTTTGCCTTCCTCTGCCATCTGATNCCAAGCCCCATCCAGCCTGGCCTTGAACCCCTCCAGGGATGGGGCAGCCACAGCTGCTCGGGGCAGCCTGGTCCAGGGTCTCACCACCCTCACAGCAAAGAAGTTCTTCCTAAAATCTCACCTCAATCTTCCCTCTTTCGGTGTAAAATCATTCACCCTTATCCTATGGCTCCAGTCCCTGACCAAGAGTCCCTCTCCAGCTCTCTTCAGATCCTTCAGCTCCTCCTGGAGCTCTCTTCAGATCCTGGAAGGCTGCTCTAAGGTCTCCCTGGAACCTTCTCCAGGCCAAACAGCCCCAGCTCTCTCAGCCTGTCCACACAGCAGAGGGGCTCCACACCTTGGAGCATCTTCGTGGCCTTCTCTGGACCATTATCTCCCAGCATTTCATTTCAGTTTTGATCTCCATCCATCAAGTTCATGGATTTTTAGTGCACTTAGAGGGTGACAATGGTGTTAGCTATGGGGAAGTCACCTCCTTTTCGAGAAGAAGAAACCTGTTAGGAATTATTTCCAGTTTGGTGGCTGGTTCCTCCTCCTCTTCCCAGTGCTCTGCTCCCCACTGAATCCAGCCCTTCCTCCTGCAGAGGTTGGAAACTCATGGTGTAGGAAACCCAATCCATGAGAACCAGTCTGGACCAGTAAGGCTTGTTCTTGTTTTCACGCTGGAAGAAAGGTCTGCGGTGGACCCCCAGGTGTAATGCTAAGCCTCTTACCATTAATGGCTTGTCCAGATGTCCTCCCTTTCCCCTCTCCATTCAGATATGATAAACCCAAGGTAATTTAATAGTAGCCCCATGCACACTTGTGTTTTATTTTTCCACAGACTATTTTCATTACAAATACATTTTAAAAGGAGGTCGCTGCTGATGGTTTTCCCATGTTCCAATTAATTTTGTTGTGCCGAATAACAGGTAAATTCACAACTGGCCTCGTCGTTTTCTAGACCCAGAGGTGCTGCAGATCTGCTGGGACACCTGATGGGATGGCTCTCCAGGATGCTCTCCCCAATACTTAGCCTACCTTCTTAGTTGTTTTTTTGTTTGTTTGTTTTCAAACAAACGTGTGTCTCGTGCATCTTTCTACCAGGAAAAGAGAAAATTTGGAATCTTTATCTCTGCTTGGGTCCAACTCTTTCTAGCTCCCATCCAACAGTGGCACAGCAGGCAGCCTGCCCATCACCTTCACCTTCACCTCCACCTGCCCTTGCTAAAGGAAGCTGGAAGATCAACCCAAGGCTTTTTGTTGGTTCAGTTTTCCTCCAAGAGCCCCTTCCTGCCATGAAGGAGCTGTGGCCGATGCACAGCACCTCGCTTTGCTCCAGTCACTGACACAGTCCGGCACCTTCCCATGGACCGAAACGATAGCGGGTTTGGAAAGAATCTTCCCTTTCATCTGTCACTGCAGCTCCATCCCGAATTTTCAGTCTGGGATCTTTTTGTTGCCTCTCCCATCGGAACAGCCTCCAGATTCTCCTGTTTCCTCCCTCTCACTCCCTCATGCCCCGGCTGCTTGGGCTGCGCTGTGTCCCAGTCCCGTTCCTCTCGGTCCCACTCTGCATCTCCCTAATTTTCCTGTGTCCTCTGCTGCTGGTGGCATTCGCATCTCATCCCAGGATGAGTCTCCTCTCTACACTTTCTTGACGGGGTCTTTATTTGCTCTTTCAGGCTATTAACAGCACTTATAAGCTGCAGCCGCCCCACTCCCCCCCAACGATGCTCATCCCCTTGCTCCGGTTCATCTCCCACAGTGTCTGACCGTCTTCTGCTCCCAACATTTCCACTGTCCCATCACAGGCGAGTGATACTGGTGCTGCTGGGCAGCTCTGGAGCCGTTAACCCTCCCACCCAAGGCTTTGTGCAGCTGGAAATACCATCGCTGCCTCCTGATTCACAGTCTTGTTTTTTAACTACTGCTCTGTCCTTCTGGCCTCACACTCCCCTGCGCAGCGTGGCCCCGGCTTCCCCTCCTCTCCTTCTGGGCTGTCACAGCCTAATTGATGATTTTAGGGAGTAGTTGACTCAGGCTGCCTGGTTTTTGCTCTGAAAGTTCATTCCCGCAGCCTGGAGCTGGGAGGCCGGGCTGGGACGGCTCCGTCTCTGCTTGGAAATTGCCCTGAGGTGAAGTTTGTCCCGGTGGACCAAGGGACATGCCACGCTGTGCCATGCCATGCCATGCCATGCCATGCTGCCACACAGAGCATATCTCCCCATCTCCCCAGCCCCGTTAACGACCGCACAAGCCATTTTCCACACCCTCCTTGCTCCAAGGGGGGAGACCCCCCCCCTCCACAACCCAAGCGTGGGGGCTCTGGGCAAGCCCCTGCCAGTCCCCTCGCTCGGTGCCTCTGCCCGGGACGAGGCTGCCTTTCCCTCTGCCAAAAACGACACAGAGCTGGGAGCCATGAGCCGCGGCGTTGAAGCCCGGACCCCTGCCAGGCCTCATAGCACAGCCGTGATGTAAGAGCAGAAAGTCAGCAAAACCCCCCCAGCGCTCGCGCACGGGAAAGTTAACCCTTGCGGCGAGGGAAGTCCAGGGGTGCTGGTCCCTGAGAGATGCCACCTGGCCCCTCACCTCGAGCTCCCAACCCCTTGCATCTCCTCTGCTGGCACCCTGGGCACCTGCGGGACGTCTCCTCCCTCCGGGATCAGCCCCAGACACTGTTGTCATAGACTGATAGAATGGTTAGAGTTGGAAGGGACCTTAAAGATCACCCAGTTCCAACCCCCCTGCCCTGGGCAGGGACACCTCCCACCACACCAGGTTGCTCCAAGCCCCATCCAGCCTGGCCTTGAACCCCTCCAGGGATGGGGCAGCCACAGCTTCTCTGGGCAACCTCTTCCAGGGTCTCACCACCCTCACAGGAAGGAAGTTCTTCCTAACATCCAATCTAAATCTCCCCTCTCCTAGTTTAAAACCATTACCCCTTGTCCTGTCACTCCATTCCCTGATCAAGAGATCCCCCTGATTTCTCCTGTACTCTCCTTTAGGGACTCAAAGGGGCTCTAAGGTCTCTCCAGAGCCTTCTCCAGGCTGAACGCCCCCAGCTCTCTCAGCCTGTCCTCCCAGCAGAGGGGCTCCAGCCCTCCCAGCATCTCCGTGGCCTCCTCTGGCCCTGCTCCAACAGCTCCATGTCCTTCTTGTGCTCCTCCACGTTGAAGGAATCGGTGGCTGGTTTCCCCCTCTCAGCGGTGGGCTGCACCAGCTCCCTGGTCCATGCCCAAGCGGTGATGGAGGCTCTGCCCTGCCCGTACCAGGGCGGCATCCCTGAGCTTCCCACAGCATCCATCTCCTCCAGTCCTGGCACCCCTTGGTGGGTGCCACGATGGTGTCCCATCCTCATGCTCTGTCTGGCCTCCACATTTAAATCATTCCTAAGGCAACAGGTTACAGGCTGAGAAGTCCTTAAATTATCCGAGAAAGTTTATGAACTTTCACAGCATAAAATGAATGTGACATTTCCTCACCATAATAAATGTTCATCAGAAATGACTTGATCCAAACAACCTTGTGCTACAAAGCCATCGGGCCATGAAAAACCTTTGACAAAACAATCTCCTTTAAATGTGGCTTTGCTGGAATTAGGGCTGATTACGATCAGGTGGCTTGGTATTTTGACCTTGTTATACTCTCATTATTTTGACAATTCACTGAATATTTGTAATATTTCACTCTGGAGGAGCGTTCTCACAATGTGAGGTGTGTATAACCGCTGTATTCATTTTATTTTTTTTTTTCTGTATGGGTTTAGCTTGATCAGGAAGAGCTGATGCGCCGTACACTTTCCTTGCTGCTCTCTCAAAGTAGGACATTTTGGGTTAATAAAAAATGATGGAGAAAGGTTCTTCATCCAGAGACCATCTAGAAAAACGCACCCCTTTTTTTATTTTATTTTATTTTAATGGTGAGGACTCACACTGTGCTGAGCCCTGCTGACGTTGGGAGCTACAGGACCCACAAACCGTGCATGCAGGTGACTGGGGAGCACTGGGAGGGCACTGGGGAGCAATCCTGGCCCTGTCCACATGTGGTTCCAGCACTGAGGTGGGTTATTATTTTTTTTTTTCAGGGACCAGACAAGCAACGCCTCAATAAATAGGCAGAGTGGATGCAATTCCAGGCTCATATCATGTTACAGTAATCAGAGGATAAAATTGTTTTTCGCTGTGACCTTGTTACAACCATTTCTGAAGTCTGTGGAGAAAACTGCACTTCTCTATCAGTCCTCCCCTCAGAAAACGTTGCTTTTCCTCTCTCTGAAGTCAATTAAAAAGGAGCTTGGGTTGGGGAAGGGGATGAGGGAGCGCTGCGGGGATGCTCTGGGAGGGCCGGTGGGGTTCGGGAGCTCCCATCTCGGGATGGACCCAGCACAGGAATCACATGAAGGGGTGGGGGCCTGATAGGGCTTGTTAATTGATTTGCTTTTGATAAACGCGAGCCTGAGTTTATTGTAAAAACTCCCGGCACAATTGGAGGGCTGCCTGTTATTATCTGGCTAAATAAATACGGGTTAGCAACAAATTTGAAACATCTGCTTGGGGCGAAACTGTCTCTCTGTTAAGACTTTCCCAGTCATACAAGAGCCCTTGTAGGAGGGAGACGGTGTGGGAGCCCCCGGGCTGAGGAATGCGTGCGGGAACCCGGCTGTCCAGGACATCGGCCGCCGTTGTGTCTGAGTGGTCCCGATGGGACTCTCACTGCCCTGGGATCTCCAGTGCTCCTGGGAATCATGGAATCATAGAATCATGGAATCATAGAATCATGGAATCATCATAGGAGGGACCTTAAAGACCATCCAGTGCCCAGAAGGAGCCAAGCTGGCCAGGCTGTGCCTCCATTTCCCCCTCTGTAGAGCAGGTATCTGCCTGCAGGTAATCCTGGTCCCACCACTGAAAGTGCTGCTGGTGCCCTGGGGACTGTTACAGAATCATCATAGAATCATAGAATGGTTTGGGTTGGAAGGGACCTTAAAAACCACGCAGTGCCACCCCCTGCCCTGGGCAGGGACACCTCCCACCACCCCAGGTTGCTCCAAGCCCCATCCAGCCTGGCCTTGAACCCCTCCAGGGATGGGGCAGCCACAGCTTCTCGGGGCAACCTCTTCCAGTGCCTCACCACCCTCACAGCCAAGAAGTGGAAGGAGGAATTTCATCTGGAGTGGCTCAGGCTTTAAAGACGTTCCTAGACACCTCCTGCTCACCCCACGGAGCTGAAATCCGAGGGAGAAGCTGCCCCAGAGAGCTGCTGAGCACTGGGGTGCAGCTTCTGAGGATGAGGACGGCATTGGTGGGTGCTCCTGGAGTTTCCCAGGGCTCCCCAGGGGCTGGGGGACTGAGCTCAGCTGCCCTTGGAGATAAGATAAATGTGGGGATGGGGGTGGGTGGGAGGAGGGAGGGCTTTCTCACAGGAACCTTGTGGGAAAAGCGAAACCTCCTGTCGTGGTTCACTAACTGCCCGCCTAATGATATCCCCAGGGGGGAGCCGGGCAGGCGCCATAAAACCAAGCAGTTTGCCCCGGAAATGGGTGAAGAGACGTAAATATGCTGAAGAGATGCAAATGTGCCACCCTGCAGGAGCCGGTGCCCTGATCCGTGAAGACACAGTGGGATTTGGGGACCGGGCTGCCTTTGCACCCCATCCTCACACGTGGCACATCAAGGCTCCCCACGCATCGATGCTGGGGCCGCAGCCCCAGGGTCCTGGGGACACCGTGAGACACCAGAGGGGGTCATGTAGCCCCACATGGGGACACTCACGGTGGCCAGCATGTGTCCTTCCACGGTGCCCTGTGGGGGTCCCCAACCACCTGTTGGGATGGCCAGAGCTGGGTGAAGGAGGCTGGAAACCCAGCTCAGATGAGCACCCACCTTCACTGGCGTATTTGATGGGTGTTGGACGTGAGGGAGGTTGGAAATCGCAATCCATGTCAGCGTGGCACCGAGCAGGGCTTCGGGGCTGCTGATGCAACGGTTTTATATATTTTTGGATGCATGGGATGCTTGATACTGGATAAATAACACTGCCTGCATCGGCGGAGGCAGCGTGGAGCAGGGGCTGTGAGCGCACGCTGGGGCCAGGCTGTCCCTGAAGCACTGGAGGATGCCGTGGAGACGAGCTCCGTGTTAACCTCATGCACCAGGAATTCAAGAAAGCCACCTTGGCCACCCTTATCCTTCCTCCCTCGGTGTCTGAGACAGGCCAGATCCCGTCAGCTGGTCATCTGCCTGGATCCTCCTAAATCAGTGCTCTGCTCTCATTTTTTTTTAAATTTTTTTTTTTAAATTATTTTTTTGGGGTTATATTCTTTTTTTTTTTTTTTTTTAATTTTTTTTTTTGGGGGTTTTTTTTTTTTTTTTTTTTTTTTTTTCCAAGCACAATCCTATCTCCTCACCGTTGGACAGCGGCCAAACGCAATCACTTCCCTGAAAGACTCGCTAAATATGTTCAGCAAAAGAATTTAATTAGCCTCTTTCTCTCCCTCATGAAGCTTTTTAAGAAAAAGGGGGATGGAAAAGGAAAAGAAAAAAAGCTCCCTGTCTTCCGAGCCCATCTCCTCAGCTCGGTGTTGTAGCTTTGCTGCTCTGTTCAGGATTTTAGTGTATTTCCGACTGGGAAAGTTGAGCCCATCATGGGATCAGACCCATCCTGCCCGTGCATCCCAGTCTCCCCGGGCATTTCGGTGGCAGGAGCCGTGCATCCCCCCGGAGGAGTCCGTTTACAGATACTTGCAGTTTAAAGGAGAGTTTGGTTGGGAGTTTTGTTTTCGGTCTGAACTCTTGCGAGGGATGAATCACAGCTACATAGGTTTGGCTGAGCCTACAGGGGTTTTGCTGAGAGACACGAATGCGAGGGAACGCAGGGACTGGTGTATGACCCTCACCAGCAGAGCCCTCCTAACCAGCTCTGTGTATCTCGGGGTGGAGGCTCCCCTGTATCATCCTGCCATGGCTATCCCGCTCTTCCACCCTGCGATGGAAAGACCCTCAGCTTTGCTGCCAAAAAAACCTCACCCGAAAATCACAGAACCACAGAATGATAGCGAGTTGGAAGGGACCTCTGGAGATCATCTACTCCAAACCACCCTGCCCAGAGCAGGTCCACCCAGAGCAGGTCCCACAGGAACGCGTCCAGGTGGGTTTGGAATGTCTCCAGACATTCTCTCTTTGGGCAGCCTCTTCCAGGCCTCTGGCACCCTCAAAGGGAAGAAGTTCCTCCTCATGTTGAGATGGAACTTCTTATGTCCAAGTTTGTGCCCGTTCCCTCCTGTCCTGTCCCTGGCACTGCTGAAAAAAACCCTGGCTCCATCCTCCTGACACCCACCCTTGAAGTATTTATTAGCGTTGATCAGAACCCCACATCAGTCTTTTCCTCTCCAGGCTAAACAGACCCAAGTCCCTCAGCCTTTCCTCATCAGAGACACATTCTAGTCCTCTCATCATCTTTGTAGCCCTCTGCTGCACCCTCTCCAGCAGTTCCCTGTTCTTCTTGAACTGGGGAGTCCTAAACTGGACACAGCACTCCAGAAAATCCTTCCTTTCTGCATCGGCAAGAGTTGATGAGAACATTACCCTTGTGGTTATTGTCACCCAAGCCAGGCCTCAGGACAGCCGAGGGCAGGACCTGTGTAGTCCCTGGGGAGTAGATCCATGCGGATGGAGCCCAGGAGCCCTCCAACGTGCCGGTGGGGCTGGCTGAGGTGCCTGCTGTCAAGCTAACGAGTTGGGAACCAATTTGTTATGAAATTTATGAAATGTTATGTAACTGCGAGGAACCAAAAGACAGACTCTCTTAAAATGATATCCTTGTTAATAATCTCCTTCATCCATCACTGCTGCTCAAGGATCCTCTTGTTTTTATGCAGAACATAAATTATTGGGGGCGGAGGGAGGAGCTCCACAGGCGATGGGAATTATAAACAGCTGGTTGACCACAAATTACACCTCCTGCATCATCAGTGAACGCATGTGAGAGCAGCGACTGCCCTCCACGAGCACCCTTGCCAGGGCTGGGGACTACAGGGACAGTCGCAGGGCTTTGAGGAAGACCAGGACAATCCCAAGCTGGTACTATCCACTGGCCCTAGAACCTGCTGCTATTTTAGGTCTGATGATGAAGAACCCATATTTTTATTGTACCTACTCCGTGCCCACATCGCTGTGTGTACCAGGACACCCTGCACATCAGATGTCCCTCTTCCTCCTGCCCAACATCTCTCAGATACCAACTTCAAATCTGACCCGACACATTGAGAACATCAGACCTTGGATGCCAAACTCCCTGCCCTGAGAGCCCAAAATTTTAGAGGAGGAGAACTCAGTGTTTTCTGAATCCTCCCCTCCTTTTTTTTTTTAGGTTTCCTGGGTGTTTACCCAGAATCACTCCTCACTTCTGCAAATCTTGGCCACCGCTTCTATTTCATAGCATCTGTGTGACGGGGCCAAAGCTAATGCTGATGTTGGCTTTCGTACGAAGCTAAGGGTTAAGGGGAAGGGATCAAACCACAGAATATAGAGTGAATGCAGCTTTTCTTGTTCTTGCTGCATTGTGATATATTTAAACTTTCATTTAGCATAAATACTGTAGGTCAAACACCAGACAGATTCACCAATTATATTTTCCCCTATTAGATGAAATATGTTTCTAATTTGGCTATAGTTTTGTTTTATTAGACCTGTGGCAGCAAGGGTGACCCTGTTTCAAAATAACCTTTTCAGATCATTTAGCCCTGGCCTTTTGCAAATAGAGTTTGATAAAGCAAAAATGTGCCAGTCTATTTTTTAAGTGAGGGTTATGTGAACCCAATTCCTTCCCCGAGTCGAGCAGGGGCCCCACCGGAGCTTCGGAGCCCTAAGAAAAGCGTTATGTTACAGCCGCCTATCTGCACGCCGGAGCGAGCCCCGCAGACCCGATGTGCAGAGTTCAGAACCAAAACGTTGTTTATTTTGCGTAGCGGATTCGGGCCAGAGGATTTTTGTCTCTTTAAAACGTAATAAAATATAGTATTAGCATCTCCCAGCTTTAAAGGCTTTCAAGCCTGGCAGCCTTTGAATTGCCCGTTGAAAGGACGGCGCGGCGCGACTCGCTGGCCCCAGCGACAGATCTCCCTGGTTTTCTTAAAAGTAAGGAAGAAACCTCACTGAAGAAACCTCTCTGAAGCAGAGAGCAGGCAGCCGGCAGGTATCTCCCAGGATCAGCTTCTGCTTTTTTTGTATGTGGTGAAAAACAGATAGATTAGTTATTTTTACTGTATGCAATTCCATTTTTTTCTTTTTTTATTTTCTTGGATTTTTTTTTTTTTTTTTCTCCTGGCTTATCTGATCCGCTTATTTTACCAAGGGCTTTATTTCCTCCAGGCTCCGAGGCTCGAAAGCTCAAAGCCTCTCGGAGCCTCGCAGCCCTTTTCAGCCTCCGCAGCAGATACCCATCAGCTCTGATGGCTGTGGGCTGTCGCTGCCGTTATCACTCCTGCTTTACAAATCCATGGAGGAGCTTCAACAACGCGCCCGCCTGCGTCTGCACAAGTTTTCCTCCGCACCCGGGGTCTTCATCCCGGCTTCATCCCTCCTCGGAACCCGGGTGCCTTGGTCTTAAAGCCAAGAGCAGGACGAGCTCCTCCACCAGAGGGGATATCTCCTTAAATAGAAGTTTCTTAAACTGTCCTCCCTACTTTTTTTTTTTTTTTTTTTTTTGCAAAAAGTGCCTACTTAAGTAACTTCTCCCTTTCCCTGGCTCCTTCAGTCATATTTTTGGGATTCATACTGATCAAGTGATGGCAAGGGAGCAGTCCCAGAAAAAAAATCCCCAGGGAAGCCACAGATTATCTATTTGGAAGAACTTCTTTGCTGTGAGGGTGGTGAGCCCCTGGAACAGGCTGCCCAGAGAAGCTGTGGCTGCCCCATCCCTGGAGGGGTTCAAGGCCAGGCTGGATGGGGCTTGGAGCCACCTGGTGTGGTGGGAGGTGTCCCTGCTCAGGGCAGGGGGGTTGGACCAGGATGATCTTGAAGGTCCCTTCCAACTCTAACCACTCTATGATGCTGGATGGCTGGGTCCTGGGTGCTCCCGGCAGCTCTGCTTCCCTTGAGTTTCTCCTGCAGCTCATTTGGCTTGCAGCGCGTGATTAGCCTCTGCAAAAAATAATCACAAACAGCCCGAAACGTGGCACTGGCGTGTCCTCCTTCTGGCGGCTTGGTTTATGTGGCTGCGTCCCTGTGTGAATTGACGCCATCGAGGGCAGGAGCTTGCCCTGCAAACCAGCAGGGATGATGCCATCGCCGCCGCTTTCCTCATCGTGAGTCACTGGGATTCCAAATCTTCCTTGCGAAATCAAAGCTGGTCAGAAACCAGGATGTGTCCGATGCAGAAAATGGTTTGTAAAACAGTATTTTGAACGGAGAGAGCCACGCCTTCGAGTTTTCCAAAATTTGCTATGCTTAGCAAATATCGCTTCTTGCTGGTTAAATATTTGATGAAGTGCAGTGACAGAGCCCGAATGAAAAGTCTCAGCAGTAGCAAAGCGAAACCCCTGTAAAAATGAACTCGAAATCAATATATTCCTGCGAAACGTTCTCATGTCACCGAGATTGCAGTTTCCACTGGAAATGCTCCATCAGAAAATTTCCCGCTAATGCTGCTCCGAGCCTGGAACCCCAGAGCTGCACCATTTCAGACGCCGTTCAAAGCTATTTTCCTTAAGTCTTTAAAACCTTTTAAGTCTTTATGGAGAGAAAATCCCTCCCTGCGCTGTCAGTGAATTTAAAGGGCATCATCTCGCAGGTGTGGGAGGACGCTCTTCTCTGCTTCTCTCCAGGGGGATAAAACACTCTGCAGGTTCCCCATCTCCCCGTGTCCCAGCTTAGCGGATCCAGGCGACTTTAGCTCTTCACTTCCTTGGTTCTCCTCCTCTGCCGTGCTTTTCTTTTTCCTCATTGCCTTCCGTGAGGGATTTCAAAAGAGGATTTGCTCTGCCCCTAAAGCCAAGCACCCCCTCCTCAGTCCCAGTATGATTTGTGCTCCCAGGGGGTCCCTTCCAGCCCCCAACAGGCTGCCAGGACCCTCTGGTTTCTCCTGTCAACCCCAAGAATTTCCACTTGCTCTGGAGGCTGCTGCCAACCCCGAAGACCTCTTGGACCTGGGCAAAGCTCTTGCACCGCAGGGAGAAGGTGGAACTCGATCTTAAGCAAAACAGAAACCTCACCAAGAGTTTCAACTGAACATCCGAGGTTGGAAGGAGGAAAATTTCCAGCATCTCAGCCCAGCTGGGTAGTCGGGGGCTGGATGTGGCTGGTGGGGCTGGAGTCCCCAGCCTGGGGCGGCTGGTAGAGCCGTCTATCGCTTTCTCTCCTACCTGCACCTCTGCTCCGAGACGGAGATTCCCTGGGAAATGGAAATAAGGGAATAAGGAAAATAATAATAAGGGAAACCCTCCAGCGATGTGCTGTCTGGTCATTCATTGCCATTCCTCTTCCCATCCTCTATTTTCATCCGGGTGCTTTGTCCTTTGTATTAAAGGACAATTCTGGGTCACAACACTTGGAGGCTGATGCGAAAGTGAGTGGAGAAAGCAAATTTAATTCTACATAGAACCCTAACTTGGGAATATTGCCCCTGGGAGGTCAAACCCCAGTCCAGCACAGCAGATACGCCGAAAATTAACTCTGGACTTCAGTCTGTCCTGGGAAAAAGGATGTATTTTTGAACGGAGGATGCAGAAAACGGCAGCACATGGCAGGGTGAAGGGAAGCAGGTGCAGATCACCAAAACGCTCTTCAGCTTTTCAACACGAATCATAGATACTCCAGTATCCCAAAAACTGAAAGGGGATCAAATGTCCCCAAATGGTAAAATCTCTAAATAAGAACAAGGCACATGTGTTTTTAAAACGAATCCTGCGGTCTGAATGTTGTAAGTTACAGCAGCCATAAATTTTATTTACAGTCCTGTTAAAGGATATTCTGTTTACAGCGTCTGATAACTGTCCCGGGGACTGACTGGGGATCTCAGAGGCTGGAAAAGCCCATAATTTCTTTTATTCAGAAGAACGGGGAGGAGCAGCATGATGTTCTCAAAACAGCTTCAATTTTCCAAGAGCTGCGTGTCTGCTGCCTGCCTCAGCCTCTCCAGCGACTGCAGGTTCTTTATACGACAATGTTTCCTATAAAAGCAATATTTCACATATGAGATAGGATATTAATCTTTGCCGAATAACACCCCTGAACATGCTGCTATCCCTTACTAGATAGGGGTGGGTTGTGTGGAAATAAACCGATAAAGATTGGACTCCTTCCATTTTTTTTTATTTATAAATATACTATTTCTATAATTGGGAGATGTATCCGCTGTGGGATGCGTGATACTCTGTGTGTTCCTGCCCCGTCCCTGAGCATTGCCCCAGCGTTATTGATGGGAAGGGCCATCCTTCAGCAACACGCTGGTGGCTGCAGGGAGCAGCGTTTTCCACCCCAACCAGCTGGGAACCAACAGGAAGAAAACTCTTTTTGGCTTTTTTTTTTTATTTTTTTCCCCTCCTTTGAGGAGCCCAACGTCGGGCAGGAGGTGATGGGGAGCGGTGCTGCCACGCAGGTTTCTCCTCATCACCGATGCTGTTAACGAAATGTGGTGAGATACGGATTCTGGTTTAACCTCCAGAAACAACGGGACGTGGCTTTTCCCTAACAGTTGGAAACTCGCCCACGCCACTACACACGTCGTGTTTTCCCACCCAGCGCCACGGTCAGCTCAGAGATATTTAGGTATTTTGTTTGAAGTATTTGAATTTCAGCATTCCTGAAGGAATTTTTCACTGTGGTTTATTGCCTAAGAAACAGGGTTATTTAAAGTAAGATTATTGTAAACAAGGAGGCTGGGATTTACCTCTCACTGGTCGATGGTGTGTGCTCCACTGGGGCTGTGTGAGGTTCCCAGCACCGTGGGCTGGGGACTGGGAGAGGAGCCAGCCTTCCCCGTCACTGGCCCAGAGCTTTAAGGTGATGCCCGTGGAGAACCCAGCTGTGATGCCCAGAGCATTCTGCTGGCCTCGGGGGGACTCACTGGTGACACCAGAGGACAGTGAAGGCTGGCAACCCCCTGTACCCCAAGGAGGAGCCCGGCTGGGGTTTCCAGACCCAAAGTAGTTAACGTGATGCAGAATCCAGCAAAGTTTGGGTGACAAAAGGGACACCCACTGCAAACTTTCTTATTCACATGTTGTGACTGAGACACTTATTGGTGGGTTAACGCCCGTATTTGCAAAAGGCAAGTAGGGGGTTGTTTAAGGGAAACCAAAGTGCCGTGGGATGCTCTGCTGGCCCCCTGCAGCCCCCAGCACATCGAGCAGGAGGTGATGGGGAGGACACCCAGGCACTGGTGTGGGGTCTTCCCCACCCATGGCATTGCTGCTGTGGGGCTGGGAGACAGCTCAGGGAGCTCCCAGCTCAGCAGGGTTGTTCCAGCCCCTCGGCTGGCCCTGTCGTGTCCCCAGGCAGGCACGGTCAGGCCCCCAGCTGCCCATAGGGAGGTGTAGCCAGCCCAGTCTTCAAACAAATGGCAAGTGCTTTGACCACACAGGACGGCTCCCTCCTCCCGAGGACTGAGGTTGGAGCTGGAGCTGGGAAAGGTGGCTCATTTCATTCTTCTGGATGGGTCCAGGAAGCATCCCTGTGTCCCCGATCTTGCCCCGGCCACAGAGTCAGCGTGACCTTGCTGGCAGCACCCAGGTCCTCCTGGGTTGTGTGTCTTGGGGCTCTCCAGGACGTGCTCATCTGGAGGCTTCTTCTGCATAAGACATAACCAAAGAGATTCTTCAGCAACGGAAAAGTTATTTTCCTAAACTGACATTAATGTTTTTTCCATTAATTGGAAGAGATTCTGAGGCTTTGGAAAGCCTTAAAGTGATATCACTGTGAAAAGTTGTGAAAAAAAAAGTAATCACACTGAAAAAGGCTTATGAAATCCAGACATTTTCCAACCAAAAGGGAATTTAAAATAAGCCCCTCTTCCTACCCTCCCGGGGCCTCCACGGTGGAAGGACTTGAGATATCAAAGGGCATCTGCCCTTGGTGGGGTTGCATGATATGGGCCAGGAGATTGTTTCGGCTGGCACAGGGAGCAGCCATCCCACCCCATCCCATGCCATGCCATCCCATCCCATCCCATGCCATGCCATCCCATCCCATGCCATCCCACCCTATCCCATCCCATCCCATCCCATCCCATCCCATCCCATCCCATCCCATCCCATCCC
>VZRU01010828.1:18049-28939 GCA_013398155.1 Pedionomus torquatus
CGGATCTGGTCCTCGGTGAGCTGCACCTCGATGAGGGGCCGCACGGTGGTGAAGAGCTTCCACCAGGGCCAGCCCTTCACCCCCTTGTTCTTCTTGATGTTCTTCTGCACGCACCGGATGGCCAAATCCTGGATCTGCACAGCGTACACGGGGTGCCAACAGTGGGGCAAAGCTGGGCAGATGGGCACTCAGCACCCCTGTCGGCACCCTGGCATGCTCCCTTTCATTAGCACTTGGGCTAATTGTACCCAGTTTCTCTCCTGTTTGATTTTCTCCAACCCCTCCAAACGCTAATCTTGCGGGAGGCGGAGGTGCTGCCGAGATGTGNCCGCTGGGACGAACCTTCCTCTTCTTGAACTGCTGCCTTGCCAGGAAGCCCCTGCACGCTGCCTGGAAGAGGGTGATGTTCCTGCTGGTCTGCGCGTCCCGCTGCTCCTCCAGCCTGGCCAGTGACCCAGCCCGGAAAAACACCTGCGGGAGGGGAGCGGGATGAGATGCCGATGGGTGCCAGCATCCCTCCGGCTACCCCGTGCCACCCTCCAGCAGCAGCATCCAGTGGGGATGTGGCTGTCCCCTCTGCAACCACTCGTCTTGTCCCACTGTGGGGCTTTATTCTCCACGCACGAGGAATGCTGTAGGTGGGAGTGAACAGTGCTGCCCTTGTGCTGCCCCGCCACGCTGTGCCGAGCCGTGCCGCCCACCCCTGCCTTGTGCCACCGCCAGCACCCACAGCCAGCATCCGGCATCATACCCGGCTCAAGCCCATATGATAGCTGCTCTTCTCCAGTTCCAGTGACTCCAGGAGCTCCTCCACCGCCTGTGGGGAGGGGAAGGGTATCAGGGCTGGGCTGGGAGAACCCAGGGGTGCAGGGGCACCCTCAGATGGCAGCAGCAGCCCCAGTATGGGGCACATACCCGTTTCTCATCCACCACAATATAGTTGCGCCCGTGCTTCTTGGTCAGATGTGGGGCCAAGACATCAAAGCGCCGCCTGAACTCCGCAAACACCATGTGGTCTGGGTACCCTGAGGTGGGGGACAAGGGAGAGCGGGGCTGTGAGGGCACCTGGGATATCCTGGGGATGGGCAGGGGCAGCCCTGCATGCCCTGACTCCCTGGGGCCCATCTTTTGGGAGAGTGATGGGGTCACCCCACGTGGCACAAGCTTCCCATGGGGCCAGGCACAGCCAGAGTGTCCTGACCCTCCCCAGGAGTTTTTCCTTGGCTGTGTCCTCCAGCAATTTTGGCTGGGATCTGGGGAGAAAGCGGCCAGATCTCGCGTCAGGGGGAGCACAGGGACACGTGTGTCACTTGTGCAAGCAAACAGGCCCCGCTTCAGCTCCGCTCTGAGCCGCAGCCAACTTCTGCGTCGGGTTCATAGCGCTGAGCCTCCACATCTTAATTAACGACGTGGTATTGACGGGGATGCTGACCCCGGCACAGCCGGCTGGCCATGGCCATCGATCCGGGAGGTGTGCGGGTGGCATTGATTTCCAATCGCTGCAGGAAGGGTCCGGCCTCCAGGCGATAAAACCTCGGCCACGCGTATTGATAAATGCTTTGCTCAGCACGACCCGGAGTCCCTCACCCCAGCGGGACAGGGGCTGGCTGCCAGCGGGAGAGCTGCCAGGAGCCAGCGGCACTAGCAGAGACACCCAATTAAGGCCATGCCTGTCCCCAGCGCAGATAACAGCCCCGCAGGGGAGGGGGATGAGGACAGGACCGCCCTGGGGGGACGGCTGGCAGCCGCTGGGCTCAGAGCAAGGGCACATGCCAAAGGGATTCCCTGGAAGGCTCTGACTCCTGAGGAGACGCAGCGGGGACCCTCCACGACATCCATTCCCGCAGGAGGACACACACTGCAGCCCCAGCATTCCCCCCACTGGGTGCCGGGGGCACAGCTCACCTTGGCGGTACATGCGGAGGGCATCAAGCAGTCGGGAGCCGCGGAGCTGGGCACGCAGGAGGGGCACGTCCAGCTGCATGAGCCCGGCCTCGCAATGCTCCGCTGGCAGCTCCAGCTCGCTGCCACTCACCCGCCGGCATGGCAGAGCCCGGGGGTCCCCGCCGCCCCCCGCCGCCTTGGGCAGGAAGCAGTGCACGAAGTGGAGCTTGGACTTCTTGATGCTGTCGATGAGGGCGTCCTGTGGGGCCAGGAGAGCAGGGTGAGAGGTGACACACAGCAGCGCCCCGCAGCCAGACCCAGGAGACCCCACCCTGGCACCCCCTCACTCACCACTTGCAGCTTGATCTGGATGCAGAGGGACTTCTTCTTGACGGCGGCCACGCCGGTTGTGAAGGTCTTGCGCATGCTGGTGGCCCGGCGCAGGGCCAGCTGGGAACCCCCCTCCAGCCCTGCCACCGAGCCCGACAGCACCAGCGCTGACCCACCACGGCCGGCAAACAGGCTGCTGATGACCTTCCTGCAGGGCACAGAGGGGACATCACATCCCAAAATCACCTCTCCCTGCTGCTGTACCCCCCTTTCCCTGGGACCCCACTCACTTCTGCGACTCCTGCAGCAGGACGGAGGCGTTTTGGGAGGCTGGGTTGTGCTTGACATGGTTAAGCCAGCCCGTGGCATCGTACTCCACCCAGTTGGTCCCTGAGCTGTGACCCAGGAGGAAGTGTCGGGGCTTGTCACTGGGGAGCAGCGGGTTGTGCCCTGCGGGGAGACACAGCACCGATGGGCATGGGACTGGCACTTTGTCAACACACACAGTGCCAGGTTCCCCCCCTGACCTTTCTTGCCCCCTTCCTGGGGGCCGTAGTAGGAGAAGAGCCGCTCCAGCAAGGTGTCCTCGTTGCCACCTGGTTGCAGTGCCTCCTCCTCCAGCAGCCACAGCAGTCCCCGTGCCTCGTCCGTGCGGGCCAGCGACCGGACCTGTGGACAACACTGCGCTTGCACCCATCCTGGCACACCGGTGTCCCCTGGGACATGGATGTGAGGACACCGGGGACCTGGGCCACCCTGGGGAGCATGCAACTTCAGCTGCTGCCAGCAGCAAGGCAAAGTGGCACCACACAGGAGGGCCCCTGCTTAATGGAGACCCAGCAGGGAAGGAGTCAGTACGTGATACTCTGGACAGTGAGATGCCCGCTGGGGTGGAAAACACTGTGCTAAGGAACCCGTGTGCTGAAACCCAGCACAGGTCTGGTGCTGTTAGCCCCTCTCAGTCTCTGCAGCCTCCCCCAGCAGGGATTGGAGTCCCCCAGGGACTGGTGCACCTTGGGGACCCTGAGGATCAGAGCATCCTGGGGACTGAAGAACCCTGGGGACCCGCGCACACTAGGGACCCTGAGCACCTTGGGGACTGGTGTACTCCAGGGACTGGAGCACCCTGGGGATCACCGAAAGACTCCTTGCCCTTATGCCTGTGGCACAGGCAGCTCCTGGCGTGGCAGGGGGAGACCATACCGAGGGATGCGCCAGGGATGCGGGCTGCACACGTTCACAGTTGTGGTTCTCATGGCCAAGCATTTGGGACAGCCCCTCTCCTTCCTCTAATTAAAGGGCCAGGAAAGCCTCCCAGCTGCTGCTTCATCCTACAAACTGCCACGATGAGGCCACGGGGAAGCGTGGTGGGTGCTTACCAGTGCCTGGTGCGAGGACTGGTCCACAGCGGCTACTGAGTCAGAGGAGCCGGGCTCAGCGTCAGCCAGGGGAAGCTCTATGTTCTCCTGGTGAGGGGAGGACAGAAGCAGGGTTAGTGGCTGCTCAGTGAGAAAACAGTGATAGGGACTGGCAACCAGTCAGGGCACTGGTCTCAATGGAGCCTAGGCAGGATGCTGCTCCAAGCATCGTGTCAGATCTGCTTTGGTTGGACGCAGTCCAGGGCGATTGTGGGGTAAAAAACCGGGGGGATATCATTAGGGATGCATGCAGAAGGGAGGGCAGGAGGCTTTGACAGCCCTGGGTGTCCCTGGTACCTCCTTGTAGCGCTCCAGCTCGCGAGCAAAGGTGCGCTGGTGGAAGAGGAGCTGCAGGCGCTCCTGGGCATAGTTATGGCAGAGCTCCTCGAAGGTGGCCCCCCGGCTCTGCCCCGCCAGCTCAGGGTTTTGCGCCCCAGGGGTGTCCACCACTGTCACCGAGCACACCGAGTGCTGGCTCGACTTCAACGCCCTGTGGGGGGACAAAGGGACACAGCCGGGTGAGCGGGTGCTGCTGGTTTCAGCCCCCCAGCTCTCACCCTGGCCCCCCAGCACACACCTGTTGAGTAGGGAGATGAGGAGGGTGAAGAGCTCAGAGTACAAGCCAGCCGCCATGCCCTCCAGGCACTCCAGCGCTGTCAGCTTGGGACCTGGCCAAGGCAACCCTGAGCGTTCCCAGCCCGTTGTCCCCCCGGGGCCACCCACTGTTCCCCCCGTCCCTCACCCTACCTGTGCTGCTGTCACCCAGGGGGGGCTCATCGGGGCCCTGACGGAAGGAGGTGGATCGTTGCAGGGTGCCCTTGGGCTGGTGCTTGAAGATGGAGGAGGAGAGCTCTTCCAGGCTGCAGCCCAGCAGGTAGGCGGCCTTCTGAGCCCACTCATGCCGTGCAAACTGCTTCCTCCCAGCTAGATGGTGCAGAAAGGGGGCTCAGCGCTGGCCAGAGCATCCCCCCAAATGGGAGGTGATTCCAGACACATGTGGGACAATCCCAGGGTCGCCCAGAGTAAGCTGGGGATGCACAGTGGGAGCACAGGGCTGGCACCAGAGGGCCAGGAACCATGTTTTGGGGTCTGATTAGAGGAAGCAGGGGTTGAAGGGCTTCATGTCTCTGCAGGGCTGAGCCTGGAATCATGCTGTGGGGCAGAGAGCGAGGATCACCCCTTGCCACCACTGTCTGGGGACCCCAGGGGCTTGTGACAGTGCAGGGCTCTGAGCCACCACAACACAGGGACACCTGTCCCTGGTCGGCCACATGCACCGAGCAGCCCTGCCAGAACACATCAGGACTGACCGTGGCTGCTGGACACAAGGACATGGATGCCAGAAGAGGGGAGGGGGGGTGGGAGTGGGTTAATGGTGACACGCAGGGATACGACAGCGGGAAGGAGGTGGTACATGGGAGGGGGAAGCCAGAGACACGCGCGGAGAACAGGACTTTACCTTCATCGGCGTCTGCATTGCAAAAGGGCAGCATGCACCATGCGAACAGAGACAGGGGTTAGAAACAATGGCACACGACAGCGCGAACACGCGGCACGGAGACACCCTCCTGCCAAAACGCGCCCCGCGCAGGCACTGCCACGCCATGCACATGCCAAGCCTGGTCTCCCTCCATGGCGAGACGCTGAGACCTAGCCCGGGAGCCCTTCCCCTGCAAGCCCCAGTTGCACCATGAGCACTGGTCAGGAGCAGTTCAGCTCTGGTCCAGACCATGGGGAGCCACTGCTGGATCCAGCTCAGTACAAGTGTCCAGAGGACAAGGAAATGGGGGCTGTTGTGGTTGAGCTGGCTCTGAGCATTCGCAGGGCCCATGAGATGCTTCAGGAGCAACAAAGAGCTGGGGATGAGCTGTTTGCCCCAAGCAGGACGTGAGGATGCTCCCCCTAGGCAGGATCTGGGGTGTCCCCCACAGGGGGCCCCCATGAAGTGGCTCCCGAGCAGCCGGAGCATCCTGCCTCGCTGGCTGCAGCAGGGCCCTGCTGCCCTCTAGTGCCTCAAAGCACCCCATGGACCAGCACCGTACCCCGCTACGCTCCCAAGACCCCTTTGTTCTTCTCCCTCCTCATCTCAAACTCATCTTTTCCCCCAGAACTTAAAATTCTTTGGGTGCAGCTGCCAGCGCCAGGTGCCCACTTCAGGTGTGCTGTGCCCAGGTCCTCACACGAGCGTGCAACACCGTGGAGGGGGGAAGATGAAAGCCTCAGAGGGAGAAGAGCAGCCTCACGAAGCATAATTCACCTCCCCCAGGAATGCAGAGTGAAGCTGGTTCCCATGAGAGCAAGCCCTGCAGCCCTCAGTGAGCTCTGGGTGCCAGGGCAGCTCTGCCCCCTGCCACCAATGGTGCCAAGAGGACCAGGTAGGGGGGTCCTGATGGGCAGCGGGCAAATTTAAGGCTGCCAGGACCCAGCTGGGGGTCAAGATTGGTCCCGGCACACCAGCAGCATCCCAAGCCCCCATTTTAGCCCCAAAACCAGCACCACCCAGAGCAGAGCCCCCCACGCCCCTGCCCCCCAGCTCCAATTACCAGCTCCATCTGCCAGTGGCTCTGCGGGGAAGACCGGGGGAGAGGTGTTACACTGAGGATGGGGGACACACTTGTCCTTCAACTCTCTCAGCCCCTGGATCTGGGGACATTCAACTCCCACCAGCCAAGGGGGTAAAGCCTGGTGTCCTTGAGCACCCAGGATAGCAGGGCACTGTCCCTCAGCTGACACAGCCCCAAACACCCCCCCAGAGTTTGGCCACAGCAGGGGCACCATTTGCAAGGTGCCAAGGTGCCTGCGATCACTCTGGGATCCCCTGCAGCCTCAGCCCCAAGCTTCAGCTCATTAATGTCTCCCAGCCCTGAGCAACTCATTACCTTTTGTGGCCCCAGCAGCCCCCAGATGGTAAATGGCCCCCAGGATGAGCCAGAAGGCTTTCTGCTCATCACTGGAGATGCCCATGACCTTCATGGCAGCCTGGAGTTTGTTGAACTGCTGGGTTGCCTTCTGCTTTTCCTCTGGCTGCAAAGAGCAACAGGAGACATCGGTGTGAGAGCCCAGCTCTGCCTCTCCGAGTGCCTGAGTGGGCCAGGAAACCCTGCCCCCCCAAAAAACCACTTCCCCAGCCCCATAGCAGTGACCTTGGAGAGGGGTGCAATGCCAAAGACGTTGTTCTCTGNTCTGCCTCCCCAAGTGCCTGAGTGGGCCAGGAAACCCTGCCCCCCAAAAAACCACTTCCCCAGCCCCATAGCAGTGACCTTGGAGAGGGGTGCAATGCCAAAGACGTTGTTCTCTGCCAGGTGGTTGAAGTGAAGCTCAGTCCTGTGGGGATAAACACCGAGATTGGTCCTGTATGAGACCCCAAGAGAACCTCTGGGCCAGGGTCCATATCCTTGCCCCCCCCCCAGCTCACCTCAGGGCGCTGTCGGAGCAGGCCAGCAGGTAGTAGAAGATGTTGAAGGTGGCCTCGTTGGCCGGGCGCTTGGCGACACGCAGCTTCTCCAGCAGCAGCGTCTGGTGGAGGTTGAGACAGTTGGGAACTGTCCCCCAAAGGCTCCACTCCCACCGAGACCCCTCCAGCCCATCCCAGTCTCATTCTTGGTGCCAGCCCAGAGTCCTCACAGAGACGTGAAGGTCTCCCACCCACCACAGGGCATCACACAAATGGAAATACCATCCAAGCAACCTGTGAACATCTCCTCTCCTGGGGTGCCTGCTACTACAGGGGCATGAAGCAGCCCTCTTGAATTTTAAAGGCTCTGTTGTTATCAGCGCCAGGGTGGCATCTGGGAAAAAAACACCCTGATTTCGGGGCTAATTCAGGCAAGGACAAGTATTCAATCTGATCTGTGAACATCTGTGTGTGAACAAAGACAGGAGTGGGATGCCTGGCTGCTAAGCAGGGCAAGCACAGCTGGGCAGCTGGCGGGGGTCTGCGGCAGAGCTCACAGGCCAGTGTGTAGCCAGGAAGAAAAGCCCCAGTGAGAATGGACCAGCTCTGGTGCTGGGAAGGGGGGCACTCTGGTGAGGACAGACTGGCTCCCATGCCAAGGCGGGGCCATCCCAGCCACCTCACCTGTATGGAGGCGGATGCCACCTGCCCAGCCTGGTCGAAGTCCAGAGAGATGATCTGGGAGAAGCGGGTGGCGTTGCCGTTCATGCCGGTGCTGCTATTGCCAAAAGCCTCCAGGATGGTGTAGAGAGCTTGCCACTTCTCCGCTGTGGGAAGAGAAGCGGGGGTGTGGGGTGCAGGGGCTGTGCAGCGGGCGGCTGGAGCCGGCACCGTTGGCCGGGCAAGCGCTGCTGCTGCTGCTGCTGCTGCTGTGCCATGCTCTGCACCGCGGCAGCCCTCAATGGCACCGTAAAGGGACCGGCGTGAGAAGGTGAATGCATGCCCTGTGGCGTGCATCTGGCCACCGCCAGGTGCTGGAGGTTGCAGGGGGCTGTGACCGCAAAGCAAGGCGTGTGCACAGGTGGCGTGGGGACCCCACACCCCACTCACCGGAGAAGACCTTGCCAGTGCTGCCAGCGATGGTGGCGAGGTACTGGACGAGATGCTGGCAGTTGGTGGTTTTGCCACTGCCGCTGGCACCCAGCAGCACGACGGCTTGGTCCTGGCGGCTCATCAGCATGCTGCGGTAGGCGGCCTGGGCCACCGCGTAGATGTGCGGGGACGTGTCCTCTCTGCGGCACCCTTTGAACATGTGCATGACCTGGAGAGAGGGGGAAGCAGGCGAGGGTCAGCACCCTGCCACCCTCACCAGCTCCCTCTGGTCCCCTCCTGCCCTCCCCAGCAGCAGGGTCACCTTCTCAGAGTACATGGAGGGGGAGCTCAGCGGGTTGATGATGACCATGGTGGGTCCGGCGTAGGTGTGCAGGAGGTTGCCCCCATAGCGTTGCCGCAGTGTGTGCAGCACACTGGACTCATTGAGGTAGAGGAGGCTGGCAAGGTCCTCTGCACGGTCGCAGGAGGGAGGGTTTGCCTGGCAGCGAGGAGAAGGGGGCATCAGGTGGGGAACGGGGGCTGCCCCGCCGTCCCCCACCCCGCAGCCCTACCTTCTCCACATCATCCTCCTCCACCTCCAGGACGGTTCCATCGTGGTCCAGCTTCACCTTCACCTTGCCTTCAGGCAGGGGGCTGCCCTCCTCCAGCCGCAGCTGGCTGCCTGTGAGGGGCACAGAGCACTCAGTGGGACCACGCTGGCAGCCCCCTGGGGACACCATGGCCAGGCCACAGGGAATTTGCTGTGCCATGGGGAAGACAGGGCACCCTGTGTCCTGGCAGTGCCAGGCTGACCCCTGACTCACCCAAGGAGAAACCATCCCTGTGCACCAGCCACACCTTCTCAGTCTCATACCAGGCCTCCTCAGCTGCTATCTGCTCCTCTGTCTTGGCCTGTGGGACAGTGGGACACGGGGTGGTCACAGTCACCTGGCCCACAACCCTTCCCCACGTCCCTTGGGCTGGAGGAAGCAGGGCTGCCTGGCCGTGTGGCCACATGCTGGGCAGCCACGGCCACTCTCCACAAGCCACAAGCCCTCCTGGCATGTGTCCCCAGCTTCCCTCCGGGCTCGGGGCTGCAGGGACCACCAGGGCCCTTGCCATAGCTCAAGGCAGACAGGAAGCCACAGTGACCCACGAGCACATTCATCATGGCCACCCTGGGCAAGCCTGGAGAGGCTGAGCTCCCAAACTACAGCCCAGAGAGTGGGCATCCACGCCAGCCATGTGCTGGGATGCAGGTACACCGGGCATGCTGTGGGGATATAGAACATGCTGCAGGGACATGGGGCCAGGACACGCTGTAGGGACACAGGACACACTGCAGGGACATAACAGAGGGACACAGGACATGGCACAGTGATGGCAGAGTACTGCAGCATGGCAAATGCTGGGCTGGGATGGCCAGCAAGCTGGGATGTCCCCATCACCCTGGAACAGGGTGAGCCCCAAAGCCAAACCTGAGCTGAAGCAGGGATGGGGCCAAGGGGAGCTGCGGCATCGTCCGCTTGACCCTGGCAAGGCCGAGAAACGGGGTGTGAAGGCAAGAAGAGTTAATCTCTGCCCCACAGACAGCACAGAAAGCGGCAGGGGGAAGCAAGTGGCAGCAAAATGCCACTCTGCCAAACCCCACGGGTACTCCTGGTGAGGGCCACTGTCGTGGCCAGCGGAGTGGCACTTCCATCACGATGCTGGGGACGCGCAGAGCCCAGGAGGACATCAGCCACAAGGCCCCACTGCCAAAGCCCCCGCCACCAAAGTCCCCCAGGGCTGAGGACCACGGTGCTGATGCTCTGCAAGCCTGGCCAGCACTGTACACCATGGCTGCTCCAACACGAGCCACACGTTCTGCCTGTGCCAGCTGCTCTGCCCCTTTCTGTCCTGCTCTGCACCCCTGCCCACCCCAGCCATGCCACCTCCACTGACAGCACCCTCCTGGAATGCCCTGCTGGGAACAAGCACCCAGCCTTGACCACCCTGGGACCCTCCGGCCCCTTGGGGGCCGTGGCAACCCATGGAGTGGTGTGGAACAAGGAAAGCCTTACGCTCCAGCACGAGGCGCGGGCGCAGACGCCAGCCCAGCGGCAGACAGAGGATGGCGGGGGGTCGCTGGCGGAGGCAGAGGGCTCCTGAGGATAGGGGTACGGTACCTGGCTGGGTGCTGAGGCAGAGGTGGTGGGGTCCAGCTAATGGCAGCGAGAAAGGAAGAGAGAAAGGAGAAGAGAGGGGGTGAGAAGCAGAAAGCAGCAGCAGCACAACGCACCACGGGACCTCCCTGCACAACCCTCATGGCACCACCTGGGCAACCCCCGGCCATGGGCAGCCACGCCTGGGCCGCAGTGGGGGCTGCTGGGCATCGCTGGTCTGAGCGGTGACCCCAAACCCACCGAGAGCTCTGGTCAGCCATCCCCTCCTGCCAGTGACACCCAAAAAGGGACCACAGGGCTGGTGGTCAGGCATAGGGGTACAATGACCCCATGCAGAGCACACAGCATGGCTGGGACAGCCACATGCTGCCATCCATCCCCCTCCCCAAGCGGGCGGCACATCATGAGAGCCAACACCCCTGGAATTACAGAAGCGGTGAAGATCCTCTCCAGCCGGCGCTGTGCCTCCTCCGATGGGCTCAGCTGGGATGTGGGGCCGGGGGCAGCCTGGAGGCAGAGCACCATTAGCACTTGGCCAGCTGCCCCACAGCCCCCACCAGCACCGCTGCCCCCGCCAGCCCTACGCTTGCAGGTGGCAGAGGGTTTC
>VZRU01010830.1:306-13167 GCA_013398155.1 Pedionomus torquatus
ACCAGGTTGCTCCAAGCCCCATCCAGCCTGGCCTCGAACCCCTCCAGGGATGGGGCAGCCACAGCTTCCCTGGGCAACCTGGCCAACTGTCTCATCACCCGCACAGGAAAGAATTTCTTCCTAAGATCTCATCTACATCTCCCCTCTTCCAATTTAAAACCTTTACCCCTTGTTCTATCACTATGCTTCCTGACCAAGAGTCCCTCTCCAGCTCTCCTGGAGCTCCCTTCAGATCCTGGAAGGCTGCTCTAAGGTCTCCCTAGAGCCTTCTCTTCTCCAGGCTGAACAGCCCCAGCTCTCTCAGCCTGTCCTCATAGGAGAGGTGTTCCATCCCTCTAAACATCACAGACAGAATCATTCCCTCCAGCTCTTCAAGGTAAATCTCTGGAAGAACTGACGGGCTAACTTTGGGGCCAGTACCTTCTGCTTAGCTGTCATGCTGTTACTGCCAAAGTCCAATCGGTGTCCAAGCGCCTGGCCTTGAACCTCTCTCCGAAACAGGATCACTCTGGGCTAACAGAGTCTGGCGGCTGCCTGTAGCTGAATCAGCACAAACGCAAACTCTGCAGCCCTGATGCCTCCCAGCAAACTAAAACTGCCATGCCGTGTCAACAGGAGAACTGACAAAATGTCCTTGCGTTGCTGCACTTCAGCCCAAAAAAGAGCTGGCCGCTGGGTTATTCCCAGGCTCTCCTTCAACCCTTCTCTGCTTCCCACATCCCTTTCATACATCTCTTCCTCCTTCAGTGGTCTTGATACAGCCGGCTATTGCATAACCCTAATTATGTTATTGCTGTAATTGCATCTGCCGTCTGCAGCACATGGATTCGTTACAAGCTTTTCATATGCTAAAATGATTATTAATGAGTGCAGTCCCAACCCAGCGACGGCACAACAACAGCCATGACAAAAAGATCTTTTGGAAGGCAATTAGCTCCATGCTAAGCTGCCTAAACCGCGGCCACGCTGGAAAATTTCAGACTGGAGAGGAAGCACCAGCAACACGGCTTTTTCTCTTCTCTTTTGACGAGTTAATGAGTTACCGAGTGGCAGCGGGCACAGTCCCTCTTGTGAAACGGCTCTGCTGAGGAGGCTTTCCTGGTCGGTACTGAAGGCAAGAGCATCTGCCTAAACAGAGGTCAAGAGGTACTTGCAGGTCTCTGTTGTATTGCTTTCCTTAGGAAAACAAAGCAAACCAAAGCAAAACAAAACAAAACAAAAAACCAAATCAAAGACAACCCAGGGAAAGATTAGGATGTGAAAGCAACAAGAACAATCCTTTTCTGAGAAGCAGGAGCCCTACTAAATACTAGTGCATCCAAAATCCTTCCCATACAGTAGTGGTAATTCAGGCTGAGAGAGTTGGGGTTGTTCAGCCTGGAAAAGAGAAAGCTCCAGGGAGACCTGAGAGCCCCTTTCAGTCCCTAAAGGGGCTACAAAAAAGATGGGACAGACTCTTGATCAGGGAGTGGAGCGGTAGGACAAGGGGGAATGGTTTTAAACTGAAAGAGAGGAGATTTAGATGAGATCTCAGGAAGAAATCATTTCCGGTGAGGGTGGTGAGACACTGGAACAGGTTGCCCAGAGAAGCTGTGGCTGCCCCATCTTTGGATGTGTCCAAGGTGATGTTGGATGGGTCTTTGAGCAACCTGGTCTAGAGGAGTTATCCCTGTTAATGACAGAGGGGTTGGAATTGGACCATCTTTAATGTCCCTTCCAACTCTAATCATTCTTGAGTCTGTGATTCTAGCAGATGGTCTCATGGGCTCTCCCATTCAAGCCAGGCTGGGGCGTGTTGCTGTTCAAGTGATACCTCTGAAATCCCGTCCTGTGGACTACTAATCCTCACATCCTCCATTTGAACTGTTGATGTGCCTGAGTGAGAGATTTACCCAAATTTCTCAAGGGTTTTATTGCTTCTGTTGCCTAGTGAACAAATTTCCTCTGTATCAGAAAATGAGAAGCCTTGAGGTAAGAACTCAGTCTCCTTCCATAATCCAGTGGAAGATCAAGTCCATAAGGGAGGATCTTCTGATATGCATTTAAGGATCTCCCAGAAACAGTTGAGAAATATTCACTGGAGGCAACCAAAACTGGACAACAGAAGAAGGAGCACATTTGCAGCACCGGGACAGTAAGCGGTGCACATCTGACCAAGTAGTCACTGTCTTCTACTTGGGACTCTCAGTCTTGAAACTTAAGAGGCCAGCTAAGCTAGATTTGCTGCTAGTCATAAGTGGTGTCCCCCAGGGCTCGATACTGGGGCCAGTCCTCTTTAATATCTTTATCAATGATCTGGACAAGAGGACTGAGAGCACCCGTTTGCAGATGACAGCAAGTTGAGTGGGTGTGTTCACCTGTTTGAGGGTAGAAAGGTGTTGCAGAGGGATCTGGACAGATTGGACCAATGGTCCCGGGCCAGTGTTATGAGATTCGACAAGGCCAAGTACCGGATCCTGCACTTGGGTCACAACAACCCCATGCAGCACCAGAGGCTTGAGGAAGAGTGGCCAGAGAGCTGTGTGGCAGAAAAGGATTTGGGGATATTGGTCAGCCGTCGGCTGAACACGAGCCAGCAGTGTGCCCAGGTGGCCAAGAAGGCCAACAGCATTCTGTATCAGGAACAGTGTGGTGAGTAGAACTTGGGAGGTGGTCATCCCCCTCCAGTCAGCATGAGTGAGGCCCCACCTCAAGAACTATGTACAGTTTTGGACCCCTTACCCCAAAAAAGACATTGAGGTGCTGGAGAGGGTCCAGAAAAGGACAACAAAGATGGTGAGGGGTCTGGAGAATAAGCCTTATGAGGAGAGGCTGAGAGAGCTAGGGGTGTCCAGCCTGGAGAAGAGGAGGCTGAGGGGAGACCTTCTTGCTCTCTACAACTCCCTGAAAGGAGGTTGTAGAGAGGCGGGGGTTGGTCTCTTCTCCCACATCACAGGCAAAAGAGGAAATGGCTTCAACTTGCACCAGGGGAGGTTTAGATTGGATATTAGGAAACATTTTTACACTGAAAGAGTTCTCAAACATTGAAACAGCCTGTCCAGGGAAGTGGCTGAGTCACCATCCCTGGTGGTATTTAAAAAATGAGTAGATGTGGTGTTGAGGGACGTGTTTTAGTGATGGTTCATGTCAGTGTTAGGCTGATGGTTGAACTAGGTGATCTGAAAGGTCCCTTCCAACCTAGGCAATTCTATGATTCTTTTATTATCTACTTTTCTGCTGTTCTTCCTCATTCAGAGGGAATTTGTCTGTGGATGTGTGAGTTAGTGATCTGCTGATGTCCCAGGTGAGACCTGGTGGCCGTAAGCTTTGGGGTGCTCCCCGGAGTCAGGGCAGTGAAAGAGCACCTTGTTCCTTCAGCGTTGGCCTCACAGCTCAGCTTGGGTGTGAGTGAGAGCTGTCAGCCGCGGGGGCGAGGGGATGCCGCACGCAGACAGCCTGGGAAATGCCGGCAGTGACAATATAAGGACCTCTGGGGTTTGGTGACAGCTTCACAGTGGTTTTGAACACATTAGGGGTATGCGAATGGCAGGGAGGCCCTAAGTACCTTGGAGGCTCTGGTCTCAAACAGAAGGTGAATAAAGACTCAGCAGGGATGTTGTCATCTTCCTGCTAGGATGCTTTAATATACACAATCATAATTTCTTTAGATAGCGTGACGATGACTTCATTAGAACCACTTCTGTATAAATAAGTCATTTGGCCATGGCAGGGTTCTGATGGAAGGACATTATATGTCTTCATGAGCTAGCAGCTAGATTTGACTATTGATACATGCCTTCTTTCTTTTTTTTTTTCCTTTCTTTTTTCTTTTATTTTTTTCCTGCAAAACACACTTCCACAATCTCTTGCTTTGCAGTCTAAATGGGTAATAACTGCTCAGGTGATGGGTAATAACTGCTCAGGTGATGGGTAATAACTGCTCAGGTGTATGATAGGCAGGCAATTGAGTCTGAGGGAGACAGGAACACTTTGGTATGACTGTGGGTGGTGGCCACTGAACCTGGCATGCTAAGCTTGAGGGTCTGTCATGGCTAGAGAGGCCTCCAAGACCTGAAACTCAGAGTCTTGCACTCTGTCCTTCCCTCCAGGTAGCACTGCGTGTTGCTTCTTATTGTTCAAGTGAGGCACGGGAGTGTTGTGCACTGGGAAAATATCTCTGCAGGGCTGGAAAGGGACCAATGACCTCTCAGACCCTCTTGAGTCATGGACTCAGCAGAGTCATGGACTCAGGAGACTGTAAGAGGTGAAAGGGAGACAGGAGAAATTTGGAGGTGGAAATGACACGTGTGTCTGTATATCACTTTTTAGGAGCACCCCATCCCACTATCCTGCTGCCATTTGATGAGCAGCTGAACCAGAGAGGGAAAGGATCATTTCAACCAGTTGTTAGAGCCAGACTGGCAAATACGACCCAGTACCTCTGCTTTCCTCCACCAGCCTCATTTATTTTTGCTGTGATGTAATTCCCTTCTCTTCTCATTTCGCCTAGCAGGAAGGTGCCTATGCAATATTCATAAGGAGCTGGGATCTTCTCCATGGGATCCTCTTAGGTGCCATAAATCAATGCATTTCACTGCATTGCAGGCTGTTTTTCCCCACAAGTCTATGAGCTATGCTGGTTGCCCATGAAATTAGTTTTCTTTGGATGCCAGGACACATCTCATTTTTTGGCCATAAGACTCCTTTTTTCTCAGGAATGTACTTTGGCTCTGTGGAAACTGCAGTAGCTCTGTCATGGATGCCACCAGTTCCTGATAGTTTCTCTTGTCAGAAGTCCCTGTAGCACAAGCCTGATTTTGTCCAGCTGCTGATGCTGAGACCTGTGACTTTTTCTGTGTGTGTGGCTAAGGTCTAGAAATCTTTATTCATCCTGCTCACCATCTTCTTCTGGAGGTGGTTCTGTAGGACAGGTCCTCAAGAAGTTTCTAGGTGGCTCCTTCCCTTATAGACTGTTCAGTTTAACTGTTCAGGTCCACTTGGAGCTTGAAGGTTAAGCAAGGAGTAAAGCAAAATCAAGCCCAGATCACTCATCACTGGAGCACTGGGAGTGGACAATATTTAGTCCATGGGACTGAGTTAGATGAGCATTTTTGACTGGTGTTGAGCCCAGAAGACAAGGTGCTAGGACTCCAGGGAGAGAAATGTTGTGCACACTGGAAGCTGCAGTAAAGTTAGTGAGGTTTGCATAAGTTTTTATGATGAGCCAGAGTCTAGCTCTGGAAGCAGCCAGGCTTAAAGACTACGCACAGAGCTGGGAGAAGGACCTCTGCCTCCAAAGCCTTTCTCTCCCAAGAATTACATCAACCCCTCTCTGCAAAACCACGATAGCAACTGAGAAGAACCCATTGCAATAAATCAGGATGGGAGCATGGGGCACAAAACCAGACTGAGCAAAACTGGAACCTTCTGGCGTGGAGGGGTTTCCTCCCAGGGCTCTTGCACCGTGCTGGCTTTCCTAGGAGACTTCAGCAGCTGCTTGTCCCCCTGCTGTGATAGAGAGTATTTTCCCACTTGTCTGTCTGAAGGATCCTTATCATACAGCACTTCAGTGTCCAATTTCTCTGCAATGGAAAACAGCCTCCATCTCAGCAGGTGTCTCAATGCTGTTTACAGGACACCTGTCAGCTCTTTTGGCTCCCCGTCCCCTCTGCCTCCTAATTATAAAATTGTGGATTGCTGCAGCTATGGACTTTTTTTTTTTTTTTCCTTGTGCACAAAATGTCAAATTGCAGAAATTAAAAATGTAAATGATGGCGTCTAATTAACCAGTTGACAGCAGAGCACAGCTGCGAATGACAGTGACTGATTACCTTCCGCAAACCTTGTCCTCCAAGACCTGTCTTACCCAGGGGACGAAGGACATTGAAAATAGCACCTTCCTTAAAGAGACATTGCTCTGCTGGTACAGCCTGATGGGCAATAGTTTGGGGGCTTCATACCCTACATATAAAGCCCCACTCTTCTTGCTCTCAAGGGGAATGATGTTGACTCCTAAGAGAAGCAGATTTCCCCCAGTCAGAGTGGAGATGACCTTATAGCAGCATTCCAGTACCTAAAGGGGGTCTATAGGAGACATGGAGAGGGACTCTTTATGAGGAAGTGTAGCAATAGGATGAGGGGTAACAGTTTTAATCTAAAAGAGGGGAGATTTAGATTGGATAATAGGAAGAACTTCTTTGCTGTGAGGGTGGTGAGGCATTGGAACAGGTTGCCCAGAGAAGTTGTGACTGCCCCATCCCTGGAAGTGTTCAAGGCCAGGCTGATGGGGCTTTGAGGAACCTGGTGTGGTGGGAGGTGTCCCTGCCCATGGCAGGGGGGCTGGAACTGGATGATCCTTAAGGTCCCTTCCAACCAAGACCATTCTATGATTGTATGAGATGAGAGTGTTGCCTGTTGCCACAAAATGTGACATCAGACTAGTTGAAATTTGGGGGCTCAGGGATGATGCTGAGCAGATGAGGAGTTGCTGGGGTAGACTGGAATCAGTGGAGGAGGATACAAAAGTAAGAGTGTGAATGGTGCAAGGAAGCATGCTGGGATTTTTTTTTTTCCTATGGGAGCAAAATACTGAGCTTTCAGTGGGTAGAGAGATCAGTGGGAATTCTCTGTGGGACTCAAAGCCCCTACAAGGTTGACAAAGTAATCCAGCATCAATAGGTACTGTCTATGTCTTTGATGGCAAGGAGAAAGTTTACAGGTTGTTCTTTGGGACTTCAGTCTCAGAATAAGGTTCAGTAAATACAGCACGTCTGGTATTCAGGAAGAGTGTGCTTCAGTAATTTCCATTTCTGGCTAAATCATCTCCTTTGCTGTAAAAGAAGAGGATGACCAGGTATATCATTGATGTACTAGAGGGCTCCAAGAGCCCTAAGTGTGTTCTTTCTCCTTATTCTTGGTACCTTTCATCTCTTGACTCCTTTCTCTTTCCCCTCAAGAAACAGCTGTATTTCTCTCTCTCAGGTACTATTCAGACATCGCCAAAATGCCAGCAATCAGTGACCAGGACATGAACGCATACTTGGCTGAGCAGTCTCGCATGCATATGAATGAGTTCAACACTATGAGCGCGCTCTCGGAGATATACTCCTATGTTGGCAAGTACAGTGAGGAGGTAAGAACCTTGGAGAGGAGAAGAGCAGTTCTGCAGGACCACAGGAGAGCCCACCCATTCCCAGGTCCCAGCATGTGTCACAGATCTTCATCCTGGCTAGGGGAATGATGGATGTAAGGAATGAAAATCAAAGCCTAGGGTCTGGAAAGGGAGAGTCTGGGATTATTGATCTCCTTGGTACTCTTCCATCTGGATCTCTGTTATTTTTGACTCCTATTATTGGTCAATCAGCTGTAGCTGTCTTGCAGAAGCTGATGGTCAGATATGAGCTTGCTACAGAGGAGCTTCACATAAGCTCTGTGGCTAAAAGTTCTTTAAGCATATGTGCCCAGTAGCATTTCAGATTCCCTAAAGCACCCAAGAACGGTCTAGCAAGTGTGACATGGGACTTAAAGGTGACCAGTAAAAGTTCTGTGTGTTGAAGACCGGGTGAGATACCTTGGGGCATCTCAAGTGGCATGGCAGGGTGATGAATAAGGCTACCAAATAACTGACCTCCAAGCTATCAATCCATTTGATTGGTTGCAATCTAGAGGTCTGCATTTAGTCAGATCTACCCCAAACCGCCTGCCTAGTTCACTACTGACTGATTGACCTGCTTTGCATAATCTAAGATAATCAGGGGATCTACCTTAGAAAAAGTTAACATTTATCTGCTGATGTAAGGTGTTGGACTCAGTGCTTTGGGGCAAAAATGTTAAAATCCCTAATGCTTCTTTCCCTCTCATTTTCCAGATTCTCGGAGCCCTTGATCAAGATGACCAAGCTGGGAAACAAAAACTTGCCTACAAACTTGAACAAGTCATAACCCTCATGAGCATAGACAGCTGAGAACTGTCCTGCCAGGGACATCCTGGGAGGGATAAACCAAGTCGTGCCTCACTCAAGATCATCATCTTTACCAAGTGCAAGTTTTGATCGGCTGTAAGCAGAGTCACCTGAACAGCGCTCCTCTTTCTCTCATTTCTTTCTCTTTCAAAATCTATGGACAAAGTGAAGAAACCCCAGGGGTTAAAAGAAAAGACTGCAGAAGAATCTTGGCTCTGGGGATATCAAGACAATTGGGTGAAGCTCTCCTTTTCACAGCTTCCCCTCTGCCTTTGCCCTAGAGAAAAAACTATTACATACGCCCTACATCCCCCCAAAACCCTCCCCCAACATCACATAATCACTCTGCAGATGGGGAATTGGGAGGTAACTTCTATCATGCTGCTTTAACTGCCCTCCAAGGGCTGTAGCCTCTGGAGTGGACATGGAAATGAACTCAGTATTACTAAATGTCTCCCCAAGGGGAAGGCAGCCTGCCTGCAGGGATCCTGGTGGTCAGGAACAAGTCAAGATCCTCTCCTGCAGAGCCATTGCAACTCTATCTCTTGATAGCGTCCCACTGGGAGAGGAAGCCCAAGGCTCCCTGAAGAATGCCACAGCTCCATCCAGAGTGGGACCATTGTGGCTCTAATCTGCCTGGGCAAACAATGGTGCAGCTGCTTTCTGGGGACAGAAGAAGGGTCAAGAGGGGAGGAGGAGACCAACACTCCCCTGCCCATGTGTTTCATACAATTATTCTTATTTTTCAAAGAGACCTGTGTCCCCTCCGTCTTTCCCATTGTGTCTTGTTGGTCGTAGCACTGCAGCAGAAATGCTCTCTCTGCTCAGTGGCATCCCATTGGTGGTGGTTCTGTTCCTTCTGGCAATGGACACTGCAGCTTCTCCCTTGTTCCCACCTCAGCTTGGAAAGCAAGAGCCAGAAGTCTCATTTTGATCCAGGCAAGGTGCTCGGCCTCAAAAACCAATCAGAGGTGGTTTTTTTTAAGCTGTTAGTTCTTTGCATTTTGTTTCCTCAACTGGAACAAAGCTGTTGTTTTCTCATGGTGGAATATCAGAAGGCTACTGAAGGGCTTGCTGTGAAGCAAAGTGGTGCCTAGGACTGATGGCAGAAGCTTCCTTCAGAGCCACTCCTAAAAGGAAATGTCACCACACATTTTGGAAGGAAATGGTGGAGGAAATCCAAATGAAACACTGAAAAATATTCTTCTATCTAGATAGTCCCAGCTGAACTGCATGTCTTCTGGAGGTCACTGAACTGCTGTCAGCTCATCTGCCTTTTAGTGCCAACTCCTGGTCTTTCCTCTTCTCCATTTCTGGAATCAACAAGACTTGCTGAAGACACAACTCCTTCCTGGGAAGGATTTGTTCTCTCTTTACGCTTCCTATCCCTTCAGAGATCACTGTCACCACAGGACAATTGTGGATGATTACCCCATGCTTTCCTCTCCTCAACTCCTCCGGAACAACATCTCAACCTGTTTCATGGCCAACCAAAGTGGAGTGAGCTACTGTGTCTTTTCTGAATTTGGCGAATCTTTTTCATACAGCTGCCAACCTGGAAGACACCACGGTTCAGCACAGCGTGAGACTCTCAGGGTGTGGAGAACCTTGCATCTTGTACACCGTGGAGGTAAAAGCTGGGTCTGCATTCGTCTCACCAGAAATGAACAGTGCTCACTAGCAGATGGAGAAGTGGCTGTATGTCACGGAGGATCAGCCCACATCCATCTCACACCATCCTCAGAGCTACAGCCTGAATCTACTTGGCACCTGGAGGAGGGAAGGGGTAAAGACGGGGTGTATAAATTGATGACGGAATGAATGCTTTCGGTTTTATTCATGCCTCTTGCTAGCAAACTAGAGCCTCTTCAGAGCAAGGGATTACGCGTGTGTGTCATGGGAGATGTGGTGCAAACAGGAGTCAGTCAGCAAGCGGGTTGCATTCAGCCAAGCGACACACATATAGGCAAGTCCTTCTAAACCCATTCAAAGAACAGCAGTCCAAAACTGAATGTGTGTGTAGGGAGATCAAAAAGATTCATATCGAATCAGTAAACCTAGGGACACGTCTTGGTTTTAAAACCCCAGACATTTCTCTCTTGATTATAATTATTATTATTTTGTGCGTGTGTGTGTGCGCGCGCGTGTGTATCTGTGTGCGTGTGTGTGTTATCTCCTTCTTAATTTTGCTTGCTTTCCATTTGATTGCTGAGCTGATGGACTCATCATGCACCTTATGGACATCTCAGCATTTTTAAGAGGCCTGCGCATTAGGGATGAGTTGGGTTTGATTGGTTCTGCCACGATTTTGTTGATCCATTTAGTGATGTCTGCGCATGTTCCAGACCCATTGATGATGGCTGTGAAAGTGGGGTGGAAGTCCCACCAGAGCCAGCGGTAAGAAAATTACGGCAACACCACAAACACAATATTTTTTATAAGTACATTAAAAAAAAAAAAAAGGAAAATTAAAAAAAAAAAAAAGGAAGAAACCAAAGGTTTTGACAAACAAAGTGCCACAAAAGATAAATATGGACCCTATTGTCATGCCTTGTACTCACAGCTGGATGGTAGGAGTCTAAGGACAAATAGCTGGCTTGGAGGGAAGTGGTTATGAGTGATGGGCTATACAGCCTGGACATGCGCACATGAAAGGAAGAAGCTGTTTAAGAAAAAAAAAAAAATCTATCAAAGTGAACTGGTGTACTCTTGCAACTGTTACTGAAGACAGAGGAACACCACAGGGGAAATCTGAGACTCACCCTGTTTCTTTTTTGATGTTTTCAGGGCTGTGTTTTTGGTTTATTATGGTTGTTTTCCATTGCTATTATTTTATTTCTTCTTGCTGGTACGGAGTTTTTCATCTGTAATATATATATGTATATTTTTCAAGAAAAACTTGAACACCTCAGAGACACTGAGAATGAAACACTTAGGGGAAATGGGAAGATGGTGAGATTGGTGTCTTAACCCTTCCCAAGTTCCCATTTTGGTATTTCCGTTTTCTCTCCACGCTCTTCTTTCCCCCATTCCCAGGATTTGAAAGAAAAACTGTATTTTGCTTCTCTTTCATCTCCTCTTTATTTTCCTTTTTGGTTTTCTTTATTTGGTGTTTGAGCTGGTTTCAGTTTTTGCTTGCAAAATGTGCCAGAATTGTGATGTAAATGCGTGGGCTTCCTCCCCTGTTCCCTTCAGTGCCCTCCCCATTTCCAACCACTGTCCCAGCATTCCCCAGTCTATGAGAGGTCTTGGCATCTTTCTTCCCAGCTTCACCTGTTGAGCTAACTATTTTTTAAGTGCATGTAAGGTACAATTTAAAACAAAGACACAAGCAGAAGAATGAGCCCTACTACAACATGGATGCGTTCTTTTCCTCTTGTTTTGACTTGTTTCCCCCCACCTCCCTTTCCACACTTGACCAAAAATGCCCAATAGGTGGTATTCCACACTAGTTTTCCAGCCACATGGAGAGAACTGGAGCCAAAGCCCCTAGAAGTCAATGAGCAGGCTCTTAATATCCAGAATATGCCAGATAATAGGCTGATCTTCATGGGTATTTCATAAACACTGCAATCAAGACAATGAATGCTGATGCAGCACCATCAGAAATGGGGAAAGAGAACTCATGAAAACTCTCTGTGGTCCTGCTGAGAGAGCTAAGATTACTCCTTCACTGCAGAGTTTGCTTTGGGACTTCCCGCCTGGATTAGGGGAACAAAAGGTGACAGGTCCCTCAGCAAAGACCGTTGTGTCCTCCCTGTGAGAGCGCTCACCTATCAGTGTCACAGTGATCTGAGACATAATCCATCATGTCATGGGCTTTTGCACACTGAGCCTTCCAGTAAACCCTGTTGTAGGAAAAGCTGCGTGTTCCTTGAAAGGTGGTGTGAGAGATTGTTAGAACTTGAACAGATAGCACAGGAGAACTACCGAAAAGGAGAAAGGGAGCCACCCAAGGGCAACTTGCTCTCCCAACATGATCCAGTCTTTCTCTTCCTACTCTTTGTTCTGTCTTGAAGGCTTGGTCCAATCCAGAATACACCAGCCTTGATCTGTTAGGTATGAGGGCTATGCCAGTTTTCTCATCTGTAGTTTTACCACTGTAGTTGTCTTCTCATACCTCCTTGACACTGGAGATGGTGAAAAAATTTCCATAGCATGAAAAAGATTTACAAGTGGAATTTTGGTTGGTATTTGCTTTAATTGGAAAGCGATTACCAAAGTTTCCAGATCTCATGCATTAGCCCACAGGGAGATATTTAGCAGGAAGAGAGAAACACCAAGCAAATCACATCATTGTCATCATTATTTTTCATAGTGCTACTGAAATACCTGATCTAGTGGGAGGTGACCCTGACCATGGCAGGAGGGTTGGAACTCGATGATCCTTTAGGTGCCTTCCAACCCAACCCATTCTACGTTTCTCTGAAAACTGAGTGTTAGGAGTCCAGTGGCTACTCTCATGCTTGAGTCAGCCAACACAAAGATTACACGTTCCTTCCACATTTTGTCAGGGTTGGAGGAGATCTTGGGATGTTCTAGGCCTTGCTATCCAAACTTAGTATGTTATGGGGCAGGCAATTTATGGAGTGAACCTCAGCATCATGGTGTGAATCTCAGACTCTTGGCCATTCACAGCCTGACTTTTCCTGCTCTACATCTAATGCTGTTCACATTTCAGAGTATTCTTTGGTCCGTGGAGTCCTGCAGTTTTCTCTCACCTCTGCCACAGCGCAACACCCTTTTGTCCAAGAAAGTTTCATTGTCTTACAAGGAAACTTTTTGCAGAGAATACTTTGGAAGCAGAGTTTGCCAACCCTGTTTTATTTAGGATGGCTCAGTTCACTACACTGTTAGAGAAGCACCTAAGGGGACACACAGGCTTACGGCAACAAATTAATTTGTAGAAGGATGTCAAAAAA
>VZRU01010830.1:14105-35175 GCA_013398155.1 Pedionomus torquatus
GAGGTTGGGATGCTTTTTCTTAGGTTGTTGTTGTTGTTGGTTTGATTTTTCTTTTGAATTGATCCTAGTTAAAAAATAAATAAAATCTATACTATTTAAATTGGAATCCCGTTGTTACTTGGTAAAGGCAAAGCTTCTGTACCTTTGTTATAATTAATTGTATACCTGTGTATGTAAATATAAGGCATTCCTATTTTGCAGTCCAGAACAAAAAAAAAAAAAAGAAAAAAAATCCTATTTGTAAAATAGAATAAAGTTTATTAAAAAAAAAAAAAAAAAAAAAAAAAAAAGAAANAAAATAAAGACATAAAAATGCCCTGGGCTGTGATTGCTGCTTCCTGTGGCCAGAGAGAGAGAATTCCAGTGACGGGGAAGCATGAAACTGGAGACCATGTAAGCTCTCAAAGCAAGTCCACTTCACAACTACACTACAGGAGCCCTCTCCTAAGTTCAGGCTCCCTCAGCATCCACAGTACCTGTTCTAGAGTTTCCTTGGTGCTCCAGAGAGTCAGCACAGGTTGGCATTTTGGGCTTGACTACGTACCCATGGGCTTGACACCATGCCCGTGGGCTGGGCTGGTGAAACATGGTGGGAAGTGGATCCCAACTGGGCAGACCCCAGCTGTATTTGAAGCCAGAGAAGGCAAAGGCTGGGGCACCAGCATATTTATGTCAAAAAAATGACTGTATAAAGCTTTTTTCCACCAATCCACTTCCTTCCTTCCTTTCTTTCTTCCTTCGCCCCCTCCCTCTCTTTCTCTTTCATTTCTCTCTCACACAAGAAGGCATTTATTGGTTTTTTTGAATTTTTTTTTGGAGAGGTGGGATCAGAGCTGGGAATGTTTAGCCTGGAGAAGAGAAGGCTGAGACTCCTAAGGGGAGAGAGAGAGAAAGAATTTATTAATGCTTCTAAGTATCTGAAGGGTGGGTTGAGGGAGGACAGAGATGGACCCATTTCAGTGGTTCCCAGTGACAGGACAAGGGACAAAGGGCACAAGTTGGCACATAGGAAATAGCATCTATTCAAACATGAGAAAAAACTTATTTAGGGTGAGGGTGAAGAGCCCTGGAAGAGGCCACCCAGGGAGGTTGTGGACTCCCCTTCTCCAGAGATCTTCAAGCACTGCCTGGATGCCATCCTGAGTGATGTGCTCTGGGCAATCCTGCTTTTAGCAGGGGAGTTGGACTAGATGATCTCTAGAGGTCCCTTCCAACTCTAACAGTTCCAAGATTCCATGACCTCCCTTTGGGGTGTTAGCTGTGCATTCTGTAGATGACTGAGAAGATCATGAATTCAGGGATTTCATTAAAGACACCATATCTTATGGCTCTTGAAAGTCCTCACTGGGAGTCCTTACTCCTTGGCCATTAGACTATCAATTGTCACACTGGGTTTCAAACTTGGAAGAGTCGTAGGAAGCCTTAGGTAGACAAGCAAACACCCCACTCACTTCTTTGTTCCCAGGATGTCATGCTAGGCCCAAGGTTGCTGGGGAAAGCCCTGGTTTCAAGACGTGTGGTTGACCACACAAGCAGGGAGGAATAATCTGTCCTGACCATCCATACCTTTGGATGGAGGCAGAAGAATGTCTCTCTAAGGATCAACTGCCTGTGGACAGATCTGCTGTCAGGCATGGTCTCTCATCATCTGCATCCATGTTAAAAGCTGAAGATGTTCCCCAAGCAGTAAGAAATGCATCTCCTTCCTTCTCCTGCCTCCTACTCCTGTTTTCCTCCCACAGGAATTAAGAATGAGCAGCTGATGGACACTCCAGTTTCAAGATAGCTTTGCTTAAAGCAAGAGGGGAAAATCCCTTTTCCCTTTCCCACGTCTTCTCCCCAAGCACTGTGCTCCCCCTACCTCGTGGTTATTTTCTTACAATGCCATCTTTTGAACTGCTGTTGCAAAGAGTTAATCTTTAAAGGAGGAGGTCAGGTTTGCTGAGAGCAATGGCAGGCTTGGCCAAACCTGGGCTGGGATTGGACTGCCATGACACAGGTCTGCATGGTTTAGTAAATCAGCCTCATTATGTTAACTGTTGGAACGGGTCCAGCGGAGGGCCACAAAGATGATTAGAGGGTTGGAGCACCTCTTCTATGAGGACAGGCTGAGAGAGCTGGGGCTGTTCAGCCTGGAGAAGAGAAGGCTCTGGGGAGACCTTAGAGCAACGTTCCAGTATCCGAAGGGAGCTACAGGAGAGCTGGAGAGGGATTGTTGGTCAAGAAGCATAGTGATAGGACAAGGGATAATGGTTTTAAACTAGGAGAAGGGAGACTTAGATTGGATATTAGGAAAAAATTCTTCCCTGTGAGGGTGGTGAGGCACTGGAACAGGTTGCCCAGAGAAGTTCTGGACGCCCCATCCCTGGAGGTGTTTAAGTCCAGGCTGGATGGGGCTTTGAGCAACCTGCTCTAGTGGGAGGTTTCTCTGCCCATGGCAGGGGGGTTGGAACTCAATGATCTTTGAGGTCCCTTCTAACTCTGAATATTCTATTTTTCTATGATTCTATGTACCCCAAAAGACAGGAAATTTGACCTGAGACACCTTAGCTGAAGACAAACTGGAGATAAAAGATTCATAGTTGCTTTTCACTGACCCTGCTTCTGAAAAGCCAAGCTGATATAAGCAGAGCCAGGTCCCTTCAGAGGTGGAAAGGGGATGTATGCAGTGGTGGGGACTACTGAAACTGCCATCTTTCATAATTCACCATTCTTGTGGCAATGAGACATGGCAGAGGAGACAAAAGCTGTGTACTTGCTCCCTCCTTGTGCCCCACATTCCCCAGCAGACTGGCAGCCAGTGCTGCACATATACATAGCCACCAGCCTCCTTGTCCCTTCAGAGCAGGGACAAAGCTCTCATCCTCATTGTCATCCCAAGAGCTGGGCAGTGGCATCAGCATCCTTACCAGCCTCTTCTGCCTGTTCATCTCCAAGTATTCTCCCAGTATTCTCCCAGTGTTCCCCACTAGTCCCCGTCTCCCAGCAAGCGCTTACCACTGTTCTCTGTTTCACTCATCAGAGAGCAAAACAGAGTCAGGGTTGTGTAGCTGGAGCTGGTGCAACCCCTGCCATGCTTGGAAGGTCTAAGCCTCTGTTGCCCACTGAGAAATGAGACAGCTGGCAGGCTTGATTGGATTTGCAGACCACGATGCCAACATAAGGTTGGTGGAAAGTAAATATTTTTTTGTTGAATTTGGATCTGTAAGCCTCAACTCAATGGAGAGCATGAAAATGAAGTAAGACAGTGGGCTTCAGAAAAGGAATGCAGGCTGCTCAGAGAGGCGGTGACGTTTCCATCTCTGGAGGCTTTCAAAATCCACCTGGACATGTTCCTGTGCAACCTCCTCTGGATGGACCTGCTTTGGTAGGAGGGTTGGACTAGATGATCTCCAGAGGTCCCTTCCAACCCCATATCATTCTGCAATTGTGTGGTTCTGTGAAGGGAAAGGGATAAAACAAAACTCTTGATGTGTTTTGCCATAGGCTTCAACAAGTGTCCAGGTACCTTCAGACAAGGAGCTCTGTGTACGCTGACAGATAGCCATTAAAATGAGACATCTCTGTCCAGTTGCTCCTTGGGTCATGGCAAAGGAAAAGTCCTTGTCACCACAAAGGGCTCACATTAGTCTGCCAGCATCCCCCAGCAGCAGGTCAGTCAGTCACAGCAGTGTGGTACTCGTATAGGTATTTACCCATCACATTCCTCTGAGCAGCAGGGTGAATTGAAGGAACTTATGCTAGAAAACTTGGTGTGCAAAAGAAGTGCTTTGATTTCATCTATTCTTAAATATTAGTGCATTTAGGGAAAAGAAGCCAACCAACCAACCAACCAAAAAAAAACCCACAACCCAACACCAAAAAAACACCCTTAAAAATGCTATGAATGCTTTTATTTTGGGGGGTGGTTTTTAAACCTAAGCTGAACTATCTCACAAAGGCTTCCTTCCAGACTGAGGGGTTGTACTGAACATTTACAAAAGAGTAGATTGAGGCTGAATTTCTGCCAAACATTGCATAAACAGAGAGAGGGTGTCCCTGTAGAAATAACAGCTTCCACGACAGTAAGACAAGACAGGAAAAGGAAGAGGTGGGGAGAAAACTGAGGCATGAAGAGGTGAGGTGCAATTATCCGGCAGCTCAGGGGCAAAAATAGTGTCTCTGCAGCCTGTTTTTGCCCAATACCAATCAACCCAGTCACTATTTTTGTCATTGGATGCAGGCGTATGTTATGCATTCGCAATCCATGGGGCAGGGCATGACTCGGACCTACACGGTGGCCCTGTAGCTAAACCTCACGTGTGATACGTACTGGACCACATTTTCCTCTTGCCTTCAGTGCCAAGACTGGGAAACAACACAAAACCAACTATTCCCACAAGCACACCCCTCCAAGCACTAAATGGGGCTGCACAGCCAGACAAACAGATTCCAGGCTTGTGGTAACTCCCTGTTGCCAGTCGTAAGCTCAACATGTTTGCTTTCAAGGGGATTACATGTATGGGCTTGCTACTGCTTAGTGAAGAATTTACCTATTCGTTCAATGAGAGCTGCAGGAGTAGGAGTGAGGAGGAATATCTCTGACTTAGGTATGTCCGCAAGAGGAGAAGGTATCAGTCAGGTGCCTGCTGGGGCTGTCTGGAGATCTGGAGAGACCTTAGCTCAGGTCCTGTTGGCCATGTTTGCAAGGGCATGACAGAGGAAGGAAGCACCAGCCACTTCTCCCAGTTTCAGCCTCTGAAATGACTCTGCTCACCTCCCAGGTAGGCTAAGCTGGAGCTTCAAGGTCAACCAGTATCTGGAGCCATCTCGCCATCTCTTCAGTAAGATCATTGTTTGTCTTCCACCTATGCTGGATTCTCCCACCCCCATGGGTGTTTTTCCAAATCTATCTTGCTTTTAATGTCCACAAGTGGTGATGTCCATTTTCTGCATCTCAATCCATCCCTCCTTCAAGCTCCTCCACTGAGGAAGCAGTGACAATTTGCCTCAACTCTGGGACACCCCTGGTGTAAATGACATCCCCCAAATGCCCCTCAAAAGCCTGGCAGAGGAGAGGGCAGGGCAAATCTAGGAGCTGGTCTGCAGCTCAGCTTCCCAAAGCAATCCCAGATGTCAGCTGAGGGTGACTACATCCAGCAACCTGGAGAGCATTCAATTTGCCTTTATTATTTCCCGGTTCCCTCAGCCGCTTTCTGACACTTCACAGGTTCGGCCGCCTGCATTGTATTAAGCTGTCTCCCCCACCGGTCCCCTTCCTGGAGGTTTTTCTGGTTCAGCAGAGTGTAACTCCAAGCTCATCTCTCTCGTGCCCGCTGGCTATCACTTGTACAAGGGAACTGACAGACTCTTCCTTGTGTTCAGCCTCAGGTTCATTATCCTCACGGAGGTGACGAGTGATGGGGACCATCACTCTGAGTCACTTGCCCTTCTAGCTTCACTATCGAGGTGTGCCAGCACACTGCACGGCAGAAAAGAGGTTCTGGGATCAGTGAGGTTTTTCTTCAGAGCCATCCGATCAGGATCTCTGCAAAATCACCTTCTCTCATCCTGGGGTGTCGTCTGAGCGGCTGTAGTTTCTTTGGTGGTAGTTGTCCTGTGTCCTTGCACAGTGACAGGTGAAAAATGGGTCCTTTCAGGATGAGGTTCATGTCATTGCAACCTGGATGGCTAAAATAGATCAGTGAATGACAGAGGAAAATGCTGGCTTCCTCCTGCTGGCCCTAGGGAGTTTGGGGGGGGACTATCCCAGCTGTGGATGGTTGTACTATGTCTTTTTAAAGCCAGGTGGGATGAATCCCACCAGTGCATTTGTTTTGACCTTCCTTGCTGTAATTCTTTTAGGAAAGGGAATGTCTCTTGCTTGTAAATACAGCAGAGCCCTGAACTGCTCTGTGGTGTGCTGCATGTTCCCACAACCCAGCAAACATTTGCGAGGAAAGCGGGAATCAGTTTAGTCTCTTGCCTTCGGCTAATATGTTCAAAGGAAAAAAAAATTGAAAGGAGAATAACTGATTTTAGTATTGTTATTTGTTTCTTTGAATTTCCTGCCTTCTCATAAATTCTAATGGGAAATGTACTCACTGACCTTATAACTCCCACAACCAAACATGATGCCAAGGCATCTCCACAGGCCAGCTTTCTTTCAGTGCGCCATATGGGACGCAGCCCTTGTTCCTACAACACAGGCAAGCAGATCACCAGTTAGTCACAATTCATGACACACAAACATTTTATGGGTAGGAACACGACAAGCAGATAACACCACCAGGCATTATGTTTCTCCTGGCTACATCTGTGCTAGTAAATAAAAGAAGGCCAAGCGCTATGCTGAAATTGTCTGTGATATTTAGCTCTTAGCATGCTCCCCAGCACAATTTTGGATGGTAGAAGCTGAATGTCTCCCAGAGAGTGCCCAGGCACAGTTTAGGAAGAGCACATACCAGGTATTTTTTACTCTTGGATAAAACTGCATTCGTTTTGCTTTCCTCTACTCTATGAGCTCTTAGACTCATTTGCTTCACTGGATCAAATATGCAGACCTAGACCAAAGAAAGCCATGTTGGGAGAAGAGTCTACTGGGTCAGGAGATGTTTATAATAAAATATTGGAAAAGGAGCTGCTGCTTTAAAGTTTCAGCCTGTTATGATTGTGAGAGTGTGATGCTTATCTGTTCAGGGTTTATACATGGGGATAGGAAAATGAGCCCTAAGAATGCTTGTGGCTTTGAAGTTAGATTTGAATTTTGAAACATAGACTTTAGGGGCAGATCCCAGAGAGAAATCTATCCACTGGAGCAAGTGATGCATCCCAGGACATCCTGCCTTTGTCCCTCATACACTGCTGACTGGCATCCTGTAAGTTCTACTCTGTCCAGTTTAACTAACCATTTTTTGGAGGAGCACCAAAGAGCCAAAGTCCATACCTTGAGGTACTGTCAGGACCTGTTGTTCTATGTAATGTTATGAGGCTGGTTTATGATGTTATGATGGCATGAGCTAAATCTCATGTCCTGAGTTAGGTCTCATGGTCCTGGTCAGCAGCAGTACAGGGCTGACCTTCGGGCATCTTACAGCCCCTTGATGTCTGCAGGGAGAGCCAAATGGAAAACCTGCAGGGCTCAAGACATCAAAGTCACCTCAATGGCCATGCTGTGGCTCTGGTCTTGTACTCTTCTTTCATTCAGATGGATGATCACGAAAGAAAGAAGGCTGCACACACTGATCCAGTACCTAAGGCTGCTCTCTGTTTTCACAGTACCCAAGCCAAACCAGAATACATTCGCCAGGGAAACTGTCTCGTAAAACTGCCCTGCTTTGGATTAGTAAAGGCAATCTGATTAACTCCTCAGCAGGGGCAAGACACAACACCGAACTTGATCTCAACTACCACATCAGAGACCTGTGGTGAATTAGATCCAGAAAAGGCAGCTGTGAGTTATGGGGCTGGAATTCCATCAAGAGCTTCTGGGGAGGTCATAAACCACCAAACAGCTCTTGCAACCTCCCCCCCTCTCCTGTCCACCATCCACAAATAGAATTATAGCCCCATAATTCAAGTGGGGTCTGTTTGTCTGCAAAAGGACAAATGCAAGAAGCCATCTGTGGGGGTGTCAGGCTGTAAATCCATTCTTTTCCCTGCCATTCTTCTATCTCCTTCTTCACAGGATGATGCTTCCAGGCTGCACCTAGGTCTCCTTACTTTCCCCACCCACATTACCTTCTTCCTTTCATCTCCTTCATCTTTCCTTTCCTGCTTAATAGAGACATAAAAGCAGCCTCTGTCTTACAGACTGATCCGCCCGTCAACCACTCACATCCAATCCCCTTCCCTTTGTCCTGGAGAGTAAGAGCAACACTCAGTCCACTTCTCACTTCGTTTTCTCCATAAACCATTCTCTAGCACAAGCCATATTGCAAACATCTAACCCACGTTAAACTTCCTAAATGAAAGGGATACCCTGGTTCTTTTCAAGTTAGGCCAAACTAGGTTGTTTCCCTTAATTGCATTCTTTGATGCATTAAGGAATAAGGGTCAGGGAGCTGGGGCAGGGGGGGAATGTGGGGGGAGCATCTCTTTATATTTTTGCTGGCATTTACATGCAGACATTCAGGCTGCAAAACAGAAAACCAGTCTGGAACATTTCAGCATTACAAGTTAGACAAGTCTAAGGGATTCCAACCTCGGTCTGCTTCTGAGCCATGTTGGACAGCCTGAACTTCAGAGGTGGTCCATGCTTCCCAAAGCTTGCTTTCTATGGTTGATTAACAGCCAGACTGCTAATCCTTTGTAAGTTAAAGCTGGCAGGCATCATAAAATACCCTCAGCACAAGTTCAGAAAGAAAAAAGTAAATCTGAGTCAAAACTAAGATCTTCCAGAAAGGAAATGATTTGCTAGGCTCAGACACAAAGTTGGAACTAGAACCTGCTCGTCAAAAGCTCGGGTGATGTGTTAGATCACACCACCTCTTCTAAGAGCTCAGCTGGATAGTGCTCACAGATAAGAAATAACTGGGCTTGAACAATTTATTAATATCCCCTCTTCTTCTTCCACCAGAATTTTTTACAGCTTAATGAATTTAGGAATTTGATGTGATAGACCAAGCAGTACAAGCTGGAAGTGCTGGGCATCCATACATGAGGAATGGCAGGGCAGCCAGCGTTGCTCACTGGCCCAGAGATTTCTATGCCTTCTCTGTCATTTTCATTACTTTTCATATATTTCATGATATGAATGATCACAAACTCCCTTTAAGTCAGGAGAGAGTTGTACTGATGTCAAACCACAGTGTAATCAGCAGCATACTTGTCATGTTTGTTTAAGCCAAGATGGTTTAAATGCTTATGAGTCTAAAGCTGTAAGGCCAAGGGGTTCATGCTGTTCTGACTTAGGCAGAAACTCCAGAACCCTTGGAAAGGCTTTTCCTGGCAAGTCGTGCAAATCTTGAGGGTATCTTATCTTGTGCTACTGACTCTGAAAACTCAGTCTTAGCACACTGAGAAGGTTGCTTCACCAGGTAAAAATACTGCAATGTGAATACATATTTGGGTCATAAGTGGGTTTTGAGTGAGTGACATAGTTCTGTGCCTCAGAGATTTTTCACAGGAAAACAGGTTATTGGTGAGTGCACACAGGAATTGTGCTTTTTCTGTTTTTTGGTTGTTTTTTTTTTTTTTTTTTTTGACACCAGTTTAAGACATGTTCTGATAGCTGTTTTTTAAATACCATCCTATCTAATTTCTTCTGCTAGTTTAGCCAACCAGGATGGCAAGGTTTGTCATCTGAACTTCTGCTTTCATAGTCAGGTGGAACCCTTGAGGGTTGAGTTTCTTGGCTGGTTGGTTTGGGTTTTGCTTTCTGTCCATCTCTGAAAGTTGCCTTACGTGACTAACTCCAATGTTTTCCCCCTCCTCACTTGAGGCTTCTTCAATGTTCTTCCAAGCTGTCTCATGGAGATTACTGTAGTAGTGGTCTACTGTGCAGGGATCTGCTGCAATCACATTCCAAAAATCACATACTAAAATTTAGGGAGGAAAAGGAGGGAAAGAGAGAGAGAGAGAAGGAAATTGATTGGGCAAACAGATGAGAGTCATATAGTAAAACCTGAAATGTTACGAGGCAAAACATCTGGAAAAAGTAGATTAAAAACACTGCAGTCTTTGAAAAAAGCAAACATAATAAAACAGAAAGTGCTTTGGTGAATCCCAGCAGAAAAATACTTTGCAAACTGGATTGTGTCCTGTGATCAGCATTGTAATGTTTCATATATATGTATAAATTCTTTAATTACTAAGATTACCCCATGTAATATTTGATAATTCTGCCCCTTTGGGAAGTTGATTGTAAAGAAAAGGCACAAAACATTGTTTCAGATTTCTGGCCTTGGGAATTGCCTCAGAGGCTTGCTTAGGTTTATTTTTTTGCCTTGTTATTTCTCAATCCCTTTGGAAATCTTTCATTTTTCTTCCTTAGGACAGAATTTCAATTAGCAGAAGGATAATGCTATCAGGAGGCACTGAATATCCTTGGAGATAAATCTAGTTGGGAGTTGTCAATGGAGTATCTGAAATAGTCTGACAGTAGAGGTCCTGTAAAGCTCAGATTACTCTTTAAAAAAAAAATAAAATAATCAGTTTGCCTTTCAGAGAGGGAATGAAAGGGGCGGGAAGGCGGTTGCTTATTGAATTGTTATGTTCAACTGCAGAAGAGGGTGATAAAAGAAAAGAGACAGTATATTAAGGACACCCAAACTGCTGATCTTACTGAGAAAATATCTAAACTTCTAGGTGTAGTCTGTAGCCACTTTTAAGCCTGGTGGACGTTTTCATCAGATGTCTGAAGGAGTTTCTTGAACCTTCACTCATGAGAGTGATGATAGAGTTATAGGGCCTCACGTAGGGTAGAGGACACTGAGATGTGCGCTAGAGCAGCTGTGCTCTGAGCACACAGGAGTGTTGATTTGGTCTTTCTGGTCCTTAAAAACCAAGAGTTTCATGGTAAGGCAACCTTCCCTCTTTTTCCATCTGACCCTTCAATGATTCACAAGTAAAGGATGTTAGAAGCACCAATACATCCATGCTGACAGAATATATCTAGATCTAGGAGGATGGTCATCAAAATTTGTATGGCATTTCAGATTCCACTTGATGCCTCTAAACTGCCTGATGTGTTGGACAGCTCTTCATTTTTGTCATCAATTAAATTTCTTTCCACTGAAAGGCCAGACTTTGACTTGCTAGTTAACCAGAAGTGTGCTGCGTTGCTGGTCCTACTGCTGATATTAGGTGTGTGGGAGGCTGGTGAAAAGACCACCATGTCCCTGAAATTGCTGTCTGTAGTGTATGGAGTTTAAGATGAGTTTGTGGTCTTGAGCATGGATATTTCCTAGGGAAGGGTGTCAGGAATACTAAAAAAATCCTCAGGAAACTGATGCGGTGGAACCAGATGTCAAAAGCTACATTTCTCCTCTCTAACTCTCCAAACTGAAGGGAGAGTGTGTTTAGCTCCAGCCCACCTGAGCACCTGGCCCAAGTGTTGGTGTCACCCCTCAGTAGCAAGGAATGAAAAGGTAGATGAGAGAAGGTTTATCTGGGCCTGCTAGACAGCAGTGCCATATCTATTCCCAGCCCCCATACTTAGAATCATAGAATCATCTAGGTTGGAAGAGACCTTTATGACCATCAACTCCAACTGTTAACCTAACACTACCAAGTCTGCCACTAAACCTCAGCACCACGTCTAACCCATCTTTTAAATACCTTCAGGAATGGTGTGACGCAAGCACTTCTCTGGGCAGCCTGTTCCAAAGCCTGACAACCCTTCTGGTGAAGACATTTTTCCTAATATCCATCCTAAAGCCCCCTGATGCACCTTGAAGCCATTTCCTGTTGTCCTACCACTTGTTACTTGGGGGAAGAGACCAACCACAACCTTGCTACGTCCTCCTTTCAGGTAGCTGTAGAGAACAATAAGATCTTGATGCAACCAGAGTCAAATGAGCCATTGTAGTGGCTCATTTGTAGTCAAGATAGGTGCTACGATCCTAATCTCACTCTGGTGGTCCTGTGCCATGAGTGCTTTGATACCTTCAGAGGAATGAGAAGGAGCAGATGTCCTGTGATCAGAAGAATCTGACAGTATGCAACTCTGCCTTCACTTTCAAACTGCTGACCTTTCTCATTCACCTGGTAAGTTTAGAGGGCTTAGATCACCAGAATTGGTGTCTAATAAACATCCTGGCATGAAGCACTGCAGGCCTGTGACTGCTGTTTGAACTCAGGGCTGGGGAAGCTATTGAAGGCTTTCAGAGATAAGACACACATGGCCCAAATTCCACCATCCCCTTTATCTGCTCACATCTGGTTATCTTCAATGCAATCTGTTTGTTTCGACACAGTTGCTGGCTAATTGCGTAGTGGCCTCAGCAGTGTTGGGGTTAGCGACATGCTGAGAAGGCCCCTGCTAATCTATTCCAGAGACTCAAAGGAGCTACGAATGCTCCTTGGCCATGATTTCAGATTAGCTTAGGCCACATGAACAAAAAGATCCCATCACCCAGCCACAATGGTTTGCCAGCAGAAAGCAAATATTCTAGGAGAAGGGGCTGGTCCTAGTGATGAAACCACTGCAGACCTTGACCCCCATGAAGAAGGGTGTATATGGGCATGTTTATTGACATATTGCTAGAACTCATCAGGAGGTAGAACCTGAGGTCTGGACTCCAGCTCTGCAGGATACTATGCATAGTCTATTCTCCACAAAGTCTTTTTTTTGTTGCAACAACTGCAATCTAAAACCAGATAAAAGTGATAAAGAAAATCCAATATCTACTTTTAAGGCATGGGCTGGTGGTGAGACAACTTACATGGCCAGTTTATTCCAGATTTAGACTTTAAAATGGTATTTCCTCAATCACTGTTGCAACTGAATGGGCTTTTTCACACTGAAAATATTATCCTGGTATTCAGCTCCCCACCTCTTTTTTATTAGTCAACTTGCTTGAAGGTGGATCTGCGTTAACTTGAATGTTTGTACCATTGCCAGTCTCTCCTTTGCTAAATACCTTCAGGATAGGTATCTGCAACAGAAGAGGAGGCACAGCTACAGCCACCTGGCCAGTATCTTTCAGTATTCATAATCGGCAAAGAGAAAAGAGGAAAAAAGTCTGTCCAGTTGAGAGGCAGAAACAACAATCATAATTAAAACATGCAGAACAAACACTCATCACTTTTCCCAGCAATTCAGAGCCTGAAAAGCCCGTTCACAGAAGTGCTGGAAAGCGTGTGACCAACAAATAGCTGGTTAGGGATACGACATAATTCACAGAAAGAATGACAAATGCTCAGTCTGTGGGATGAATTAAACTTCCAAAATAATCTGCCTAGTCACAGAATTCAAGCCTGCATGGAGCCGGCAGCAGTTTTTTTGAAGGATGAACTCTTTCCTGAGACTTTTCTCAGGGATAGGTTCTGAGTTCTTTAAGAACAGCGGGTATTTCCTGGTGATGGGGTGGGAATCCCTCTATGTCTTCATCTCAGAAGAGTGAAGACAAAGTGTAACTAAAAATAGTGGCATCAAAGGAAAGGAAATGACTGTCTTCTAGCAGACAGAGAGAATGTACTAATCTGGAGTGATGTTGTTAGCAGGGAAAGATTGAAGACAAGGAAGATTTTGGAGTTACCCACAGGCCTGCTGAGCAGGTTATTGGGATCCATGGGTTGGTTAAGACCAGCGTTAACCCTTCGGGCACTGCAAAGAGACCTCAACTCAACCATCACTGTTCCCTGCTCCTGCTGGTGACTCCCTCTTGCTGAGAAAATAGTCCCATTCTGCCCTTTCTCAGTGATATGAAAGGAAGTGAAAAATCCCCAAACTCTTTCTAAAACTGTGAGGCCAATAAGTGTTAGTGGAGCAATATTTCCTTTTCCAGTCACAGCATGATCCTGGGAAAGAATTCCTGGTCTCTGATTTTATTAATTCGTACTAAAGATTCCCAGACATCCCTCTAGAAATGTCATAGGGAAATCCCTGTGGGTCATCTGCAGTACGAGCCTTGGAGAAACAAAATACCTCAAATATACCTCAAAATACATCAGCAAAACACTGCAGCTCTGCTCCATTCCTCGATGCCATGAGCTCAGAAATGCATGGAAACACCTTTTAAACTCAATTCATTTCAAGCCCAAGTAACCCTGATGGATCACTTTGCTCTAAGACATTGTGGCAGGTATTTTTGGGTATATGAGAAAGGAGCTGAGACAGGACCTTAAACCTCAGATACCATATCTACACTGACTTGACCACAAACTTGCCAACCATAAACATCACAAAGACACTGTGTGCAGTGACCTCTGGAATAAAGAAGACGCCTACCTTGCAGTGGGCACTTAGGGCCACAATGGTTGTGAGGTGGACACACTGTACTTGTCATGGCCAATCCTCTGAGGACAACTTCATTGAAGGCAATTTCCCTTGTCCATCCTTGAAAAAATCCAGATCAGAGGTGACCTGACAATGGAAGGTTGATCTAGTCCATAGACACCCAGATTCAGAAAACTGCCTGTGGGTTGTGTCTTAAGGAAGGAAAGAGAAGGTTTGCATCTGTTGCACTTGCCCAAGGGTGAAATTATGCAGGTCTCAGAAGCAGCAAATCAAGATCAAAAGGAAGAAAATTAGGAAAAGAGAGAAGAACGGAGAAGTGGGAATAGCTAATGCTCGGGTAGTGCTCCAGGGTTTACTCTTCCTTGCATTGAACCTTTCAAGCCCTATGCATGCTGGGAGATGTCACTTTTCTCCTCTTTCCTCTCTCATAAATTGATCCGTTCTCTCTCCCCTGGCTCCTAAGCATCAGGTGCTGGAAGAGAACTCAAAATATCCCTCCAGCAGTAAAGGAATTCCCTCCAGGGAAGGGAGTGCTCCCTTGGCTGGGGTACTCCTACTTGTACCCAGCACCTTGCAGTCAGGCAGGGCAGATGACCTGCCTTCTCCTTGCTCCCAAATGTACCTGATCAAGAAAGTAAAGGGAAAATGTTTCTTCTTGTTGCACATCCCATGACTCTGCAGCCCTTTTTACCCTTTCGTGGGCTTAGAGGAGCCTACACACCTTATTACACAGCCTCTGTCTGCAGCTAATTTAAATTAACCCCCAAAGTACCTTGAGATCACAGACAAGCCTGTCCTGGCTGTGAGGTCTTTCTGTGTGTGTGCACTCCCCCAGCTGCCCATAGCACACAAGTACAAGCTATTTATCCTGGAATGGTAGAAAAATATCTTTTCTCCACCCAATAAGACTTCCTGAAGACCATCTTCACCTTCCCAGAGCCCATCTCAAGCCAGCAGAGAAGGGATATGGTGCACATTGGTACCCAGCCTATATCATTCTACAGTCTTTGGTGGGTTTCTCTGCTTCAGATTTCCCCTCCTGTTTGTTTGCCCTTTCTTTCATCTGAGAAAGATGATCTTTCTTTCATCTTTCATCTGAGGCCCCATATCCTCAGGTCTCTGGCCTCCTTAAGCCATTATAAAGTGAAATGCAGTGTCCCCTTGCTCTTGCAATGGATGCTAAGAATAGAGGGTCTGTTACTGCCTGACATACTGGACAAGGAGTTGGTACACTGGCAATCCTGAAACAATCTCTTCTTGTCCCACAGTATTAGAGAAGGGTCACTGTTGCCAAAAAAACTAACAAGAAAGTCTCAGGTAGCTTTGACATCCCAGTCACCTCTTCCAAATACAAGAAGAAATGATGTTCAAGGCCAGGCTGGATGGAGCTTTGAGCAACCTGATCTACTGGGAGGTGTCCCTGCCCGTGGCAGAGGGGTTGGAACTCGATGATCTTTAAGGTCCCTTCCAACTGAAACCATTTTATGATTCTGTGTTCAGTTCATCAAGAAAGCTGATCTGTCAGCTGCATGCAACAGCAGTAAAACAGTTCCACATAGGGCTGGTATAGGTGACATGGGGTACACATGAAGCAGAAACCTATGACTGTCTGCAACCACACCTGAAGGCCAGGTGGATAATAGAGTGTGTTAGAAATGGTTTAGCAAGTCAAACCAGGAATTATCCTTCCCCTCTCTTCCTCTGCCATGGATGGCTTTACAATGAGAAACAAACAAAAAAAAAAAAATAAGGAAGGAAAATACAGTTCACCATACTCACCACTATATGCACTGAAAAACAGATAAGGGATGAACAACACCTTTTGGAAGCAGAGTAAAAACCCAAAATATATGGGACCCAGCAGGCTCTAAGGCACAGCATTTTGCGGTAAAAAACTCTGCTTCCAACTTTGCCGTGTCCTCCCTTCAGCTGCCCACACAGCTTTAGTCTTTGCCCAGGGAACATGCACTGCAGCAGGGCTCTTACTTTTCGCACTGCAGTGTTTTGTACATTGGAAACAGCACATGGACTTGTACTAAGGGATCTGTCCTAGCTCAGTGCTCACAGTCCAGAAAAATTGCTGGGGATGGGTGATGGCTAAGAGAAGTCCCGTGGGGACAACGAAGATGACAGTGGTAATACTGAAGAAGGTTCACTTGGCTTCCCGGTTCAACCTCAAGAAGTAAAGACTGCTTTCTGCTCACAAACAGAAAAAACTGTTTATTTCCCAGATGGGAAAAGAAGAGGAAGCAATTTGGACCAACACAGAAATGTTCCAGCGTCTGCTAAGAAATTACCTAGGAAGTTTGCTTGCAGAATGATTATACACTTTTTAGGTAGATCCACAATATTACCAAGGTCACAAAACACCCGTGCACTCTGTGGCAATCGAGCGAAACAGTTTCCCTAAGGACCCCGGACTCAGCTATAGCACAAGTGGAAGCAAACAGGCTCATAATGACTGATTGCTTGAAACATGTTCATTAGCTCTTGGGAACATCAGCTTACAGAAGCAGAGCTCGTGGGCTTGGGTTCTTTCAGTCTCACAGTGTGAGACAAGGCTGGGTGGGAGGAAGGTGAAATCGCAACTCGGGTGATGGGATGACACATGGTTTTCACCAGATGGGCAGATGATAGTTTCTTGGGTGATACAAGCTGGGTCTTTTGGATACCAGTATCAGAATCAGACTCATTGGAAGGCACTTCATGTTCGGTACCCTTCTAGCAGTGGATCCAGAGATTTTTTGCTGGTCACCTGGGAGCATCTTTCACATAGCTTCATTAGATTTCCTAGTCATCTTGCAGCAGGGGACCTGCAAAGGGCTCTACTGGTTTCATGGCCATTAACTTGTCCGTTGTAAACCACAAGAGACCTACAGAGCACATTCCCTGCAACATGTGATGCTTGGAGATGCTGAATTACACAGTATTTTCAGTAGCCAAGAGGCCTCTGGCAGCCAAATTTCACAATTCAATAAACTCACATAGCCTCTGGAAATTTTGCAAGGCACCTTCTTTACCTCTAAAACATGCCTCTCCATACCTACGCAGGACTATAATGTATATGCAATTTATCCATTTACAGCTTTCTTCACTGAGTGCATTTTGTGCAGCTTTCATGAGTTTCTAGTGCAGCAAACTGGTTTTGATCTTTTATTGTGCCCTTAAATTGGGCACAAATGTTTCACGTGCTTTCAAATTTATGGCACATCACAGGCATTTGGTTTTATAACTCACAGGACTTAAACCAGAATAAAGTCGATAGAATTACGCAAATCAAGTGGGTGCTGAAACACTGGGTAGCAATTTATAAAAGCTGACAAAAACAAAATTTGTGGTGTCAGAGTAGCATTAGTAGTATTTCAAGGGAGTAACAGCTTTTTGGTCTCGAGAGAAATGCATGGCATATAGAAAATGAGGGGCAAATCACACATTGTTTGGAAAAGGGAAAAAATTGGGCAAGTAACACGAAGCAGCTTTCTTGCTGTTGTCAGATTAATCGCACCTTCCTACGTCTCACAAAAGAACAGGGATGTATCAAGAGGTGTGTATACTGCTTTATGGTGTTTCAGTCAGGAACCATCCTGTGTACGGCATCTAGCTGGCCCTGATTAGGACCTGTAAGTGCTGTTATTATCATTAATAACAATCAGGATCACCGAAACGGAGGTGTAACAAGATTGCTCTCGCACTGCGGTTGCTTGTACAGTGTGCCTCACAGGAAAGAGGAGGAAAAATGATTCAGAAACGATGCAAGCACCTCTCACCACGAGGACTTTGTCATTCTGTATTTAATAAGCAGCTGAAGAAGCATGGTATTTTCCTGGCCAGCTTTAACAAGTTAGCTTGGCATCAAGAAATTTTGGACTTCTGTGTTTGCTAAAATAATTTCCAGGTCCTGGTTCCCCAAACTGCTCACTGTATGTGTTAGACCAATATCAGTTTCTTCATCAATGAAGAATCCAAGGGCTGTTCACTCAGGAGGGTTCTTATACCTAGATTTTTTCCAGGTTTGGCTCCCTTCACCACACAGTCCTAAACTATTCCCACAACTCTTGATCCCACAAAAGGCTGACGCACACTTGAATGTGGTATGTCAGGCACTCTGAGCTGGAAAAAATATAGTAAAAATAATAATTATGTCTTAAAACCATAGAGTGCCACAGCCAAGTGCTATGCTAAGTGGCGGCCTGGAAAGGGTTTCCCCAAACAATGTAGACATTACCTTTCTGCACCAAGGCCACCACTCAATGGGGCAAATACCTTCAGCATTGCAAATACAGCTGCATTTATTTGGAATTTTGGCTGAGCAAGATACGGGCAGCTGGCAGCAATTGGCACTTAGCAGCCTGTGATAAGATCATTGCCTGCCTCTCCTTCCTGTGGGGCTGAGATAGGGTCAGACCCATAATTTCCTTATATAATATCAATAAAAGATACTAAAGCCCCAACATCTCTTTTCTTCTGGCCTCATGTTATCCCTGATACCCACATGGCTGCAGCATTTCCCCAGTTCCATTTCATCCCAGCACCTCCAGCAGCTTTCTCCCATGCCATTCACACATCCTGCACCTCTAGCAGCTGCCTCTATCTCCAGCCTCCAGCAAATGGTCCTCTCCCTGGTTACCATCTGTAGTTACTGTTCCCCCAGCTCCATGATATGTTGCAGCTGGTGTCCACAGGTGGGCAGCGAGGGATGTTACACGTCCTTGCAGTGGTGAAGTTTCCTCCAGGAGTTGTCTCTTTCCCCATACAGATGCTTCATGCACTATTTATTCCTCCTCTACCCTCAACCCCCAGAGAAAGTTACCGTAAGTCACTGGCTGGGAACAAGCCGAGCTCTGAATCCTGCCACCATCCATCATGGTGGCAGACACGCTGTGGAAGGGCTTCATGGCATGGTGCCAGGGCTAATGGCCTGAGACGCTGCTCGCTGCTTTAGAGAGTGGGCACAGATGCTAATTGCAGTTTGCTCTGCCTCCGTGAAGGAAGAAGGGAGGTCGTTCAAGGGAGCAGGGAGATTTTTAACAGGTGAGCTTGGTCGCAAAGCTGTCAAAAACATTTCACAACCAAGATTCAATGACTTTGCAATACCTCCTGTGTGCCCCATGAGAGCTGTGTTTTGAGGTCATCCTATCCAGAGCCCAGGGCTTTTCACTGGATGACCGTGTTCCCTCCAGCGGTGGGAAGGCCAAGCAGTCAGACAGACTCTTTGCTCTGGTTCATCAAAGGACATGGAGTAAGAATGACATATGGGTCTGGAATAAAGCCACCAAGATCTTACTCTAGATGTGGAAATATCTCTTCTCTCTTAGGTCGGACTTCACTGGCCTAATTTCCATTGAACACTGTAATACTTCTCACTGGTTCTGGATGTCTATTCACCTTTGAAGGCCTCTGAAAGTAGAAGGAAACACCAACAGGACCAAGTAGGGACTGGCTGTCTGAATTTGGTCTTTGTAGTCTGTAGCTTTGTCTTTGCAGAGAGCAAGACAGAAAGAGTTTCTTCTCTTCCCTATTTTATTTCATTCTTCCACAGCCTTCACATAAATAGTGTTATACAGTATTTATTTCTTAAATGGCCTGTCTTGCAAAAAGAGAAACGATCTTGTCAAAACTGAGTAAAACCCCATTTTTACCATGAATCTGTGAGGTAACAAAAATGCAAGAGAACTGTAAAACGCCATGGTACCAACATGTACTGCCTTCATAGTGCATTCCTGCACTCACCTCAACTACTCTGCCCTCCATCATCTCAGCATCCAGGAGTTTATCTAATCATCATTACTGGCACTTACCCTGACAAGTTCATGGATAAATTTGCGGCTCCACACTTGCACGGACTGATAGGTTATTCTTAACATGGGGCTGGGATTGATCCCGTGCAATTGCATCCTCTTCATAGAGCTCAGAAAGAAATCTTGAAGGGTTGCTGACAACTGAGTGCATCTTTGAGGTGAAACCACGGAGATTACCTTGGCCTTCCAGGCAGAACCTCTACTGATACTGAATTGCTCTGATTTGTGATAAAAAATACTTGAACGGGACTGTGTCTGTAGGAGGTCTCCAGCTTCATGGAGCCATCACTGACAGTATCAGTGGACATTCAAGATAAAGATCCATAAAATAACCATTAATTTCACTTACCATGATCCATAGAAGACTCCTTAATACTTTCAGGTGATACTAAAAGCCATTCTAAAAAGCTACCACCTTAAAAAGACACTATGTTAAAAAAAAGGGGGGGATCAGGGGAGACCTGTGAACCATAAAGTTCAGCCAAAGGCAATAAATCCTTCTATGGATCATAGGATCATAGAATTTTCTAGGTTGGAAGGGACCTTTGAGATCATCTAGTTCAGCCATCAACCTAAGTCCGATAAAAAACAACAACCCATCAATAAACCACATTACCAAGCACTATGTTATCCCATCTTTTAAATACCCTCAGGGATGGTGCCTCAACCACTTCCCTGGGCAGCCCCTTCCAAGGTTTAATAACCTTTTCAGTGTAAAAACCGTTCCTGATATCCAATCTGAACCTCCCCTGGTGCAACTCGTGGCCATTTCCTCTTGTCCTATTGTCTGTGACTTGGGAGAAGAGACTGACTCCCATCCCTCTACAAGCTCTTTTCAGGTAGTTGTAGAGAGTGATAAGCCTCCTCTTCCCTAGACTGAACAAGACAGCTCAGTAAAGCTCTCAGCCATACAGCATAGCGATGGTTCTACATGCACCCTGCCATTTGGATGTTCTTCATTCCCCTCCATTTTTTTGGGGGCAACAGCTCTGATCCATAGAGGAGGGAGACACGTAGCAGCCAAATCTGTGACCACCAAGCCCTTTGCATCACTGACCACAGAAGCAGCCCAGCCCCATCACGTGACAAACCCCTGAAAGCATGGAGAAAACACCTTAGAAATGTTTCCCTCTTAACAAGCACTCATTGGCTGATCCAACCATGAGAGAGTTTATAGTTGCTGCAACTGTTTTCTGTTTTCACCTTTTTCTAAGCATAACTTACACATTGTCATGGTTTCAGCCAAATTTACCAAAACCTAATTGACAGATGTCCCCCCCTCCCCACTTTGGGTAAAAGAGAAGAGAGGAAGAAATTAAAGAGATTCAAGAGTTTAGAAAAAAACCCTAAACTACTTTAATGAAAATATAAGTAATAATAATATAATAAA
>VZRU01010830.1:40445-53734 GCA_013398155.1 Pedionomus torquatus
TCCAGGCTGAACAGCCCCAGCTCTCTCAGCCTGTCCTCATAGAAGAGGTGCTCCATCCCTCTAATCATCTTTGTGGCCATCCATGATCTTCTCTAACTTAAATCCATTGCCCCTTATCCTATCACAGCAGACCTTTCCTCTTTTCTCTGAGATGATGTCCATGCTGCCATCATCCCTTCAGGGGCTGAAGTCCCCTCCAGCACAACCTCCGGTCTTCATTGGCAGGGCTGTGATGTCCATGGAGGGGTTTCTTCCTCCTCACTCTTGGGACCCCCTAAGAGTATCTTCATTCTCCCTCTCCCCATTGCCTACTTCCTTCTCCCTGGTCCCCAGCACCAGTGGCAGAGCTGCCCAGCGCCCAACTCGGACATACAAAGGGCTGGTGTTTGCTGTGCAGTGCCTGCCCAGGGTGGCAGCCCTCAGCCATGTGGGGTGTCCCCAGCATTGATCTCAGCCAGAATCCCTTGGCCACAGGACACTTGTGTTCAGAAGGACACCGAGCTTAGGGCACAGCAAGCCCAGAACAGGGTTTTTTGCACACAGAAAACACTTGTTTCATGCTGTGTTTAGAATGTAACTGAACAGCATAATTTCCATTAGTTTCTAAGAAACTGAGAGAACTGAGATTTGAAAATAGCTCCAGAGAAATGTGATTTAAAGATAGGTTCTTGATTAATGTGATTTTACTTGCTGAAATCAAATTGTGAAGTCAAGCATTAGAAAACTAAAATCCTTTTCTGTATTTCCTACTTCGTAATTCTTTTTGTTTTCTGATAGAAGTTACTAGTGTGACCAAAAGATTTACACTTTTTTGTTTTAACTTTACTCTTCAGTGAACTCATTATATCACAAATTTCTTCTCCTAGAAGGTCAGATTGTTTTACTTTTATGACTGTGCCATTAAAGAAAAAACAACTAACAAAAAAAAAAATCCCCATAACCCAAAAAACCTTCTAACTTTTTGTGAAACGAAATAAAAACAGTTACTTTTCAGTTCCTGAAAGCGCCATCCCCATCTTCATCATCCTTCAGGAACTTGAAAATTGTAACTAAGCAATCTTCTCCTGCCTTAATAATGAATTTCTAATAACTGGAAAACATCTTAAGACCCACTCAGGTTATCCACTGATATCCATCCATCTAATGGTGGCATTCCTCAGTGTTTTCATATATGGAGGAAAGCCAATGTCATCCCAGTCTTCACAAAGGGCAAGTAGGAGGACCCTAGAAACTACAGGCTGGTCAGCCTCGCCTCCATTTCTGGAAAGATAACAGAATGGTTAGTTCTAGATGTCCTCTCAAAGCATATGGAGGAAAAGAAAGCTATGAGAAGTAGTCAAATATGGGTTCACGAAGGGGAAATCATGTCTGATTAACCTGATAACCTTCTACTATGGCTTGACTGGATGGATAGATGAGGGGACGGCAGTGAATGTTGCCTTCAGAGATGTTTTTGACATGGTCTCCCACAGCATCCTCATAGGTAAGTTTAGGAAATATGGATTAGATGAATGGACAGTGAGGTGGATTGAGAACTAGCTGAAAGGCAGAGCTCAGAGGGTTGTGATTAGTGGCACAGAATCTAGTTGGAAGTCCGTAACAAGTTGGTTCCCCCAGGGGTCAGTACTGTGTCCAGTCCTTTTCAATATTTTCATCAATGAATGTGGATGAAGGGATGGAATGTACCCTCAGCAGATTTTCTGATGGCACAAAACTGGGAGGGGTGGCTAACACACCAGAATGCTGTGCTGCCATCCAGTGAGACAAGGACAGGCTGGAGACTTGGGCAGAGTGGAACCTGATGAAATCGAACCAGGCAACGCTGCATGTGGGGAGGAATAACCCTCCACACCAGTACAGGCTGAGGGCTGATATGCTGGAGAGTAGCTCTAAAGAAAAAGATCTGGGACGCCTGGTGGACAACAGGATGACCATGAGCCAGCAATGTGCCCTTGTGGCCAAGAAGGCCAATGGCATCCTGGAGGGCATGAAGAAGAGTGTGACCAGCAGATTGAAGGAGGTTATTCTGCCCCTCTACTCTGACCTGGTGAGGCACCATCTGGAGTCCTGTGTCCAGTTCTGGGCTCCCTAGTTCAAGAAGAACAGGGATTTACTGGAGAGAGTACAGAAGACCGCAAAAGATGATTAGGGCCTGAAGTATCTCTCTTATGAAGAAAGGTTGAGGGAGTTGGGTCTTCTTAGCCTGGAGAAGAGAAGACTGAGGGGGATTGGATCAACACCTACAAATACTTAAAGGGTGGGTGTCAAGAGGAAAGGGCCAGTCTTTTTTCAGTGGTTCCCAGAGAGAGGACAAGAGGAAACTTGTACACAAGAAGTTCCATTTAAACATGAGGAGGAACTTCTTCACTTTGAGGGTGGCAGAACACTGGAACAGGCTGTCCAGAGAGTTGTTGGAGTTTACTTCTCTGGAGATGTTTGAAACCTACCTGGACAAGTCCCTGTGCAACCTGCTCTGGGTGACGCTGCTCTGGCAGGGGGTTGGACTAGGTGATCTCCAGAGGTCCCTTCCAACCCCATATCATTCTGTGATTCTGTGGCATGGGCATGCTACAGTGAGAGTTATTAAATATCTTCTGTTCTTCTGAACCCTTTTTCCAGATGAGGAAAAGTAATTTAAAATTTAGTTATATAACCTGCAGAACCAAATGACAACTTATATATAACATACTTTGCTGTATGAAGCACTATATGAACTTAGCAATTAGTCTGAAGCTAATGTTCCTCTTATTTGTCATTAATTTGTAGACAGAATGGTTTCTCCCAAGGTTAACATTTTCATTATCATCTGAAAATGATGGTACGTTGCCAAAGTTCAAACCATTTGAATGTAGTGCACTTTTTACATTTTTAAATATTCCTAATACAGTTTTTATTGCTCTCTTGAAAATAATTAGGCAGAAAATGGATTATTCCCCTTTCAATGAACAACTATTGGAAACATTTTGAAATTTCATGCTTTCAGGCACCAATGACCACAGAGAGAAATATGCCCTTTTCAAACAAGCCCTTAATTATTTTATCAATTGAAAGAGGAACTAATACATTGTTGGCAATTCACAAAGCATTGTCCTCTGAATCTGTATGATTTTATCTATGGGCTGATCTTGAAAAAATAATTAACTGCCCCAATCCAGTGATCTGTACAAAGAACTATGAATAATACTGCAATGCACCTCTGTTGCTCCTCCAGAACAGGAACGTTTCAAGAGTTTTGTTTTTAGAAAATGCAATATAACTATCTTTATCATCTTTTATCTTTTCATGCTTTTCTGTATCTGCCAGTCCACAACAAGTAAGCGGCAAACAATATCTGCAAAAGCAAAGTTAGCCTTTTTCTTTCTCTATTGATCCACTTCCATTCATTTGGAAAGAGCAGAGGATACTGGCAGAGTGTGTTTTGACGTACCGATTGATGGAGACGAATGCAGTCATGATTCATGTGGGGATATCATTCAATTAACTAATGAAAAACATATATGAAAGAGTCAGATTCAATGCGAGGTCATGATTACTTTCCTTGCTTCATACCCTGGATGTGTTGGTCCAATGATTTCTAGAAAAAAATACCACATCTGGAGAAGATTTAGTGCGCGATAAACACATGAGATAAAGTTTTCTTCAGAGACCAAGGGGTTGAATGTCTAAGGCTAACCTCACCACACTTCTTTCAGCAGACTAGATCTGTTTTGGGAAGAACAATTCTTTTGCGTTTTGGTGGAAGAAATCATTCATGTGTAACATTTGTCAGATGCCTGTCTAAGAAAAAAAAAAATATTTGGAAACGACCAATTAGGTTTTATTTAAGAGATGGACAGTCACATGCTGAAGACTCCAGTGATCAGCCAGACCAAGTGCACTCCTACATGTTCAGTTACCATGGAGACAGGCCTGTTTTATGAACCTCTTCCCCAAAAAATCACCCCAATTAGATCTGCCTTCATGCATCACATATGCTTGAACTGCTCCCTGAGGTTCCTTAAGTAATTGTGACTGATTCATTCTCCTTACTGACATCTAAAGAAATAACCTTCACTTCCCACTTTTTGGTCCAAATTTAATTCTAGTATCATCTATCCAGAGTTTTGCCACAGCCAAAAATGGGTCACTTGCTGCTGTGCTCTGTAGTGCTCTTAGTTGAAAAGCTCCAATTCAAAATTCCCATCAGTGATCACCCAAGGAGAAACATCAGTCAGACAGCGTGGAAACGAACAAAGTTTAGAGGGAGAAGTTTGGGAAGGAGGATCAGGCATCAGGGTGTCTGTATCATGCTGCTTGGCAACTACAGAGATTGCTCCTAATGAAAACACCAGTGTTTCACAGCACGATCACACTCAGCATGACAGAGGGAACATCTAACAGTTTGTCTGGATCAGGGACTGGGACAGGTCATCTTTTTGCTTCCCTTTTTATTCTGAGTTCTTCAGCAGCTCAGACAGCACGAGGATCACATATCTATCATCAAAACGACATTACCACACTGCTCAAAAAGCTGTTTCCCAGGATGCCCATGATCTTCAGCCAGAATCTTGCAAGATTGGTAGGTCTGCCCATGATTTCAGATAGAGAAAAATGAGGACAAATGAAGACAAAACCTTTGAAGACCTGGGTGGGATTTGTCTGACTGAAGGTAGACGTCGTCACGATAGAAGTTCCCACATGAGTCAGTTGTACGAGACTTCCTTTGCAATTTTTTTGAGAGATCCTGGCACTTCCAGGGCCACAATTCATCTTACCCAAATGTAGAGATAGAGATTAGGGCAGGTGTTTATTTAAATCCTCTGCCTGCAGGAGAGTTCAGCTCAGCTGGAGGCAATGACATTCAGGGCTCGAGTCCTTACCCAGGTGTAAGCATCTGGCAGAACTGAGCCCCGTGATGGGGCTCAGCTCAGGAGTCACCAGTTCCTATTGACTGCTAACAGCAGCGTTTGGGAGATTGTAATGACACCAGCTTATTTAGCTTTAAATAGAAATGCTACTTTTAGTGATTAATCTTTGGTGAATTGTTGTGAAATTCAGGGGGGTGGATAAAATTAACATTTTGGAAGGCAGAGAGTGCATTATGTTAATTAACTGCAATCATAAAGGAAGGAGAATGCTTCTCCAAAAGCTGCACTGTTCTGATTTACAAGGATTTCAGCTGATTTTGCTGAAGTTTTAAGGATGAAATTACTATTAAAAGCTTGCATTAAAGTATAAGGCGATTGCATAACTGTATTATAACCGGTTATGAAAAGAATAATGGGAACCCCTCTGTTGGCTAAAGCATTTTTATTTTTTTTCCCTAGATTTTATGATGATTTTGAAGCTGAATGCCACAGGATTACAATGTTGGCTTCTACAAGCTAAAATGCAAGCAACTTATTTTGACTATTCTACCTCGGGAGTCTGCAATCACATTAAGAGTTTCTAAATGCAATATAAAGATTCAAAGAACTTGGAGGAATTTTTTTTTTTTATTTTTTTTTTTACCTCTCTGGCTTGACTGATACCACTTTTAATGCTTTACCAAACACCAGAACAAAAATTTGGACTTCATAATAGTGATTTTGAAATGTGAGATATTCTTCTTTACAGGAAGCTCTTCACAGGGATACATATTTCACCCTTCGTGATTAGTTAAGGCTAGAGAACGTTTTTTGGCTTTACTTAAGGCACCCAAGCAATAAGGAAGACTCTTAGCTTTGAATTTATGAGCCCCATTAACTTTCCCAAGAAAAGTCCCCTCTCTTATTAAATCATTCCCTGGGAGGGGACAACTGCACGAGGCATCCTTGGAGGAGTGAGAATACAGCACTGCTTTATAGGGTTCCTGATAAAAATTAATTAGCAAAACTTACTGTGTAAATTCAGGAATATGCAAATGAGAGCAAATCTGAAGGCATGTGTGCAGACCGAGTTGATGCTGAATTAATGTTATATTATGCATAAAATGTATAAATAGTTTACCTGTTTAATGAAATATTAAAAGATTTGTGAGGTAATTGAGTATAATAATGATTCCATTAAATATACATACATAGATACAAAATATTTTGTATAATTTATAGCATCTATGGTTTCTACATTTAGAGTTTTCCACATTCCAAAGAAAAATTACTTTATTCAATTTTAATTAAGGTTGAACAGGTTGTATGCTGCTCTGGGTCTCAATACTCTTGATAATGGTGAAGTATATAGCTTGAAAGCGAGTGAATTGGGAGGGTGGGGAGGGGGGCACTGAACTTTATTGAACATTGTTTTGTGCCGTTGAACACGCATTACCTACATGTGGGTCACAGGCAGTATTTTTCCCACAATGTGCTCAAATACAGACACTTTTACATAGCTGGCAGCTGTTGATCTGTGGATACCCCAGGGACGGCAGTTACAAGGTGTGTGTATATTTACTCTTGTTAAGCCAAGACATGATTTGTTGCTCATAACGTGGACCTCCATTTGTGTGCAAATGTGTTATGCTTAAGATAACAACTTTACCTATTGCCAGGAAGAGAGAAAAAAAAAGCAGAGAAATTGTTGAAAAGAATCTTGGGCAATTATCCACAATTACCCTGGCAAGGCTGGGCAGCAGCTCTGGTGTTGAGTGACGCCGAGACTAGATGTAGCCCAGTGTGGTTATTACAGCTGGAACTAATTTCATCTAACCTTAGACATCATCTGGCCACCAAGTAGACTCTGTGCCTGCACCAGTCACCCTCAGTCCTTTTTCCAGTATATAAGGCACAATTCATCATTTCTCCCTGAGGCAGTCATTGCAGGATGAGGTGGAAAGTGTCTGGAATTGTGCCTTTCTCCCACTTTCTTACAAGGTCAGTCCAAGGAAATGAACAAAAACTGGCTTTGTGAGAGTCACTTATTAATTAGACTGGGACTGATGGGATCCCCAAGTGTCTCAGCAGCAGCCACATTCAGGGTTTGCTTTCTCCTGGTGCTGAGCCATTTTCCTGCTGACTGATGCTGGTGTTTGGGTGCTCAGCACCTTTTCAAATGACATATTTTGGGGAATCCAGCCAGAGCTGGGTAGATCAGAGTGGCTAAGGAGTGAGCTACAAGCATATGGGCAAGGTGGTCTCATTGGCTGTAGTGTCAGAAAGTGCTCAGGTCTGTGTTCTCACCTGCTAGCACATGTGGCTATCATGAGATTAGGTTCCATCCACAGAGGTTATTTCTTTCCAGTCCATCAAACGAGCCTTGTTTTCCATCCCTGCCCCAAACAGCCTCCTTGCACTGTAGTGGGAATGGTTGTCTGCTATTCATAACCACTCTTGGAGGGCAATTTTCACTCCTTGTGCTTTTCTGGGTCTCACTGCCCGCCAGCACCACTTCAACCAACCCCCGGATTAGTTTAACGGCCTCTCAGAGATGAGCTCTCTTTCCCCTTCTGGCCCTGGGATCCTGCAGTGTGTCGGGAGGAGACCAGCTCCAGATGGCCCAGAGACATCAAGCTGCAATTCATCAGGAAGTGAGACTGGGCTCTCTACCCATTGCTGTCGCCCATCTGCACCACCAGCCTCGCTCACTGTCTTTCACCCCTTGCTGCTAATGGGAAGAATGTCATCCTGCCCCAGTTATTTAATGTTTTGGCTGTGGATTTTAATTACTCTTTGTAAATTAGATCAAAAGAGAAGAGGAAGGAACTCTGCAGTGATGTAGGGAGGCTTTAGCCAAGCCGAACTGCTTTGTTAAGAGTGTTTGGAGAAAAGCAGCACTTATCCCTTTCAGCGATGAAACCTCCAGCTGCTGTAGAGCTTGAAGGCTTTTAATGTCAGTGCTGGACCAGGGTCTAGCCAGGTTGATAATGCACCATCCTGCAGATGAATCATAAATCCAGGGCAGTGGTTATCCATAAACTCGACATTCAGATACATCCCAGCATGAATTTCATGGCTGCAGGCTGTGGGATTGGCTGATTTGAACCTCGATGTGGCTGCTCTCACAAACCTGCCATGTTTCAGCCTTGAAGTGTTTCTCTGGACATCTGCTGGTTTTGTCCATTTCTGGGTTTCTGCTGCTCCCATGGCAGAGTAGACATCAGCAAACTCAATTCCTCATGTAGGGCCAGAACCTGGAGGCATCTCACTCGTCTCGAAGTAGGCACCACCCCATCGGCCGTGCAGATTAGATACTACATTACCATCTGCCATAACTTATACCCTGTTCCCACCCCAGCAGCTCACATGCTGGGCACAGATAAAGCCATTGCACCACATCTAGAGGCGGGAGGGTAACGAGATGCCATTGCCTCTTAGACAGGAAAATGTTCCCAGTGATTTTCCAGTTCTTTATGTTTGTGTCGTGTTCCTCATATGAGCTGTGCAGCGATTGCTTTGCATAAAGGACATGTATGTGAGTTGTGGATACTTTCATTAGATGTCTGAAATAGGGGAGGATGAATCCCTTCACAATTCTACTTGGGCACATGGGCAAATAACACTTTTTTTTTTCCTCTTTCAATGTTGACTGTTGGATTTATGTGGTAAAATGCATAAAAAAACAAGTGCTTTAATGTGAGTTATTTTGCTCAAATTATTACCATCTGCTTTTCCATGATCTGGGTCATGACGTAGATCTGATTTACAAAATACATCATGTATCAGTCTACCCTCAGGCACCTTTGTGGGAACAACATGGACCCTTTTCATGGAGAACGGGGATGACAGAGTCTAAGGTTACATTGAAGCAGGAGAGATTTAGGAAATGAGAAAACAACTAGATAAGGATGAGGTCTTCAGGGTGCTGGAAGAGAGTAAGGTCCCTTAATCACCAGAAAACTAGGAAGAAATTGGACTACCTTCATAGCATAAAAAGGGACTGCAAGTTGGACATCACTGTCAGAGAAAGGAACCTAAATTTGGGGTTATATTCACCCCAAAGGGATATAACATTGCCGTTGCCAAAGCAATAGGTAGGAACCAGTACAGATGTGCACAGAGAGCAAAGAAACAGAGAGGAAAACAGGTATCTTGTTTATTTTCCTTTTTCAGATGGGAAAAACTGAAACTTATAAAAATTGCATGAGTTGGGTCACATAGGAATTCTGCAACAGAACTGGCAACAGCATCCAAACCTTCAGAGACTCTAGAGGAGTTATAATAGCTTAGCTGTAAAAACTTCTTTCCTTTCCAGCAGCTGCAGATGACAATCACACATCCAATTAAGCAAAGTCTTGGCGAAAAACACAAAACCACAAAAAAATTCTTTTTCTTGGTCACAAAGGATGGCCAACTGAAACCTGCACAAAAACCAGGGACAGCAAATACAGACGGGCAGGCCCAAGTGTCTAGGACATGGTTTAGTAGGACTTGGCATAGCTAGGTTTATGGTTGAATGTGATGGTCTGAAAAGTCATTTCCAACATAAATAATTCTATGATTCTGTGTCAGAGGCTCAGTAGAGATCTTGCATGCCAGGTTGGTCTCCTTGCAGACCTGGCTGGTCTCCACCTAGCTCGATTCACTTTAGTATAGTTTTGTGTCCTCTGGGTACTGCTTCAGAGCCAGGGTTGACTTACAGTTCCAGATTTGTCTTACCTGATGCTGGAAAAAGAAGGTTATAGTGGATTTCCATCACTTGTTGCCCACCAGCATACCACAATACAGCATCTGATTCCTGTCCAAGACCAGAGTAGCACTACTTCATTTTCTACACACTCCACTAATGGGGCTCTGCTCAAGTTTTCTCTGGCACAATAGAGCTATGGCACAAGTTTTACCAGGAATACAGGTAAACTAACCAATTTCTCCTCTCCTGAGCCCAGAGAAGAACTGAGCTCTCATTAGAGCACCACAGGCTACATCCTCTTGCACCTATGCATTGCCTTCTAGCCACCCTGACTGTGTCCACATCAACCTTCACATCTCCTTACAGGAAAAACGCAAATAGTGGGTGCCAGGGAATGGAGAACTTGATTCATGTCCTCTAATTTCAGCCAGAAAGTAGGAAAAAGCAAAAGTTAATGATGCCATCCCCTGCTATTTTATCAAAGAAAAGGGGATTAGCAAGTAGGAGATGAAAATTCTCCCCTGCATGAGCCATCTGGTAACTCTAGTTAATGTAGATATAATCACGAAGCCCTTTCTGATCTGCCAGCCTGTGGGTTAGTGGGCTGGAAGATAAGATCACTTAGGATGGGTGTTGCCACCCTGAGCCCTATGAAGAGCTACCCAAGCCCTCGGTGCCTTGTCAAAACCCTCCCTCAAGAACAGAAACTGAGAAAAGAAAGCAACCAAACCCCAGCACCCCCTGGGAGACTGATTTATTCTAAGCTGTCAGGAAAAAGAGGAGACAATATGAACTAGAGACAACAAATGCAATTAAAAGGAGAGGGGAGAGGGGCCTTCCTTGTAATCGCTGTTTCCGAAAGGCAATATGCTGTGGATTATAACGTCTCAGGCCCGGAGTGGTACCATATGGTGAAACTCTGTTCATTCGACATTAAATCCTGGCATTTTGCAGCTGTCAAGATAAAGCTGTTTATATGACTAACATTGTAGTTTGTTTATAGGGAAATAATATGTAGCAAGTTATGATTAATCAAGGTGTCCAAAAACCTGCTGCAGAGGCACCTGAAATAGATTGGGTTGCATGGCAGAAGGTTCATCTTTTAAATTATTGACAACTTTTTCCTTTTCTTCCCCTCCCCCCCCCCTTTACTGTTCACTGTGTCTGTGCGTGCTGCTGTTTCTCCCTCCTCCTCAGGGTATACCTGGAGTTGGGAAGTGGCACATCTCCTCCCCAGGCAGCTCCCGGGTCCTTCCCACTCTGCAGCCAGGAGGAACCATGGGAGAGGGTTGGTGCCATCTTTCAGCTGAGACATGATGCTTTTTGCTGCACCCATGCAAGTGGGCACAAGGCTGCTCCTTCCAGAGCAGAATATGCTCCTTTCTCCCTCCAGAAAACCACCTTAGAAGGTCTGGAGGCATTAACTCATGATATTTTCATTGCCAGAGTTGCCTGTCATCCTATAATTAGCAGGGTGGCATGCATGTGAAGTCACAGCCTCTTGTCTACACACTTTACAGAGTCAGTTTGAGCTGTCCCGTGGGATTCTGAAGTGGGAGAGAAGCCCAAGAGAAACCCTAATGCCACCTTGCTGTGAAATTTCTCCTAATGCTGCTGGTCTGCCTCTGCCATATCTGGATGCTGCTCTTCTTTGTCACTACACCCCTCCAAGTGTGTTGAGAGAGCTAACAACTCTGTTTTGCTCAGGAGCTCCATGCTACAAACAGACTGTGCAATGCAGGTGAGGGAAGAGTTGGCAAGAATGGTGGCTAAAGTTGTATTGTGAGACCTCAGGACTTCAGTCACCCTCCTGGCCAGTGGGAATTAATGAGAAAGCCCTAGAAATGTGGATAGCAACACAGAAAGCCACGTCAAACACAGAGCTGTGACTGTCAAAGTCCTTTGGATTGGTGTCTCTGTGTCCTACCTGCTGGGTTCTCCTTTTGGTTGGATGCTCTTGCCATGTTGAGAACAAGCCTTCACATCAATTCTGTCTAAATCTTGTTCTTCAAAACGTATGTAACAGAAGGTATCTAGCAGTTACTAGTGGAAAGAAAGAGAACAAGCTCTATTCCTGACTACCACTCGTCACAGGGGGCCTATGAAACCTGATTATTTAAACACACAAAACAGGTGGTTTATAGCAGAATAGCTCCATAGAAATCAATGCAAAGTTACACTAGAAGATGTTTCATATTGTTCTGAGATCCTCCTGGGAAATATTTTACAACCAGCCTGTCCCCCCACTGCTTTATCCTCTCATTTGACCATTTCAACAGGACACCCAAATCTCACTCTTACTTGGGACGAGGTTTATATTAAGCCTTCTACACAAACACAGAGAACAAGCTCTGCATCTGGTCTAATATACACAGACACTTCTCAAAGAATCATAAAATCATAGAATGGGTAAAGTTGGTAGGGACCTCAAAGATCATCAAGTTCCAAGCCACCTGCCATGGGCAGGGACACCTCCAGCCACACCAGGTTGCTCAAAACCATATCTAACCTGGCTTTGAACCCCTCCAGCGATGGAGCAGCCACAGTTTCTCTGGGCAACCTGTTCCAGTGCCTCACCACCCTCACAGCAAAGAATTTCTTCCTAATATCCAATATAAATCTCACCTCTTCCAGTTTAAAACCATTACCCTTTGTCCTATCACTCCACTTCCTGACAAGGAGTCCCTCTCCTGCTCTCCTGGAGCTCCCTTTCAGATCCTGTAAGGCTGCTCTAAGGTCTCCTTGGAGCCTTCTCTTCTCCAGGCTGAACAGCCCCAGCTCTCTCAGCCTGTCCTCATAGGAGAGGTGTTCCAACCCTCTAATCATCTTTGTGGCCCTCCTTATGTTATACTCTTTCTCAATGGCAATGCAACAACCTTTTAATCTGCAGATTCATCACAACCATCTTCCTCCAAAACGTCCCTGAGGAGATATATACCTCCTTCTCTACCCCTATCAATGCTTATGACTGATTAGACGTTTTTTTCAACTTGATTCTTTGGGATAAGATGCCTGGCAAATGAAGCCACCCCATCTTCCTGGATGAGACACTTATAGGAAACAATCCTATTCATAGGAGGCTGTTAATAGGGGCTGCAGAGAGAGTTATAGATAATCAATCCAGAAATCACATTTGTAAATGGCCCCTGTAGCTGCTTAATTAAGCACAGCATTCTGGCATTAGACATTAAGGCGCTTTAAGGTCTATTTGTCTTCACAGAAAATATCCCAATAATATATTTGCAATTCTGTGCTAACCTGTCCTGATCTCACCTGCCTTTGGTGGATAAAGTGATTCAAACGACAGTAAGTAACTTCTGGAGAAGGTGTAGAATCAATGAGAGAGGTGAAGGAATATTTGCCTTTGATGCTCTGCTGAGCAAATTGTTTCTCTCTTTCAGCTTTCCTATTGCCTCTGTCACCCTAGCTGTGCTCTGCAAATCTCTGAGTCACCAGGAGTCTTCCCCTTTCTTACAGAGAGCTTGGGATGTGGCCAGGAGCAGAGTATCAGCATATTTATTGCTGCCAGAGGGACAAGGGAGAAAAGGAGGGATTCAAAACCAAGTGGGAGAGTGTAGGTGAGTTGAGTTTTGTGCTCCTGTTGCCACAGGCAAGCAGGAGTAGTGGGGATGGTGGTGCCTGCTCTGCAGTTGAGCAGCATGCCATCTTCCAGCTCAGCCAAGTAGGCAACAAGGTCATAGGTGTTTGGTTGCCTCCTTGCTGAGGGAAGAGTTCACAATAAATTTCCTTTTTTTTTTTTTTTTTTTTTT
>VZRU01010830.1:55774-77586 GCA_013398155.1 Pedionomus torquatus
AAGAAAGAAAGAAAGAAAGAAAGAAAGAAAGAAAGAAAGAAAGAAAGAAAGAAAGAAAGAAAGAAAGAAAGAAAGAAAGAAAGAAAGAAAGAAAGAAAGAAAGAAAGAAAGCTTTCTCCTAGTGCAATGGTTTTATACAGTTCTGGATGTCTGTAGAAGAAAATGCCTTTATTGGAAAGCTGACTCCTTGTATAAATTGAGTTATAGCTGTTGGATGTGTGGCAGAAATGTGGAAAAGCCCTTCCATACTCCCTGGGGGACACAGGCTGTTCCCACGGTGTTTGCTTCTCGTCTGACAGTAACATCATCCCACGACCATGTGGGATGCATGCTTCCTCCCTGTCCCCTCCTGCACTTGCCTTCAGCTGGCAAACTCCTCGGAGCTGGAGCCACGGTATATGGATGATGCTACTGCACCAGCTGCTGTCAGCATGGTGTTGCTGTGAGTAGGCAGTCACCAGGCTGCAGACCCAGATGAAACTCAAGCTGGGTTCCCAGGGTGGCTTTCTTGATGTGCTCCAGTGAAAACTGGAAAGACATGGGCAATTACCTAAACAGGACATGCACTGCTTTCTGGTGGGTAGAGGACATCCCTGTTCACATGTAGTCAAAAAGTGTAGGGTCTTGCACCTGGGGACCAATATAGGTTACGGGCAAACTTGCTGAAAAGCAATTCTGAGGAGAAGGCTCTGGGGGTCTTGGTAGACAGTAAACTATACATGAGCCAGAATGTGCCCTGGTGGCCAAAAGGGCCAATGGAATCCTGGGCTGTGTAGGAAAGAGTGTGGCCAGTAGGTCAAGGGAGGTTATTCTCCCCCTCTACTCTGCACTGGTGAGGCCACAAGTGGAATACTGTGTCCAGTTCTGGGCTCCCCAGTTCAAGAGAGAAAGGGAACCACTGGAGAGAGTCCAGTGTAGGGCAACAAAGATGATGGAGGGATTGGAGCATCTCCCTGATGAGGAAAGGCTGAGAGAGCTGGGACTCTTGAGCCTGGAGAAGAGAAGGCTGAGGGGAGACCTTATTAATGCTCACAAGTATCTGAAGGGTGGGTTGAAGGAGGATGAAGCCAGACTCTTTTCAGTGGTTCCCAGTGACAGGATGAGGGGCAATGGTCACAAGCTGGAACATAGGAAGTTCCATCCAAATATGAGAAAAAACTTCTTTAGGGTGAGGGTGACAGAGCCCTGGAACAGGCTGCCCAGGGAGGGTGTGGAGTCCCCTTCTCTGGACATCTTCAGAACCTGTCTGGATGCAGTCCCAAGTGATGTGCTCTGGGCAATACTGCTTTTAGCAGGAGAGTTAGACTAGATGATCTCTGGAGGTCCTTTCTAACTCTGACAGGCCCATGATTATTCTGGTCTCAGAGAAGCCACAAATGCAAGAATGGGCCTAAAGAATGGTTAGCAGATCAGTCTATGCAGCTTAACACAGTCGCAGGTAGCCATGGCTTAATCACCCCAAGTACCAGGGCAAAGGTGGTGGCTGATGCTTCTTCCTACCCCTAGAATATCCCAGACGCTTAGAATCAGATAATAGTTTGGGTTGGAAGGGACCTTTAAAGGCCATCTAACCCAAGCTCCCTGCAATGAGCAGGGACATCTTCAACTAAATCAGGTTGCTCAGAGCCCTGTCCAACCTGACCTGGAATGTTTGCAGGGATGGAGCATCTACCAGCTCTCTGGGCAACCTGAACCAGTGGTTCACCACCCTCAGAGTAAATAATTTCTTCTTTGTATCTAGGTGAAATCTATACTCTTTTAGTTTAAAACTAATACTCCTTGTCCTATTCCAACAGGCCCTGCTAAAAATGTCTGTCCCCATCTCTCCTGTAGGCCCTCTGTAAGTAGGGAAGGCCACAATGAGGTCTCCTCAGAGCCTTTTCTTCTCCAGGAAGAATAACCCAAACTTTCTTGGCCTGTCCTCACAGGAGAGGTGTTCCAGTCCTCTGATCATCTGTGTGGCCCTCCTCAACAGGTCCATGTCTTTCTTCTGCTGAGGGCCCCAGAGCTGGACATAGCACAAGTAGGGTCTCAGGAGAGCGGAGCAGAGAGGTAGAATCATCTCCCTCAACCTGTTTTTAATGCAGCCCAGGATGCAGAGAGCTTTCTGGACTCTGAGTGCACATTGCCAGCTCATGTCTAGCTTTTCATTCCCCAGTATCCTCAAGTCCTTTTTGGATTTACCTCTCTGAGGCATCATTTGCCATTTCTGGTATTGGACAGCAACACCAGATGATGTTTAGGGACTTCCTTTGGCTTTTGTGCCAGAGGATGGAGTAATAGTGTGGTGATGGCATTTATGGGTGTTACAGCCAGTGATAAGTATGGTCTCTCTTCTGCTGCTCAAGTCTCTCCCCTTAAAGCCTTGGGGCCTTCCCCACTGGAGCCAGAAAAGCTGCCTTACAGTTTCTAAACATGGGGGGTCACAAAGGGTTTGCGGTGAGGAGGGATTTGGTTTCTTCTGTGTATTTTAGGCAACATTTTTCATCCACAAAGCAATAGATGAGCACAGCTGTTTCCTGCTGAGATCCATTACCAGTCCCTAGCTGTGCTATACCATACTTGAGGAGAGCAAATGGAAAGTTTACCATATCCACCACAGAGGAGCAGGAAGCCTGAGTCAGGTGGACAGTTAGTACCCAGATTAGCCTCTCAACAACTGCAAAATTCCCTGCAGTATCATTGATGGTGAGAGCAGGCCCGTTTTAGATCTCACCTATCTTCTTTTTTTTTTTTTTTTCTCCCTTCAAGATTTAGTGTTGTACACGCCAAGGCTCATTTGTTCCAGGAGAGGTTTTCTCCCATTTGGTAAAAACAGCTGCTAAACCTGCAGTCAGGTTCCAATCCAGATGCTAAATATCTCCCCCTGCTAATGCCTCTTTTCCATGAAAACCTGCTCCTTCTCTCCTGGTGCCGCATAGAAGGCTCTGAATAAAAGAGTCAGCTCCTCTTTGCTCTCCTGTATTTAAGGCTGAATATGGAAATCTTTAAATTTGTCCACACCAAACAGTTTGTGATCCTGCCTCTTGAACTAATGATTATTAGTCTACCAGGAAACAGTGGATTCCTAAGGTGATAATAAGTCTTAAGAGCTTAAGGTTGAGATATTTAAAACTGTCGAAACACCTTGAAAATACCACTAAGTGATCATCTTTGCTCTCAACTATGGATATAAGCTTTAAGATAGGACTTGAACATTTTGGAAAATGTGACTATGGCAGTTTCTAACTTTTGTCTTTTCCACTTCTCATCTAAAAAATGCAGTGTCTAATAATCCTGAATCAAGTTACAGGGTTTGACCTGAAGGCAGAACACCACACTGTTTTTTTCTATGCACTCCTTATTCCTCTGCCAGTTTACTTCATGAAGGAATAGGAGAATACCATGAGTATTCCCAGGCTAGTGCCCAGTCTGCATCTGCAACCTGGCATGCTGAGTACCGGGCTCATCAGGTAGCTGAAGAGACAGGAGGACATTTCAACATCGCTCTTCACTGCTAGGCAATTACCTGCTGGCCTCTCATCCTTGGGCCTCAGTTGTTCTGTCCGGAGAAAGAAATCCAAGTCAGTACTTTTTTCAAAGTCCTATGAGACCTACCATCCCTCTAGGAAGGAAAAGATTTATTTTTCAGCAGTTATGTGAAAGGCGGCTGTCCATTGCTTAGTCACAGGTGTACTGCTTCTTTCAGACCAATACCGCAGAGGTGCAAGTTGCAGTTACTCCCAGGACTGATTTTCTCCCAGGCTTGCCAAGGTTCAGCATAACCTGCACCACAGATTATTTTTTTTTAAGTTGCCAAAGGCTTAACTAACAGCACAGTTTGATTTTTTTTTCCTAAGCACTTAAAAATGACTGACAAATCGACTAACAATATTTGGGGAGTATAACGAAAATCCTTTTGAAGTGCTCAGAATAATAGCTGTGGGGTCCATAAATCTTACTTGGACTTTCTGCAGAGGTTATTTTTTTGGGGGGAGGAGGACATTTATACAGGTTCTTACCTCAGAGTTCATCAGAACTGTCATTTACCTTAGGATGTTTAAGATGCCAAGATGTTTATCAGCAGGACACTTTGGATGATCACATATCTCTGTGAATCTGTTTCCCACACCATCCATCATATTTGTACAACCAATAGTGAAACAAGATGGGGCCTGCATTTCACTGGACTTTGAGCCTTCCCTGTTCTCTGTCTTGAACATTGAATCCTGGGTTAATTTCAGATTACTCTTTCCATCTAAAATTTAGGCGTATGCTCTGTCTCATTTAACTTTAAGGGTAGGAGTCAGCTTCACATACAAACACATAACCTTTGGAGTCTGTGAAGCATGGGTCTCCACACAAGAGAGGTCTCCTGGGAGACCTTCTAGCAGCCTTCCAGTATCCAAAGGGAGCTACAGGAGAGCTGGAGAGGGACTCTTTGTCAGGAAGTGTAGTGACAGGACAAGGGGTAATGGTTTTAAACTAGAACAGGGGAGATTTAGATGAGATATTAGGAGGAAATTCTTTCCTGTGAGGATGGTGAGGCACTGGGAGAGGTTGCCCAGAGAAGCTGTGGATGCCCCATCACTGGAAGTGTTGAAGGCCAGGCTGGATGGGGCTTGGAGCAACCTGGTGTGGTGGGAGGTGTCCCTGCCCATGGCAGGGGGGGTGGAACTGGATGATCTTTAAGGTCCCTTTCAAGTCTAGCCATTCTATAGTTCTATGATCTGGGTGTCCATGCTCCTGTCAAACCCAAGAGAAACTAAACCTACCAAGAAGTGTTTTATCTCACCCTACAGTAGACTCCAGCATTTTCTGAGCTCTGGATTTCATTTACTTTAGCGATGAGAGCTTAAACATACATGCGGGACTGCTTGTATATCTGTCCTTGTCTACAGCATCGCAAATGCCATTGAACATCTTTGTTTACACAGGTAAATTCCTCTCCCCTCCATAGGTATTTTTAATGTACAAGGCTACACCTGACCTAGGTGTCCCAGCTCCTTTTGCAGACAATTGAGATTGAGTCAATATCATCAGTGGAGTTTAAGCTATCATTCAAGCGATGAGAAGTGGATGTCATCTCTGCAAGAGATGAATCACGCTAAATTTTATTGCACACACTGACTGTCTCTTCTGGTAAAGATTGCTGAGGATGACATGCTCAGAGACAGATTCTGTGTTGTAATTGTTGGATACCATCCCCAGATAATTGTCTAGCCTCCTTTCACAGTCACTGATGAGACTGACACTTAATGGTGGTGAGTCCATGCCTCCATCTTAGATGCCTTACATGATGATAACACCCATCTTCTTTTTACTGACTTCAGAGGAGATGTAGACACTCTGTTCTCATAAACATTTCGCATAGATGACCTGTTAATTTGCTTCAAGACATGGGACACCACCATCACCATGGCCAATTAGAGGTGCTCACCCATGGCCTTCTACCAATGAGTTCTGCAAGCGTGTGAAGATCCTTGGAGATGCCATATGTGGATTGAGAAATACCTGTCTGCGAAGGTAAACTCCACTTGCTCTGTATAGTTTTGTTTGGACACATGAGAGCCCAATTTTAGCTGCAGTCTACAGAGGTAATGAAGGTGTTGAGATGGGCATGATACAGCTGGATCCTCTGCTGAGTATCTCAGCACCCTTCCACCAACAGAACCGCCATCCTGCAGGATACAAAGTACAGACTGATTACCAACAACCTTCATCCTTATATATATATATTGAGGGAAGAACTATTTTGATTCATGCCAGCTGCAGATAGGCCCCACCTGAGGCCTGCACATGCCCATAGAAGCAGAAGATGAAGCAACTGTTGCAGAAGATTCAGTAAAGGAATATAAATGCACATTTGTTTATTAAGAGTTCCCTTTGGCTTTGCCACTGAATCTCTCTACAAAAATACTCCTGTTGTTCTCCTCAGAGGGATTTTTTTTATCCCCTTCTCCACTGAAAATTGAGAAATATGTTGTGTGAAATATCAAGACTAATTAGACCAAATGGCGCTCAGATCTGTTGCTGGTTTTCTGGAGGATTGCTGACAGCTTAGGAGACTTTATTTTTCTTTCTTGTTAACTAATTCTTCACATAGTTGAAAATTCCTATGGAGGCCTTAATGAAGAAGGGATGGCTGTGGGAATGGAGAAAGTGAGAGAGCGTGTCTTTGTGTTGTGTGTGGAAGGGTGTGGGTTTGCAAAAGGGACATGTCTTCATGGTGGGCATGCTTTTGAATGCACAGCACATGGAGGGAGGAAAACACGCTTGGAAGCAAAGGGCGGGCTGCCCACAGCTGTAGTGTGGTCGGGGAGGAGTGCCTGCTTTTTAAAGGGTGTGCCTGTGTCCTGTTCTTGGGTTTCTGAAGTGAGCAGTGGTTAGGGGAGCCTTTTTGAGGGTGGGGAGGTAGTTTCTCTTGCAGTGGGATGGAGGGTTGCAAACCCTCAGCAGGAGGACCTGCTGAGCTGTGGTGCTGGAGTGCAGATGTGTAGGAGCATGAGGCATTGGGAGGAAAAGCTGGCTGGCTGAAAGGAGAGGAGCTGTGGGGTGGCCAAGGCTGTGCAAGCCTGGAGAGTGCAGCTAGAGCTGGTTCACTTAATCGAGGGTGGCAACAAAAAAGCTAAGAATGACTGCAAAAGGGACCAAGGCTGAAATTGTGAAGAGCACAGCTCCTGGGAGGGCTGAGGAGCTGAGGAAGCACCTCAGAGTGGATGAAGAACGCTCCCTTTTCATGGTTGGTGTCTTGTGAGTAAATGTTTATCCTGCACTGAATCCATAGAGGTGTCAGAATTCCAGATTGCCGCCCAAAGAAGAGGGCTGTTAGACTCACTGCCCCATAGTGGCCCGGGTGTGGAGGGTTGCTCCAAAACATTGCGACCAAACGCAAAATGCCACTGCAATGTCCCCTTTCCAATGTGCCAGCCCTCGTGGAGTGTAGAACCCCACCATTTCTCTGGCCAGAGATGGGTTTATGGGAATCCATGCTCCTGTGAGATGTGAGAATCCAAACGTTGTCTCCAGAGGTCCCTTGGCAGCAGGATCTGAGCAGCACCCCTGCCAAGCCTTGACTTCACCACCTCCTACTCTCACACAACATTCGGCCCAGTCCTGGACCCTCTCTGCTAGTCTACCAGGCTTTTATTCAAGTGTTTCCTCTCCTTTCCTTTTTGTTTTCTTTTTTTTTGGCCGGTGTTAGTTCCCTGTACACTGAGCTGACAGCTGCATTAAGAGACCTGAAAACACCGTAGCAGAACTAAAGCAATTATCGTAATGTAGCTTTAACAGAGGCTGTAATGAGAAAGAATTAAAAATGTGCCAGTCTCATGACAATTTGATGTTTCTGTGACCTTCCAGGGCTACTGTCAGATGAGGAATCAAGCATCCTCTCTGCTGTTCCCTTCTTTCTCTTGTCACAGTAAGGAAGAAGCAGGGGGGAAGGGGAAAATTAACCCAAATCCACCAGTCTTTCCACCAGGGCTGTCTGTCGTTCACAATTACTCTGGTACTGAAGGGCAGAGAAGTGTTAATCAATCACCGAATAAAGCCCATCAGTCCCTAATCCATCCCCATGAAATTTGCCTAGCAGAGCCCACTATCGTTGGGTTGAAATGTAAGATATAAAGAGACCAATGGTGCAGAAAAGTGATATGGGTCTGGAAGATGGCCTCTGAATGCAGCTTGTGAGAAGAGGGGGCTGCATGATAGCAGGAGGAGAAGGGATGGAGGGGTGCATGAGACCAGACCAGACCAGAAGAACCATCCTGTAAGTGAAAACCAGAAAAGCTTTCTAAAAGGCTTTATGACAGGATAAAACAGGTGCTTCAAAATGGGAAAGAATTGGTACTAAAATAGGTACTTTGGGCTCCTAAACCATTACTTCACCAAGCTGCAGTCATGTCACACACACCCAGGTCTGAAGAGGGAGCTGAGGCCATGCAACCCCAATACCTCAGCACCAGCGAGCTCCTGGTTTTTACACTACAGTCTGTTTCTCTCCCCCGCAGCCTCCAACCGACCTCCCAGCTGCTGTCCACCACGCTGACATGTGAATCGCTCAGGAAAGATCTCACCAGGGTGAGACCCTTCCCGTGCATGCCTGCACCCTTCCCTGCCCAGTACAGACCAGATGTTTCAACCCGTTCACACCTGAATTAGAGAAACCAGCAGTACAGACAGCCTCTCTGCAAATAAGGGTTGGCAGCACTTTACCTCCACTTCTCCTCTCTTCTCCACTTCTTCTCCCCTCTGTGCACAAGTGCCCTGACCAGTAAAGCCATCACCCTGTATCTTTCTGTAGGTGACAGGCTTTCAGAGGTCACCAGCAGGTACAGGTAATTCTCTTTTTCTCTCTCTCTACCTCAGAACCGCTTGGCTAGTGGAACTCCATGGTTGAACCACAACGACTTGTTGCTTCATCAACTCAGAGTAGGCTGAGAAGTTACCAAGAATCAGCAAGTTCTTGTCCTTGATGCTTTTAGACACAGGTGTGCAGGAAGCCTTTTTGTCAGCAGGGCTCAGTATACCCTATGCTTCAGCTGAAAGAGCATGGCTATGATTCTGTGACTCTATGACCACTGCAAATCATCAGGACTAATAGCTAGAACAAAACAGAGCTCATTCATTAGTGAGAGATGAGGTGATGTGACAGTTTGCCTTTCTGGTTCTGAAGTCACTGAGCTAAGCAGCACTTGTAAATCTTGCTATGAATTTTTTTTTAATCCAGTCAGAGTATAAGCCTTGAAAACGCAGAAAGGGTTCCTCCTCTCACATGTAAACTGGCTGTTGTGGAAAAGGCAGGTGAGTGCTTCAGCAGCAACCAGACCATCACATGCCATCAGCATTAAGCCATGCAGAAAGGCTCAGTCCCTTGTTCATTTACAAGGCACAGGAAAATCTGTGGATTTAGAGAAGCTGGGTTTCACTCTGGGGAGAGATACAGAAGGTCTGTCCAGGATTGCACCCTGGGGACAGCATGTTTTATGGTGGAGTTTTACTTCCAGCACAAAGCTTATCCCAGCCACTTAGAACAAGATGGACTTCCCTGTTTGCTTGCCACACTGCTGGGAGAAGCTGGAACTCTGTTAGAGCTGACATCAGGACGAAAAGAAAAGAAGCAAACATCTGAAAGTTTGAACAGCCTCGTAACTATTTAGACAGGTCAAACTGCTTGAAAACACCAAATAAAAGTCATACTAGTCCCCTCAGTAGTCAGGAAAGTGGTGGCAAGGAAAACATTATACCATCCACTAGCTCAGAAACAAGTTCTGGAGTCTTCCACCTCCATTAAGAGGTAGAGTTCCAGCTGATAAATATCTGCAGGTTGTGCTTTTGTAGCAGACCTCATCTCTACATGTGAGTGTGACATCTCATTGACTGTAGAACTCTACTGGGCATCCTCTGGGCTTTATAGCAGAAAAGCAAGTGCTGGTCCTCTATACTGTTCCTCTTCCATAAGACATCTGAAAGGGAAAGGAGGCTTAAGAAAGTGATAAACTAAGAAAGAGAGTAGGAGGAGGCATTACCACATGGCAAACCCTGATGTGTTATTTGTTACTCTGTGCCTCCTTTCTCTAGGATATCACAGGACCAAAACCACAGGAAATGATGTTCTTTGAAAATAGGTTTTTTTGTTCTCATCATTAAAAGGGCTGTGGGAAGTTGTGGAAAAGGGGATGAGCCCAAACACAAAATGAAGTGAAAAAACGGCCTGGCTTTCAATTATGTTCTCAAGAAACCGAGATGAAGAGGCCTCTGTGCACAACAGTTAACGAGAAGTATTCTTTCTTCTTTGATTTGCTACTTTGGAACAGTTTGGAGACAACAGCCCCAGCAGAGTTCAGACGTCTCCTCTGGTACTTGCCTATATTTAGAAAAACAGCGGATGTCAGACAGCCCACCTGGCCTGGAGGTCAGAGGAGCTGTGAAGCAGTTTTCTAAATGTATCACTAAGTGCCATCTGAGATGCCCTGGGTTGTCTGAGTCTGGCAGATATGGCACAGGACCAACGGGAGCGGTAAGCCCTTCAATCAATATTGGGTAGAACTGCATGCTTATGACACCAGCAGCTACAGAAAAGTGTCCTTTAACCCAAGTCTTTTAATATGATCTGGGGCCCAGTATAAACAAGGTCCTAATCCCACTTCCTCCCAGAAGCCCTGAATGACTTGCAGCCCACTCAGTGGAATTTTGGCCATCATTAGCAGAAGGCTATGGACTTTGCACTGACTAAACACCACAAGGTCTCAGGACATCTTTGGGCTTTCAATGCCCTGAACTGGGTGTCTTCCTGATCACAAGTGCCCCATGTCCAACAGCTTGTGCTCAACCTGCCTGATCTCAGCACTGGGGATATCCTGCATGGCCAAGGGCAAGCACTGCCCTGCAAACACCAGCTGTTTGCGTGCCCAGGCTGGTCACTGGGCAGTTCTGCCACTGGTGCTGGGGACCAGGGAGAAGGGGGCAGGTGGTGAGGAGAGGGGGATAAAGATACCTAAGAGTGAGGAGGAAGAAAACCCCACCATGAACATCACAATCCTGCCAAGGAAGACCTCAGGGTGGTGAAGACTGCAGTGAGAGCCCTCAAGTTGCTACTGTAGGTGATCAGTGCCTTTGTCTGTAGGCCCTGGAGGGATGCTAGCAGGGTGAGCGTCACACTAGAGAAAAGGGAAGTTATTTGTCATAATGGTTTTGCCTTTATTACTAATGATGCTTTTTTCGTGCTACTCTGGACTCTGAGTGTTAATATTAGTGTAACTGGACTCATAATAAGTGCTATGTTTTGATCCAGCTGTTAGTACTGTAATTAGGCTAACACTAACAGTGTTTTTTCGTACAGATATAGTGTTCTTTTTGCCCATAACAAGATTTTAGGGGGTCATGAAATGAACCTGCAGAGCCTCCCCTTTGTCATCAGCCACTTTCTGGTTTACTAAATGACGTGCACATACGTATCTCAAGCCCAGTCTTGTTGCCAGTTACTCTTTGCAATCCTCTCCAAAAACTGCCATATTATTTCCCAGAAGGCTCAAGCAGAGCTGGGTACAGTGTATTGCAGGTTTGTGTCCTTTAAAATAAAAATCCTCTGATTGGGGGACAAAAATGCAATGAAAAAGATTGGATCAAGATACCCTGCTCATTAAAGTCAGGAAATGGTACTATCTGAAAGGTCTTCACTCTCAATCCAAAAATAAAATGCGCCTTTTCCTCTCCCTTTTATTTTCTTCATGAGCCATTTCATCAGTGCTTACTGCTGCAGGACTGATCTTGACAAAGCTTAAAAATGCTGCAGATACCCTACCTTTATCGGAATTCCCTGCTGCAAAAATATCTTCGCTGAAGACTAAGTGTGCTGGGCATTGAAAACACTCAGCTGTGTGCTGTAGCTCTCATGCAGACAGCACGGATTTGCTTTCAGATCTCTTTTTTATTTTTATTTTTTTAAATCAGAAGGATTTTTTTTAAAGAAAAGCGTTGGCAGCTGGTTGAGGGGAATAGTCCTTCTCCTCTGCCCAGATCTGGTGGGGCCACATCTGGATTGATATCTAGCTCCCCAGTATAAGAGAGACAGAGACATACTGAACAGTGTCCAGCAAAGGACTGCAAAGATGATAAATGGGTTGGAGCATCTGATACGTGAGAAGAAGCTGAGAGAGGTGAGACTGTTCAGCCTGGAGAATCATAGCATCATAGAATGATTAGAGTTGGAAGGGACGTTAAAGGTCATTGAGTTTCATCAAGCTTTCCCCCCAGCCATGGCAGGGACACCTCCCAACAGACCAGGTTGCTCAAAGCCCCATCCAGCCTGGCCTTGAACACCTCCAGGGATGGGGCAGCCACAGCTTCTCTGGACAACCTGTTCCAGTGCCTCACCACCCTCACAGTAGAGAAGGTTCATCTTAAGATGGGGACGTTATCAATGTGACATTATTGATCCCTCATGGGAGGCTGTAAAGAAGAGAGCCAGACTTTGTTCAGTGGTGCCCAGTAAATGGACAAGAAATGATGGGCAAAACCAAAAAAACAATGTGTTCAAAATAATAAAAATACAGTTGTTTTTTTCTTGTGACAGTGATCAAACTCCAGGGCAGGTTACTCTGAAAGGCCGTAAAGTTTCCATCTGGGGAGACACTCAAAATCCAACCAGCCAAGGGCCTGATCAAGCTCTCTAGCTGACCTTGCTTTGAATGGAACGGTTGGACAAGGTGACCTCCAGAAGCATCTCCAGCCTCATCTGTTCTGTGGATTTTTTCCTCCTCCATTGATGCTAGAATGCTTTGCCAATCTTCTGTAAAGCCAAATGGGTGACTGCAGGAAAGTAGCCATGCATGGCTAGTAGAAGTTATTAGACCATGGCATTCTTGTGATATCCAGAAATAAGAGATATTGTACAAAATCTAATGAGGTACTATTTGGAAAAAGGAGAGATCTCTCTGTGAGGGAGTTGCTTTGATGTTAACTAGTTCTTTGATACATTTCTGTCTTCCTACGACCTGAGAGCTGCACAGCCATACTTCAAACACCTACCCAGCTGGAAATAAGCTGAAAACCAACAGATCTTTTCCATTTTATAAAAGCACTTTTCTAAATACACCTGGCATAAGCATCAGGGAGGATGAAGAAACACTTAAGAAAAATGACAGTGCTAACATGAGTAAATATGATGATAAATAGACAAAGCATTGTTTTAGGGTGAGAATTAGAAGAAGAATTGTCACCATCTCCTGTGGATCACCCTTCCTCTAAGATCAGTACAAACAAAACCCAGAAGTATTGTGTCTCTAAATCACTTAATATGATAGAGTGAATGTGATGGGCAAGAGGAAAGCCCAACAAAATCTGTCCTAGTCAAGATTGCGGGGATTATTTTTCAGAAGAACTACAGGAATTATCTCATTTCTGCAAGAGAAACTCCAGCTCCCCATTAACAGAAGCTGTGACATGAACTGCAAGTACTCCTGAAGTTGTAGATAGATTTGTCCTGGGAGAAGGTCACTTCATCTTGCAGAAGAAAGGCAGGTTGCTTTTACAGAGGCCACGCAGCCAAATATATGTATGCATATTGTCCATGTGCCTGTGAAGGTTGATAAGGTAGCTCAGACTTCATGTTCTTGGAAATATGCTTTGCCTTTTACAAAAATCTATAACATCAGGAATTTAACACTCTCAAGAGCAAACAGATGGGAGGGACCTCCCTTAAATGCCATCTGCCGCAACACTATAATTTTATAACTCTTCCTGTCATGAAAGATCATCCCTTTTCAAGTCAAAAGAAGCCTTATCTGGAGGAGAAAAAAAAAAAGAAAATCTGAGCTTGCATCCTTAGTTTCTCTATATTGACATACAAAGAGGAACTATATACTGTGAATCCAGTTTTAGAACATTGGTGGGTGCCCTAAATAGGTACCTCCGTTAAGCACGTAGGAGCTTGGCCTGCAAGTCACTTGGGTTCCTTTCTTCACACCTTCAGTGACCACTTCGTACTACCTGATTTGTTCACTTAATTCAGGAAGGAGTAATTTTTCTGTTTGGAAATTCTTCTCTCTCTCTCCAGTGATAATAGAAAGCCCCAGAAGACCAACTTAGATCAGAATTCCTGTTACCTGGCCAAAGCTGTATGTCGAATCCAAGCCTATGCAACTGACCCAAGAACCACAGGAGAGTGGAGAACTGAGCTCCCATCTCAGACCGTCCCTAGCTACTGGGCGCATCTTCCTCCATGGTGCCCATGGTGTATCAGTCAAATTAAATGGGAGCACATGACCTCACAGCTGCCCCTTAAGGCCAAACCCTGGGACTTTCAAGAAGTACTTAACAGTCTTTAGCAGGGAGGTGTCCAAGCTGTGCTGTTGTAGAGCACAATATGAATCTCTTTATCCTGTAGCTTCCTCCTGGGTCTGACAGCAGCAATAATGGCTGAGCAAACTTCGACCCCTCCTAGGCATGAAATCTGGTAATATTCTAGGAGATCCCTCTATGCCTTTAGCATCCAGCTGGTTCCCACTTAGTCTGAAGGGTACCAGCCACATTTCTGTTACCTCCTCACTGATTTACTGGGGCACACAGCTGGCTTCCAAGATAGCTATGGAAATGCTAGTTCCAAAATAGGTCCTGTTGGAGATGCAGACAGGAAAACCTGTGACTCTCCGCCACAGGGAGACAAATATTCATCACCCAAGGCACTGCAAGATCGTTCAGTCTATTCATCCTGGCTCACTAGGAAACACACAACAGCAATATTGCCACAACTGGAGACTGCTGGTCCCTGCAGACCTCACAATTACAGACTAGACAAAATGTATTTACCTTAGAAGAAAAATGCAAGGAAGGGAAGTTGTGTGTGGGGTGGAGCAAGGTGGACTAGTGGAGGTGGGGAGGGGGAAGGTGCCAGTAGACCAGTTTCTCAGCAGAGATTAGGGTTCTCTGCTTTTGCTTAATTGATTAATTCCTTCTTAGCAGAGTCATCTGTTTGATGTACTTTTCCATAAAAGCAGTTCAGAAAGTTCATGGGAGTTAATCCGTGAAGATGGCTGGTGCTGCAAAGCCAAGCATCTGATTAAAGGACAAGGCGATCACTTACAGCTTAGCTGCTTTCAAAGTTGTTCCCAAAGTCTTTGCTAACCTTCATATTTCAAAGTTCATTTCTTGGCATTGGGGAATTTAAAGAAGGAGGTTTCTTTCTAACACCGGTATTATTATTGCAATCAAAAAGCAAGTAAAATAAATTCAGAGGAAGGCCACACACTGAGTCACATGCACACCAGGAAAAAAAAAAAAGCAGATGAAAAGATACACAGGCAAGCTCACGCACACAGAGACTCCCCTTCCCCAGCCTACTCAAAACAGCTTGCTCTGAATTCAGTACATGCACTCACCACTCGCAGATAAAGGCAAAGCCATTACTTGTGTCAGTGCTACCTGCCTGTATCCAAGAACTTAGAGAAACAAATAGTGCAAGTGTGTTTTCTCTGTAGGGGTTTGCATTACTGCTACTTACAACAGAGCCTGGCCATCAAGAGGGAAAGGTGGGGGGGATGCCCCCTAAGGGAGGTGTAAATCAGGCGTGCTGCTGCTGAGTGATGTAATGAGGTGACTTAAATCCTATGATGATGTTATACAAGGTAGTAATGATGAGGGATGGTGTGAAAGAACTGCAGAGGGACGTCACACTGCTGAGTGAGTTTTTGATAAAATGGCAGCTGAAATTCAGTGGAAATAAGTGTAGGGTGGTACACCTGGGGAAAAAGAAAAGTAATCCTAACTTTACATAGTGATGAGCTTTGAATGGACTATTACTTACTCAGGAATGAGTTGGTGTTTATAATAGGCAGTTCTATGAATATGTCACTTCAGCACTCAATGGTAGTGACAAAAAGCAAATTGAATGTTAAGAATTAATAGAAAAGAAATAGAGATCAAAATAGAAAGTATTATTATGTCCCTGGATAAATTCAATGTGGGCCTGCTTCTTGAATCTTTTGAGGTGCTCTGGTATCACCCCTCCCAGAAAGGATGCAGCAGAACTGGAAAAGGTACGTAGAAGGGCAATAGACTGATCAAAGGTATAGAACAAGGAAGTACTCTAGGAATATTTCATCTGAATAAGAGATGACAGAAGCAGAGTATGATAATGGCCTATCAGATTATGAGTGGCATGAAGAGGATGAAAGAGACCAACTATCTTTTGTTTCTTTGAAAAGACAAAAAAAAAAAAAGGGCTTAAGATGACAGCAGGTCAGAACAAAGAACCTGCTTCACACAATGAGCAGTTAATCTGCAGTTAATCCCCCCTTGCCTAGGGATACTGCAAGTGCTAAAAGTTTACTTGATCTAAAGATTCTAAACAAACCAATGGGGAAAAGGGTCATGGAATTCCTAGTAAGTACAAAGATACCTTAGGAATATTTATGATTTTGTCCTCTAGAAGCTGCAAAATATAGGCATTTCTCTGCACTTGATCTTGTACTCTTCCCTGTATTGAGCTAGAAAGACCTACGGTGGGATCCACCATGGATGTTATCAGCACTTGCTTTATGGTAGTGACTGTTGTGTTATTTTCCTAGATTCTTCAAAGAATGGAAGCTTCATTCTGTCCCTGACACAGTCATCCTCACTCTCCCAGCCATGCTCATCTCAGTCATTAGAGTCAGCTTCCAGAGGTGTCCATCCTCCTTCCAGCAGAAATTTCTTGGGATGCTCTGTCACATCCAGTACTAGACCATTACATGGCTTCCCTAGTGCCTTTCTCTTCATTAGCTTGTGACCGTGCCTCTGAGATGGGACCTCTATGCTTGTGTTTAAAGACTTGGGAATTCAGAGCTACCTTTCAGGAAGGCAGGACTCTGGCATCTTTTCTGATCAGCTTCAAGCCCCCCTGAAGAGGTTTTTGTACATTAATCCTTCCAGGAGACATAGGATCACAGTAGAAAAGGCATGACATCTGCACTGCTGCCTTTTCTGTATGATCTTGTCCATGGTACGCCATCTCCTTGTACATCAGCTTCCCCATGTATAGCAAAACTTTCCTATTTATGGTGAAGCTGTTTCTCTTTCAGGTGAACTGAGTTAAAAGATGACCAAACTGGCCATTTTTGCTTGAGTATGGCTGATGTCTACACATGCCAAGTCCAAATGAATAATACCCCCAAGGACAGTCATTACAGTCTCCCAGTTTCAGTCCAGCTTAATTCAAAAAAACTTAGCTTGGTCCTACCAGGAGATCAGATAAAAGTTTTTTGACAATTCACGACACCAGCATCTGGTAGATGATTGGTCTGAAAAGGGATTTGTTGGGTCTCTGGGAGGTAGGGTCACAAAGGGCATGATCTGGATTACAGAAGGAGGTACACAGCTTGGAGCAGCACATATCACTGATGGCACTGGGTGGATGTGCAAAGTCTGGCTATGCAGCAGGAGGAAGCATCTGCTGACAGATCTGCAGCTTCTGGTCTAGGCATTCATGTCAAACTGAACACTCAGGAGTTGAACTTGTTTATGCCTCGAGGTCTTATTTTTAAAGCCCATATGCAGTTGGGTGACATGCCAGAGCTCTGATCTCCAGCTCCAGATGGGTATTCTTGGAGGGCTGGAAACAGCTGCAGACCATTTTCTGTGGTACTATAAAGGGTATTAGGACCCTTTCTGAAATCTGGCAGTAGATGAAGCTGTCTGTGCAGATGCAGACCAGGTTTGTTGAGGATTTGAAACTCCTCCACAGTAAACACCATACAAGAGAAGAGAAGTTTCAGAAGCAAAGAACACTTGGAATGGGACAGATCAAGGAAACTATAAGTTCCTAATTTATCCTTTCTAACATTTCTCTCTCGATTGAAGCATCTAATTAAGGAGCATAGATATCACTCCATCCAACAACAGCTTACACCTCTGCAGAGTGAATGACTTATTGACTCCATCCAACAGCAGCTTAGTCTTCTACAGAGTGAATGGCTTATTGAGCTGGAGTGAACAGGCTCACCTCTGCTAAGGCTGGGACGTCTCACTGAAGTTTGATCAACTGCAAGGTAGTTGCCAACATGTGAGCTAGTTGCTTTGCACCCCCACCAAGTTCAGAATGGACCGAGGACATAGTACATATGTCTGTTTCAGCAGAAAGAACCCAAAAGAAATTTTCTTACTGTATTAGCATTGTCTATTGGCTTGAAGTGTCACTAGGGATGATGGTCACTCTCATAAATAAGAGAAGCAAAGGAAAAGAACCTAAAATAATGAATGCAGCAGGTGGTGGGGGTGGGGACTTACAAAGGAAATGAACTAAGGGAAATAGCTGTGCCTACATGTTCTCCTAACTGTCTTCTCGTATGGCCAGTGAGGTAGGCAGTCAGGCCAACTAGACCATCAATCTGACATCTAGCTGCATTTCCTATGCTCTTGAGGAGAAGATATCTGCTTTTTCTCAGATTATTCCCCTGAAAGATAAACAAATTTCCAGTGGATTCTGTTTTGTCAGACACTTGTTTCTACTCACTGAAAATATCTTTGTAATGGCAGTTGAACCAGGAGAGCTGACTTAACCCAAAATTACCAGGCACATATCCTGTGCTGAAAAATCCTTGCTATGGACTGGTTTAAAAAGTTGCCAGCCCATTTTTCCCATACTGCTGACCATAAGGAGAGTTGTGGTTGGTTTTTAGTGCTTTTTTTTCTTTTTCTTTTAATCTAGGGGGAAAAATAAAGAGCCAGTTGTGGGATATTAGGGAGGTAATCTAAGGGAATGTAGACAAGCAAATGATTCAGAAATATTTCACTGGAATCCAGCAGCAGAAAAAAAAAAAAAGTGGGAAGTTTGTCTGCTAATTACAGAACTGAACATTTTCACTGGTGAGGCAAAAGATAGCTTGAAGAAGGCAAAGCCTTTTTGAACGAGTAGAAATGCCACTCCCATAGTCCAGCTGAGTCATGGAATGACTGTGGAGAGGTCTTTGTCTCCAAAGACCTGCAAAAGACCTTTGTCCTGCAAATTCCCTGGCTCGTTCCTTCTCTCTCCACCTCACATGAAGCATTGGCTGAGGTAGAGGCCAGTTGTTAGGATGGATTCACAGCATCCATTTGCAAGCCAAGACATTGTCATCATATCACTGGAAGCACTCTTTATCTTCAGCCTGCAATGGTGATGAGAGGCCACAAGGACTAGAGAGCTTGCACCACCAAGGCTTGTGCCAGAAGCATCTTAGAAACCTGTAGGTTGGGTGTGAAGACAGAGCAGATGGTTGCCAACACTGTGCTTTGACACATGGGGCAAGGAGATGCAGGGTAATCCAATAACTTTAAGGTCACTTACCCAGTGGAAATTCAACCTGTGTCACAGAATTATATGGGCTTGGAAGGGACCTCTGAAGATCATTTCGTCCAGCTCCCCTGCCAAAGCAGGTCCACCTAGAACAGGTTATCCAGGTGGGTTTGAAATATCTCCAGAGACGGAGACTCCACCACCTCTCTGGGCAGCCTGTTCCAGTGCTCTACCACCCTCAAAGTGAAGAAGTTTCTTCTCATGTTTAGATGGAACTTCTTATGTACAAGTTTGTGCTCATTTCCTCTTGTCTTCAATGCGTCCCGCATGACAGTCCATCAGACCTGTCTTTCCTTCTTATAACATCCCTCAGCCCTCAGCTGGAGAGCAGCACAAACAACATGCAGGCTGGGGCTGGACATGGAAATTTTGAAGAGATAGCCCTTGGCTAATATAGTGGGCGGCTGGATTAGTCAAACAGCTTTATCATCCGTGGGGAAAACATCCCTACCCAAAGGGATCAGGATGAGTCAGAATAGGGGTAGTGTAACTCTGAATAAAAATACCTGTGCTTTCTTGCAGTTCAGCTAATCCACATCAACAATCCAGTCAGATTTACTTCCCTATGACAACAAGTGCACAGACTCCTGGGTTGTTAGGACAAAAAGGCACCAGTTAACTAGGACAAAAAAGAGACCAAGATGATTTAAGTGAAAATTGTTGGCTGCCTTTCTCCTTTCCTTCATTCAGATTGATTTTCACCCAATTCAGCTTTAGAGAAGAGTTTACCTAAGGGAGTGAGTATGCAGAAGGTTGCTCTTCTCTGGACTGATACCAGTCTCCAAGCACGCAGCAGGCACACTGAGGTCAGCAGAGGTAGCTGATTCTTCCTTAGGAACAGACACTTTTATTGTGGTCTACAATGCCAGACACAGAAATAAGGAAGGATATCAGACTGCCTGCTTTTACCTTTATCATGTCTGCCTTTCACTAGGTGACATCATCCTATTGATGAAGGTCAAGCTGATCTTAGCTCCTTTCTGACTCATTGAATATTAGCAATGGCTGGAGGCAGGAGAAGCTAGTGATTTGATCTGACAGGCCAGGAGATAGTACACCAGCAGTACAGCAGGACACAGGATGCAGAAACGGGTGATGCCATGATCCGTTGTGACAAGAGGAGAGTTTCCCATGGATGGACCAATGGCCTGAAATGACCCAGCAAGGGCAAGATAGTGAAACCTGTGGCCTGGTCCAGCAGAAAAAAACCTATCTGTGTCCATTCCCATTTCAATGGGACAAACCTGAACTAACCTTCCTTAGCTCGCAATATGATCACAGATTTGTGTAAGATCTCATGACATCATGAACCAAGCCACTCCATTTCCTAAATCCATAGATTCTGTGACCAGAAGACAGTACTTAATTGATGGACTAATATCATGGAATCATAGAATGGTTTGCATTGGAAGGACCTTAAAAATCATCCAGTTCCAACCCTCTGCCATGAACAGGGACACCCCCAGCTAGACCAGGTTGCTCAAAGCCCCAGCCAGCTGGGTCTTGAACACATCTAGGGATGGGGCAGCCACAGCATCTCTGGGAAACCTGGTCCAGTGTCTCACCACCCCCACAGGAAAGAATTTCTTCTTAATACCTAACCTAAATCTTCCCTCTTTCAGTTTAAAAACATTACCCCTCATCCTATTCCTCCACTCCCTTCCCCATCTCACCTGTAGGCCCCCTTTAGGTACTGGGAGGATGCCTTAAAGTCTCCCTGAAGTCTTCTCTTCTCCAGGGTGAACTCCAACTCTCTCAGCCTGTCTTCAGTCCTCATAGGAGTGGTTCTCCAGCCCTCTGGTCATTTTCATGGCCCTTCTCTGAACCTGTTCCAATACGTCACATGGACCTTCCTTTGCCAAGGACTCAGAGCTGTACGCAACACTCCCCACCTCTCTGTTGCAAATTAAGCAACTCCTTCTAGTTGCCTCAATCTCTGCCCTAGTAAAGAACATTTTGTTGCAGCATGATCCCAGACCTTGTGAAGAGCATCGTCCCTGGTGCAGGGAAATGGAGCACAGCTGGTGAGATGACTAGGTCTGTGGATGAGCCAAGCTTTGTGATGGGAAGAAAACTGCCCAGCAGGCACCATCTGCCCCATACTGTTCTCTTGAGCTTTTGTTGTTCCATAAATTTCTATCTAAAGATGCAGGGCATTTGTGGACTGCAGACCGGTCTGGATCTAGCATGTGGCCATCAGAGGAGAGAAACTACAACAAGGACTCTGCCATTTGTGACCATGGGAAAGAGAAACATGAGGCAGGAGGCTGTGATATCTGCCACTGGACATATGCCACTTGGCTAACCTGTAACTTGCATTTGGGAAAAGTCAGGAATGAATTTGAAGACACCAGGTTTGCTCCCAGGTAATTTTTTCCTAGCCCTTCTTCCAAAGGGCTTTTTCTCACTTAGTCAGCATTGGAGTGTTTTGAGAACTGGGGTCTTTATTCCTCTAGGCTCATGAAAGCAGGGACAGCTGGTAGCTATTTCATTTTAGCCCTTTTGCCTTCTTATCCTGTGAAATTTTATGCCAACTGTGGTCACCTGTTAGATTTCTCTTTGAGTGGCTGCCTTCCTCCACAAATTAATTTTGATTATTTAAGCTTGTCTTGCCTGGCATGGAGGGGATCTCAGCAGTGTGAGTTTGAAGCACTGGATCTCTTTTTATCTTTTTCTTTTTCTCCTGCACTGACTCTAATTTTGTGGTTCCCTGCCTTCCCCAAAAATAACCTTCAGACCCAATTCTGAACTGTCATATTCATTACATCACAGCTGTCTGCAGACGGGGCTTATCACTTGCAATCCACTCAGTTACACTTGTGATTAAAACTGATTGCAAATGTGATCCTGGCTGCTCAGCCTGGAAATAGGGAACATCTTTATAATTTCTGACAGCAGATCATGAGGCCTTAGATGAGCCTGGCAGGGCTGCAGAGGTAGGACAGGATCTTTTCGAGTTGGTGGGGGTAGGAGAAGAATATGCGTCTGTGAGAAAGAGAGAGGAGATGGTGATTTGGAAAAA
>VZRU01010830.1:77595-114569 GCA_013398155.1 Pedionomus torquatus
AAAAAAAAAGAAAAAAAATTAGACTCCAGGACTCTCCTCCACTTTTGCATCTACTACTGTTCCATCCAATTCACTTTGCATTCCTGGAACCGTTTTTCCCTTGTTTTACCAAAGTAGGGCTGCAAAATTAAACGTTGCAAAATGATGGAACTTTAAATGTGTTCAGACAGTTTGTATATTTCTCCAAAACCCGGGAAGGGCTCCAGCATCATTCTCTTGGCCTGAACCTTAGCTTCATTTCACAGATTTATATACTTAAAATTAACTAGGGACTTTAAGTTTATTTAATCTGATCTTTATACCATAACCAATTTGGTTTTTTTCCCACCTACTCTCATCAAGGGTTCAATGCCTTGTGTTGAATTAAAGTCTAATTTCCAAAGTTTGTTCTGAAGAGCCTGAATAGCCACCCATTTCCTTGGGAGCTTGTACCAGCATGTTAAATCCTGTCCCTGTTTCACCTTGTTCTTTATTTCCTCCAGCCTGGCTCGAATTATGCTTTTCTTCATTCTTTGCCATCATCTTCTTAAGGAGGTAACCTCTCAGACTCCATTCTTACAAACTGAAGAGGGTGAGTATTTGAAATGTCTCCTCATCAGAGATTTTCCTCCAGACTTCTGAGTCATTTTTGTTGCTCTCTTCTGATATCTCTCCAAGCATTGGATTGTTCCCTTGCAGGCATGGACGTCAGAACTGGGTCTCCCCATTTCTTCCTTACACAGAGAATAAATTACTTGCCTCATCTAACTCGACATGCCCCAGATTAAGCATCTGGGGCTGCATTAGTTCTTCTGGTGAATTTAGGACATTGCTCTAAGACCTTGCTTCAAGTCTTCAGGCTGGCTTGGCTGTGTTGGCACCGCTGTTTTCCAGCGCAGGGTCTCCTCCTCCTCCCCATGCTCCAGGCTTTCTTTAGTCAGAAAAGCAAACATGTTCAGAGAGCTGTCTCTGTGCCTAGAGATCAATCTAATTCACATCATGGAGCTGATGTGCCTTCAGTAGGAGCTCAGTCACTGGGATTGCCCTATCGTCAGCAGAGAAACCCAAAATAGTCCATATTTCTGCTGGAGATTCCCTCTTTCTCTGTACCAGCAGTAGGCCCTCAAGATTTTGGTTAGAAATCAGACCGTAGCTGAAATCAGCCTATGTCTGTGTTGCCATTCATCTGTTGCAAAGCATTTTTCTAGTATTCAGTGTAGAGCTCCTTTTCCTTTATTACATCTGTATTCTTATCTTTGAAGCAGACCCTGTCACCAAGGGAAAGAAATAGCTCCTCCTAGAGGGTTGTTCCTCCTAAATTATGGGTAGGATTCACCAAGTTAAGGTTGTGTGTTCACAAAAGGGGCACCTATATCTTGAATGAGAGCTGTTGGGACAATTTTCACCATAATTATTTTTTAAGCTATAAAAAAGGAACATTTTGCACCATTCACACCCCTCCCCTTCAAGAAATTGCTTTCCTACCTTTATTTTTTTTTTTTTTGCCTGCCTTTATTTTTTCGCTTGCCTTCATTTCCTGCCTTCACTTCCTCTGCTTTTCTAAACAAGCAAAATTTTCTGTTTGTGCAAGTGGGACCCGGGGTGATGAGTTTTCACTCTCAGAAAAAAAAAAAAAAGCCTCCATCTCTGGGTGAAGTATGGCATCTCTCTAGCACACGGGGAAATGCTATTATTTGTTCAGAATAGCCCAGAGTCAGCCCCTGCTCCAGAGCAGGCAGCATTAATTGGGACACTAAGCACAGCACCATATTTATTTGGAATCGTAAAGAAAGAGAGAGAAATGTCCCAAATGGGGCACGTCCAGGGCACACTGTAGACCCTACCACAAGGTGTCTGGCTTGCAAGGTCCTGGCTTGAGGTGTATGGCTGCCAACAAATCATTGCTGTCATCTTGGCAGTGGTACAAATACCGCAGGCATCCGATATTTTCCTTTGGCTCCTGCCCTGGAAGTCCCTCCTTTCATCGTGTCACTACGACTGTAGTTACTCTGTAGATCATTCTCCACAGACACCCTTTGGATGTCATTGAAGTGACCTTGCAGCTCTGGAGGCTATAAACTCGCCTTGAAGACCTGCGTGGACAGGTGGAAAGGGATGGGGCAAAGATGCTTGGGTTTACAGACCGTTAACAATGAAAATAAGCTCTGTTGCGTTGAATCGGTGGGAGACAGATGATTGCTCCCTGCAAAGGCAGGGTTTGGAGGAGGAGAACGCTTCCACATCTGCTGTGGGACCTGCACACAATCCCTCTATGGCAGGCAGTCACATCATCCCTTATATGAGTGGGCTGAGGTGGAATAAAACTGAGGAGAGCCTGCATCAGCAGGCCCACATGTTCTCTACAGCTTTTTATTATTTAGGCCTGCAAATCCAGCCTGGCTACCCAAAGCAGACCCCTGCTTTTAAATAGCGTAGAAAATGAGAGGCACAGATTCCACCGCAGTGTGCCTAGGACATTCAGCTCCAGTGTCTAAGCCAAAATTAACATGCAACTTGCAACCAAGAGGCTGCTAGTGACAAGCAGCAGCTTTGAAGGTCACCTCGCCTCCAAGTAAATAAATAAACAGTAAATAAGGAAGCAGGCAGTGAATAAACCAGGCAAAGCAAGAGACATTCCACTGGCTTGGACTTGATATTTTTTTTTATTTCTTCTGCGCTCTCTTCACTTTCATTCCCCCAGAGGTCGGTGCTAATAGGAGACTCCTCTTATTGCTCATGCATACTGCGGCATCCTCACCGGCCTGACTATTTCAGAGACCCCGATACCAATTCGCAGCCTGAGCTGAAAGCGCAAATAGTGTCATTTCCAGAGCTGATTACTTTAATGAGACCTTCTATCTGTACCAGGGCATGACGGGTGGGAGTTGCTGCTGCAAATGCTGTATTTGCCTCTAAACCAGAATCTATACCCTTCTTGCTAAAGAGAGATCGTAGTGCCAGGTATTTGTTTTCCACGCTCCTCTCTGCCATGCCTAATGAGATCCTGGCTTCGTGGGCTGAGAGCTGACTTTTTCCAACACTTCTTCCAGCTTGGCCACATGGCCAGAGAAGGCACAGTCTGAAATCACTGGGAATGCTGCGCCAGAGCTATTTCTGACTGGTTTTGCGCCATGCTGGACCCATCTGCCGGATCTGAAAAGATGCTCACAGAAGGAGGTACAGGAGACAGAGAACCGCTTCATCTCTTTCTTCTTGAGCAGAGCCTGCACACAGCCAGGTGGGGACCCTGGCTCACTTCTCGAAGTGCCTGGTCTCTTGGGCATCCATCCTACACGTGCGCTCCTAGGCTTCCTTCCAGAATGAACCAGTGGCTCACTGCAGGCAGAAATCTGGGCAAGCTGACAGGACATTTTCCCTGAGATGTTCTCCAGAGAGACACAATGCACATGCTGCACTAACTGGATCTGATGCTGTCCCAACAGACCTTGATCACTCAGACAAGTTTCTGTCACACTCTGGGTCATAAAACACATACTCTGGCATCAGGCTTTAAAAATAACACATTGTGGGGCATGGCATACCTTGCTGCCAAGCAGCATAGCTTCACTGGGACCAAATATCAATGTCCTTGGCTACTCCCACATAGAGTCCAGCAGAAGCCAGAGCTGGATGACAGTGAAGTTGTTTGTTTTTTTTTTCTTTCTAAAGGAATGTACCCTCTGAACATGCTCATATCCCCTGAACATAAAGAGCTTGCCCTCCTTGGTCTGCCTCCTCACTGCATTGCCACTGTCACTTTTGAGATGAGACCCATCAGTCCAACTACAGTAGATAAGTAGAAGAGGCTGGGGACTTAGCATCTCACCGGGCTGCTATCCACCTCACCCATGTGTGCTGGATAGATTATATAAAGATATATTTCATATTTTAAATGTATAAATATTCCATATTTATATAAGTATGTAAAATATCATCCCCATGTATTCTGGGATCCCAGAAGACCAAGAAGGGTCTCAGTCTTCTGTGATGGGTGATATTAGGAGACATCTCAGTGCCATGTTCAAGGCTTCCTAAACATAGAGCAGATGTTGTACGGTCATACTATGGCAGGACTGGAACCAGCAATGTGGAGAGGAGCTCTCATAACTCCATGTGTTCCTGCCTGCTTGCAGGGCTGGAGTTCTTCCAGCGTAGAGAAAATCGCAATGCCTGCTTTGGGAATACTTGTTAACCCTGAACCAGGTCATAAGACCCTATAAGTTCAAGAAGCAATGAATTATCTGAACAAATTGTCCCCAAAAAGGGAATGAGGGACAGGCAACAGGACTTTAAGATACTCCATGCATAACCAAAACTGGGATTTGTTATTAGAGAAATACAATCTGATGGTGTTTTCTTCTTATTATTATAGCCCAATACCATAGCTCCTTCGTGTCATGACCATACATAACAAACCCTTACCCGGTGACAGAATATGCATGATGTCAAATATTGGGAGAAAACAAGATGAAACATTTGTTAACACCTCACATGATAGACTGAAACTGATCCATCACCTCACCTCCTTTCAAGCACTGCAGTGAGATCTTGCAACCAGGAGCATTGTCACTTCCAGGTTTTCCAACAGCCCAGGAAAGATAAGTTGGGTGCCAACATAAAGCATAACCCACTGAAGCTTTCCATTCCCTCACCTGCAAAGCTGGTGGGGTGATAGTAGTCCTGACCCTCCCTACATGGCTGGATGATGGCTCTGTCTCCACAATTGGTTAGTTTCATCTCCTCAGAAGGTAGAAACTGCCCGGCAGGAGCTCAGTCTATCTTCTCCTTATTTCCTCAGTATTCAATCTTTTCCAGTTAACATGATGAAAATTGTTACCCCGTGGGCCAGACATGATTAATCAGCAATTTTCTTCTTTCTTTTTTTTTTTTTTTTTTTAAGAACAGCTGGGAAATGTCATTGTCCCCTATAGTAGACTTCTAAAGCTCCTCCATCTGGACAATCTAATTCCCGATGTAAATACACCTGATGTAAATACAGAGAAAAAAAAATAAAGAGAAGAATGGTGTCCTGAGGGAGCCCCTCCACATCTTCCCATCTCTGCCTGAGGTGACTTTTTCCCCCTTCCCTTATTGTCCTGGCCTTTAGGAACGGAGCCAGCCAGTCTGTTGAAGGGGAACTGAATAGGTGATGGTAAATTGAAATTAACATCTAGCAGCAAAGAATACAAAGCAATGATTAATGGCTTTTTAATGCTCCACTGTTTTACACTCAGAGCACTTTGTTTCAATAGTGTATACCAGGGATGGAGCATAAAAAGTGTGTGTATGTGGGAATACATGCTTTGTACACACAGATCTTTCACACTCACTCTGTAATTTTCACAATTAAGAAGAGACGATCCAGCATTCTTTACTTATAATTATGTAGGAAAGCCTTATATCTAGCTCATCTCATCACAACTAAAAATGGAACAGAACAAAGTCATTAAAAGAAATGTCCTTTAACTAGCAGATACCCAGATAATTGTTTTTTCTGCTTTTGGTTTAATTATAATACAGACCACTTGATTAATTAAGTTTCTATAGACTGCCCCACCCTTGCTCTAAGGAAGGCTACACTGAGCTGGGTGAGAACTACTTGTCTTTCAGTCTGTCAAAGAGATAGGTCTTCTTCAGGACTACCTCCATGGGCAACAATTTCAGTGGTTCTTTTTTTCATGTGTTGACACATGCTAATAGTTATCTACGTCACTTGGCTAGATGAACGCTTAGAAAACCTATGCATCTATCAGTTATTCTTAAACAACGTTTTTCCTCTTACTTTTAAATAAAAAAATCACCTCCTATAAACATTTTCTTATTTCTATCCAACAACAGGATCGTACCAGGTTGGAGGTGAAGTTCATCTAGTGTGACTGGAGCCAACAAACATTGTGGTTTGCAGCAGTCAAGGTCATATTGGATGAAACTGTGATAAAGTGAGATAGTTATTAATAAGAGAGAATAGTTATTAATGATCCTCTCTTCTCTTGGAATAGTTACTCACTTCACTTGCTGCTGGATGTCTGCAGAGTAGACCTTTCCTCGAGATCTGGTGGCACACATTATTTTACACTCTATGCAAAGAAACGGGGGCTTCAGTTGTGACCTTGTCTTCTAAAGCAGGTATCTAGAATAAATCAGATCAATATTTCCCTTGAAGTAGCTTTTCCTCCTTGGGGAAAAAAAAAAAAAACCCAAACAAAAAAACCAAAAAGAATTGAATTATAAGTTCAGATGTTTATGTCCACCTGTAGATACCTGCAGTTACCTGAGAAGAACTCCACCCTTCCATGCAGGCTGATCACACAACCTTTGCTTTCAGGAAGTGGACTTAAAAGATTTCTGCTCAATAGCACACTGCAAGTGGTCTCTAGTAGACTAGGTTCCCACCTTTCCCTCTGGAAAAAAAAAACAAAAAACCAACCCAAACAACTCTTGCCAGAGGAATCATTTGCATCAAAAAACCAGGATGTTGAAAGAGAGCAATACAAAATCATCAAACTTGGTGAATGGCTCCTCCAGGAAACAAAAGCATTTGTACTTTGTAGCTCGACACCACATTGACACCACTGAGGTTTCTTTTTCCTTCTGTAGGAACAAATGCGGGGAGATTTTTACCTAGGAATATTACTTGACACAAATTGCATAGTGGGTATAATTATGTAAAAAAGCTCCCCTGTTACAGAAAAAAAAAAAAAACCACCCAAGTATCTTTAATAATCTGGTTTGTGGGTTAAAGAAAAAACACACAAAACCAGAAACAAAGACGGCATCCTCTTCAGTCACAGAGATGTTTGTTACTATTGCTATTGATTAGTAACTATGACAAAGCTCTGAGAAGTACTAATATGAGTTTGATACAAGGAGTAATTGAAGGATCACATTGCAGGATGTATGGTCTGGAGCAGGATTTATGCTACTGATGTTCAAGTCTTTGATCCCCTCTGATGTCCTTACAAACAGCTACCGGTAACAAATCTTCCCCAGACCCTTACAGCAGCTGGTAACCTTGAAGTCACATCTTGGAGAAGTGCAGAGGTCCAGCTGGGCTTTCTAGAAGTGAGGTTCTTCTGGAGCATCCCATTTTGTTCTGGATGGCAGAATATAGGCAACACTGCTTCAGTTTCAGCTGGGAAATCTGACAAGACTGGGAAATTTCCCAAGCATGTGAATAACAAAAATAATGCTGTGATGGCTAACAAATGCAGAGGAAAAATCCAAAGGAGGTAAATGGCCAGCCTACGTCTCCCATAACACTGATGTTACACGAATTTTTGAATCAACCCATCACTACCACAGACTATTAAAAAACAGAGGATAGTTGGGACCTATCTGTGGCATTTTTCAGAGATAAATGTCCTGACAAATATTTTAAGAGATCTTGGGTTTCTCCTTGGAAAACCTTTGGCAAATCAGTAAGACACATTTCATGACTGATGTTATTTTCATGGCGGAAAAGTTGTTGCAGGATAAGAGACTCATATTTGGTTTGATGAAACCTGAAAACATATCTCGTCTCTCAACACATCAGGGACTGTGGTGCCTTAGCATGAGCTCAAGAATTACTGGCAACCACTAAGGACAGCTTATCTGCCATCCAGGAAGACCGTGACAGGCTTTAGAGGGAGCCCATGCAAAGCTCATGAAGTTCAACCAGGCCAAGTGCAAAGTCCTTCACATGGGTCGAGACAATCCCAAGCACAAATGCAGGCTGGGGGGAGAATGGATGGAGAGCAGCCTTGAGGAGAAGGAGTTGGGGGTGTTGGTTGATGAGAAGCTCAACATGAGCTTGCAATATACACTCACAGCCCAGAAAGCCAACAGTAGCCTGGACTGCATCAAGTGTGGCCAGCAAGTCCAGGTAGGTGCTCTACTCTGCTCTCATGAGACCTTACCTGCAGTATTGCAGCCTACTCTGGAGCTCCAACATAAGAAAGACATGGACCTGTTTGGGTGAATTCAGAGGAGCACCATGAAGTTGATCAGAGGGCTGGAGCACCTTTTCTATGAGAACAAGCTGAGAGAGATGAGGGTGTTCACCCTGGAGAAGAAAAGGCTCCGGGGAGACCTTAGAGCCCCTTCCAGTATCTAAAGGGCCTACAGGACAAATGGTGAGGGATTCTTTACCAGGGAGTGGAGTGATAGGATGAGGGGTAATGGTTTTAAACCAAAAGAGGGGAGATTCAGATGGGAACTCAGGAAGAAATTCTTTCCCATGTGGTGAGACGCTGGAACAGGTTGCCTAGAGAAGCTGTGGATGACCCATCCTTGGAGGTGTTCACGGTCAGGTTGGAGAGGGCTTTGAGCAACCTGGTGTGGTGGGAGATGTCCCTGGCCGTGGTAGGGAGGTTGGAACTCAATGTTTAAGATTCCTTCCAGTGCTATGAATCTATAACAATTTTATCGTTCTCTGTTTTTTGCCTGTGGTATTGCCATAGCTTTGGGGCTTTGGAGTAAGTATGCATCTCTCACTTTCTAACTGGCAGCAGAGTTGTGGAGAACATGCATGTCAACCCACTGCTGCATTCTCTCTGTCCTCTACCATATATACAGACATCAGTCCCATATATGTCCCATGTACACATGTATGGGTGATCCTCACAACCGGGGAAGATTTTCCCACGTGGAAATGGAAAGTACTTGGAGGAGACCTGGGAGGCACAGAATAGATTACACATCAGGTCCTGATGACTACAAAATGCAGACAGCTCATAAATAGCAGACTTCTCATTCCTGACCCTTTTTCCTTCCCATGTTGCAGCAGACCTCTGGAAGTTTTGGAACTTCTGAGGGAGGAATAGTTCTCACTTCCCTGTAAGGTGAATTAATCCTGAATGTTTTTATTTCTCTACTTTTCCTGTAACTGTAGACTGCACTACCTTCATCTTTTATGCACAGAAGTGACCCCCATGACAGCCTATCAGCGGAGTTAGAGAGATGGAGAGTGCTCAGATACCCACCTGTCCTCTGCCTGTCTCTGTAGGAAGCACACAGTCCAACATAGCATAACCTTTATTCTGCTGCTCAGAGACTGTTCGTTTATCATCCTTTGCTTCAACTTGCCATTTTATTCAAGCCTTCCTCTGCTAACAAGGGGTCTTTGTGGCTGTCACTTGCAAAGGGATCTTCTCTTCCAGCTATGATGTATTGCAAGCTCAATTTATTATGGCCAATGAGCAGATCTGCAAATTGCATGACCAGATCTGCAAACAGCATGACAAACTGCACTTCAGTGCAGGCTCCTTCCCTTCAGTATTAATCTTCTCCTCCTCAGTCCCCCGACTCTCCTCATTAGCTCTTTTGTGTTACAATACTCACTCCCACTTTCACCTCCCTACCGCTCTTGTTTTTCCTTTTCTCTGGCTCTGACATCAGATTTGCTCAGATGACAATCTGAGATTCATAGCTCGCTCCCCTCCCTCTTAGCACAGAGATTCAGGACCTAACAGCAACAGGCAAATAGATCATCTCCTAATGAAGGAAAGGTTTCCTTGAGCCACTCAGGACCAATGGCACATTTGCCAGCAGTTCTTTATTCAGACTGCGATGGGGACCCACACATGTCCCATCAAAGGTATTACAGTAAAGGGTTATTTGAACATAAGTGGTAGCAATGATCAGTCTCTTGTACCAAAAATAATGCTAATATTACTACTACTAACAAAACAAATCTATTCACGTGGTTGGCTGGTGAGTGGGCTGAGTTCCCATGGCAACTGTCGGCGGTGAAGCTTGTAGGAAGAAAGTAAGTATTCTGTTTGAAATGGTTCAGAATTCTGCCACAAAGTTCATACAGCATAGAAACATTCAGCAGATTCCTTCATGAGCTACACAAATTGTCCCCCATCAGCAGTCCCCAAGAACTCAACCATGTAGGTTTGGTCTGCATTTACTTTTGAGGTGGGGAATTTGTACAAGAGAGCAGAGTGAAGGCGATCCCAGCTGATGGGTGCCTTCGCTCAAATTGTCTGTTTTCACCCCCCTTGCAGTCTGCAGTGCCACTGGCACTTTGTTTCCACCTGAGGTTAGAGAAAGAGCTGACCTCAGGGTATCTGCTCCTCAATTAGAATGTGGCACAGCCATCTCGGATCCTGCCCAACCATCCCTGACCAGCCTGAGGATCCCTTGCTTTTACCCAACCCATACATCTGGGTTTCAGAACTGTCTTGAGTTTAAGTTTGGTTGATGGTGGAGATCAAGGATTTGTGCATAATGTTAGAGAGAAACTTCCTTTCCTCCAGCTCTGCTCCTCCATGAAAAACTCCCTGTTGTTGAGCATGACTACAGGCTGTAAAAGGGAAGAGCATGGGAGTGCGGACTGTGCACCAACAGCTGAGATGCTGCAGTAGGAAAGCCAGGAGAGCTTTGTCTGCTCATACGGCAAAGCAAAATGCTTCCCTAGGGTTTAAACTGAAGCCCCTATGAAGCCTTCAAAAAAAGGCTGACTCAGATGTGAAGTGGATGAATGTTATTTTCCATCTGCACTAACAAGTCAACCAGACTGCAGTAAGGGTGCAGGGCATGTACCAAAACCTGTCTGTGCATTCTTTGCCCTTCACAAGGTTCCTTCCAGGAGGAATTCTTGGGTTGTTGGTGTAAATAAGGAGGAAAGAAAGTCAAAGCACTGCAATACAAAGGACTGTGAGATGGTCTCACACAGAAACATATGCACTCAGCAAACACCATAAAGACAATACAGAAAGGATTTTGCAGTGGGATTACCTTCCAGCTGGAGCTAATGGTGCTTATCCTCAGAAGAAACTCAAAACTGCAGCCTGTAAGTGCACCTGCCTCTATTCAGATCCACCCAAGCTCTTCTGAAGTACTGGGGAGTTCTGGTGGTGGCAGCTCATGAGGTGGGACAAAGCCTGTTGCCTCCAGCAATTTTGATGGAAAAAAAAATAATAAACCAACCTTTCTTTAATTCCTTGTTCCAATGTGTCTTTCTCCAGTCCTCCTCCTTCCCTTTCCCTTTTGATACTATTTTCCACAAGGCTGGTTCTGAAATAATCCTTGACACTCAGAATAAGCATTCATACATTGGGTTATTAAGTGATCTACATATGAATGGCAGCACCCACCTCGACCCAAGAAACAGCTGCTGAAGTGAAATGCCGATGTGCTTGACTCTGGCAAAAGGCAGGCTGGGAAGATTCTTCTTTTGCTCTCCACAACCCACAACATGTAGGATCATTGACATGGTTGCTGCAAGTGTCCAAATTGTACATCCCCAATGTGGGTAGTGGGAGACAGATGGAAAAGAGATGGACTCATTAAGGTGTGGTGGTGATGAAGAGTGGTTGCAGCTCTCCTAGACCCACCAAAGAGATCCACCAGGGAAAGGAACCTAAAGGTCTATTTGGAGAATGCAGCCATCCACAATCTACCCATAGTATCTACTGTCTAGGATGCACATGTCTCTATGCACTGTCTCTATGCACATGCAGAGTGCATAGAGGCAAGGAGCACATCAGACAGTTCCCTTACATAGTGTTTGAGAGCATGATTACATCCCTGTGTCTGTGTAAGAAGGTCTCTGGGCAGGAAATGGATTTGGCTTCATACTTGACCTGCAGGGTTGAGGCATCTGGTCCATCTTTGTCTATGCCATGTCTTTTGCTCTTTGGAGGAAGTGGAAAAAGAGAAATTCCTCATTTCTCTGCTGAGGAACAGACACATGGTGATACGTCTAGGGCAACTAGATGAGCTGAAGCCTGCAGCTACTTCTGCGCTGTGCACTCTTTACCCTACTGAAAATAACCTCTTCTAGGGACAGTTTCTCTCTGAAGAGTTCAGATTAATCAGGCCCTAAGAGTATCTATGTCTTCCTTTACCATGAACAGAACTAGAGATGCATTACTCTGACAAATAAATCTGGATTAATGCCAACTAAGAAAATTGTGGTTAGATCTGAACCTAAATCTATATCCACTGAACACAATCTGACTGCTGTATGTTACCCTACAGCCACCCTTCCATAGTGGTGGCCTTCCATCACCAGTGCAGGAATGTTCCCTGGCAAAGGAGCATAGATGCTTGCAGTGTTTTGGTGTTAGGAAGGCTTCCGAAATGGTTTTAGTCCACACCAGCTTGTGTGCTCCTCTGCATTTCCCAGACATGATTTGAGGATAAGCATTGGCCATGGATATTCCCAACAGGCAGTTGGTATGCAGCCATCTCAGTCAGTGTCTTAGCCAACAGTCCAAAGAACCGGGTTTTGTTTGTTTGCTTGTTTGTTTGTTTTCAACTAATTTCTATGGATGCAAACTGTGGAGAAATCTGACACAGATATGGCACAAATACTGAAGAAATGGTTTGAGTTGAGCCCAAAGTCTTCAGAGTCTAGGGGAGCAGGCAACAAGATGACGGTGAGGATAAGAAGAGAGACAGTAGCTGGGCTGATGGATCAGTTGATGTCTCAGCACACCTGTAACCTAAATCCTGTCTTTTCTGAAGGTGCAGCTTTTATCTGAAATGACAGACAAGACTTGCAGAAAGGAAACCACTTTCCCTGTGGTGAGAAAGAAATGCGTTTGGGCAGCGGGATGGAGAGCAAAAGGGGCAGATGGCATCCTGGGCTCCTGCTCTTACCAACATTTCTCTGTAAACCTAGGTAAGGTGACATCTCAAACCAGTCTCAAGGAAGCCACAATGCCAGATTTCACATCCTTCCAGTTCACTGTTGGTCAGGTGTCATTTATGAGTCCCATGGAGGGTCTCAGATGATTTCTTGCTCCACAAACAAGAAGCGTGCTGGCTAATGACGTTGAAACCAGCCTCTGGTGACACCTGGATGGCAGAAAGTTGGAGAAAAGAGTCTTCAAAAATGAATCCTTCTTTTCTTTTTCCTAAAAAGGGGCTTGACTTTTGTTTGAACATGGTGTCTCCGGCTTGTCCAGCTGAGATTCTGATGGAAGGAAAATGTGGTGTGATGTAAGGGAGGAATTCAGGCCAGGGAATGAGCAAGAAGGTGATAGGAAGATATCTGGCAACAGGGAAAACCTGGAGGTAATAAATGAACATGGTGTGTCAGCAGGGAGGGACAGAAGTGAGCAACCCAGCCAACCCATCAGCCTGATGATACTGAACTTCCCAATTTGCACTTCCAAATTGACTGAGAGGTATTAAAGACAACATTAATATGCATGTAACAGGGCACCTCTCCTTCATGATCTGCTGGCTCTGATATTCTTGGAAAAGTTGGATTGCTGAAGAGAAAAATGTTGTCTCTCATGGTTTTTCTGTTCATTGGTATTGCCCTGTCTTCCAAAATAGAATGAGAGGGAAGGGAGGACAGTGACCATTACGGAGAGAAACTGGTGGGATAAGCATTGATCCGAGTGGGAGCAAGGGGCACCTCCTTTTGCCAGGTATTCTCAACCCAGACATTGACTTGCATGTTTTTATCTCCTTGGCAGGGCTAAGAGGGCTTAGGGAGGTCTAAGCCAGACAAAAGCAATCTAAGAGCTGTGGAGACCACAGCTTAAGGTGTAGTTAATGAGACTGGTCTTTAGGGAGTGAGGGTTCTGAATTAATTTAGCTACTGCTTGCTGGCCCCACTCTGTCAGCTCTGGTCTGCAGACATGTCAGGCTCAGAGATGGAGAGGAGCATCAGCATTATTTTGGTTCTCAGTGTTCAGGAGTCCATCTCACATCCGTTTTGGTGCAAGTAGTAAATTCAGAGGGCTCACCTTTGCTCCAGCCACTGCTTATGCATTTTTCATGAGCGAGTGAGTCATTGGAGAAAACCAGAAGCACAGTTTGGAAAAGGAACCAGGACTGAATCTTGCTTCACTGTTGTGGTACAAAGCCAGAATACTCAAGCTGTTTCTAGGTCCCATGTCCCTCCCTATGGTAAAGAGACACAGACCAGCCTCCAGCCTGGTATTCCATTGGGAAAAAGGAACAATGTGGCCCACAGCCATCTCAGTCCAGGGTGAGGCTGTTCACTCAGGGGTACTCTGCAAACATTATTTTGGCAGGTAGGGCAGGGTAATACAAACTCTGGGTTGACAGAGCTGCATCTGCGTCAGCAGTCAGGATCTGTTTTCATAGAGTCATAGAATGGTTAGAGTTGGAAGGGACCTTGAAGATCATCCAGTTCCAACCCCCCTGCCATGGGCAGGGACACCTCCCACCAGACCAGGTTGCTCAAAGACCCATCCAGCCTGGCCTTAAACTTCTCCAGGGATGAGGCAGCCACAGCTTCTCTGGGAAACCTGTTCCAGTGCCTCACCACGCTCACAGTAAAGAATTTCTTCCTATTATCCAATCTAAATCTCCCCTCTTCCAGGTTAAAACCATTACCCCTTGTCCTATCACTACACTTCCTTAAAAAGAGTCCCTCTCCTGCTCTCCTGGAGCTCCCTTCAGATCCTGGAAGGCTGCTCTAAGGTCTCCCCAGAACCTTCTCTTTTCCAGGCTGAACAGCCCCAGCTCTCTCAGCCTGTCCTCATAGGAGGTTTTGTGGGTTTGTTCCAGCTGCCTTTGAGGCTTTGCAGAGCACCAAGAAGCAATGAAGATATGCCCATCAAAAGGGATGAGTAATTAGCAAATCCTGAATCAGCTGGGAGCTTGGAGTGGCCAGAAAGTCACATAGAAGGAAGTCCTCTTGTACCTTGCCCGGCTGCTGAGTTAAGAAGAGACCAGAAGGCAGAGGAAGGCTGCATTACTTGCATGGAGAATACAATGAACTTTTGCAAAAATTCCTCTAAGACCTTAGCAGGGTCTTTGTAAGCCATAGGCTGAATGAAGGTGGACAGAAGATCATCTATTCTGCCACACAAATGGATCTCCCCAAGTGAGGCATGAGGTTGACAGAAGTCTGCAGCTCTCCAAGGATAGCTGAGACAAGGAGGCAGCTGGCTGAGGCTCACCTCTGCAGTCTTCTACAGAGGAGGTCACATTCCCAATCTTTCACTCCAAACATTTCTCTCTTTCTCCCTTCCTTCCTCATTTTGGTTGCAAACACCACCCGCTAGCACAACAGGGATACTTGGGATGTGTCTTATATATCCAAATAAAATACAGATAAGAAGCCATTATCAGTGTGGAGCCATGCATCTGCTTGCCTCACCCTGGGGAAGTCTCTGGATTTCCTTGGGTTCAGCTGAGACCACAATCTCTCGCAGAGTATTTGTCCTGCTCCACCATCCAGGCTTTCTCTAATTAATAAGTTGTCGACAGTGATGTAACCATCATTGTGAGGAAGCATAACGTGTATTACTTACTTTGATAGGGTTCAAACACCAGCTCTGATTTTTTGCCTCTCTTTATTGTGTTTTTTCAAGTGTGCTGAGGAAATGTGTCACCCCTTGTGATTATACCAGAAAAAAAAAATTACAGAAGTGACACAAATTACTAATTACTTTATTATGCAGTGATTAAAAAAAAAAAAAAAAAGGGAAAAGAAAAGAATGAAAAGCTAGAAGTTGCTTCAGCAAATTCTATTTTTAAAGAAATAATTATTGGGTTTCAAACGTACTAAATTAAGTAATTCTCTGCCAGATTTCTTTCCTCTTTTTAATCTTCATTCTTGGCTGCGTAGTTGGCTTTGCAGTCAATGCTCTGCTAGAGTGCTGGGCTTAGCACCTTATTATTATTAATTAATTATTAATTATTAGCAGTGTGGTAGCATTCCCTGCCAAACCCAGAACCGTGCTGTCCGTACTAGGTGCTACACAGGCAATGGGTGAGATGTGAGGCCAAGAGAGCTTCTGGGCAAAATAGACAAGGCAGACGATGCTCATACATTTTGCAGAGATGCCTCATGGCTTGTCTCAAGTGATATGTGCTGCAAACCCTACAAGTGGTCAGGGGATAGGACAGGAGCCTCAGGGAAGATCACATCACAGAGAAAAATAAATTTTGAAGCCAGGATGTGTTTCTGAAGGGTCTACACAAAGGAAGAAAGAGGTGTCCTGATGTGCACCCAACCATGGTACTTATCTACATTAGCTCTGAGAGGTGTGGCTTTCTGATGTGACAAAATTTCCATGGGAAGGGGTTTTCCTCCCAGCCTCATCATGGTAGTGGTATCTTTCCTCCCACAGGGATGTGGAAAATCAAAATGGCATGTTGTCACCCTCCTTAAGGGAGGTGCTCAGGGATAAGGGAAGCAAGAAGGGATGGCAGGGGTGTTGGTATAACTAAACTCTCTCTTCAGGCTAAAAGAGCTGGGGCTGTTCAGCCTGGAGAAGAGAAGGCTCCAGGAAGACCTTCTAGCAGCCTTCTAGTATCTGAAGGGAGCTCCAGGAGAGCTGGAGAGGGACTCTTGGTCATGGCGTATAGTGATAGGACAAGGGGGAGTGGTTTTAAATTGGAAGAAGGGAGATTTAAATGAGATATTAGGAAGAAATTCTTTGTTGTGAGGGTGGTGAGGCACTGGAACAGGCTGCCTGGAGAAGTTGTGGCTGCCCCATGCCTGTAAGTGTTTAAGGCCTTTGATCAACCTGGTCTAGTGGGAGGTGTCCCTGCCCATGGCAGGGGGGATTGGAACTCAATGATCTTTAAGGTCCCTTCCAACTCTAACCTTTAAACGATTTTATGGATTATATGATTCTAAACTGAGCCCATGCAGGAACTCCTAGACAACCTTCAGGACTCTGGAAAAATCTGGGTCATGGTGAGTACCTTCGGAGACAGGTGAAGACTCCAAAGTGTAGCAGTGAGTCCTGTGCTGGGATAGCATTTGAAGTGAGCACATGAGTATGGATAGAGGAAGGCTGGAGAAGGTGGAAGACACAGGGTCTTTCTCCTGCTGAGGAAAAAGAACAGCTTAAAAATCAATAGGAGGGATCCTGGTTTGTGACAGGGTGAGAAGGTAGATATGTAAAGTCTGCTAGGAGATGCCATACCCCAATCCAGGCCTCTAGGATATTGCAGAGAGTATAACCCTAAGCAGGATCCAGGTAGGGACTGAACCATGGTCTGGAGTGAAAGTGACTCGAGCTCTTCTTTCTGGTGAGGTCTCAATTTCAGGTGGGACTGGCCACTTGACAATGCCACTTTGAAGAATATCACAGTGACTTTAGGGAACACGATGGATGGGAAATCTCTGATTTCTAAGGATCTGCTCAGCACTTCAAATGCTCTTGTGTCTCGAATCCCAAGCTGCAAGAAAATGTTTCATATCATCCTGGATCACAGAAATGCATGCTGACAGTTTAACAGTCTGCTTCTTTACAATGTTTAGGCACACTCTGTGCCAGGATAACTATTGCCCAACTTCATGCCAAGTTCAGTACATCCTGTTTCTCTTATTCTTTCCTGTCATACAGATTTTGGTAAGCCTGTGTACCCCAAACTCTCCCAGGACCTCCCCTCTCCCCTTCCCCTGTAATTAAACAAGAACCGTTGACAGCTGCTGTCGAAGCCAGTTCCAACTCTCTAGAAATTTTCAGCAAATAATAAGAGAAGCTCTGGAATGAGAAGTCAGATGAATTCAATAGAGGAGAGGCAAATTCTCAGCAGCCTTAAGGGACCTTAGTTCAGAAAAGCATTGCTGACACTACACAAGAGAAAGGAAAAGCAATGCCTAATTTTTTTCTGCTGCCTGGTGAGATACCAGAACCAGCTCACAGAGAAGGGGAGGGTTTTGCAAGGTTGTTTTTTGCCACTTTTTACCTTCGGAGCCGTGTCTCTTACACTGCACAGAGTGTCTGAATTGGAGTATCAACACAAGGGATCCTGCTATGAGAGGCTGCACCCACCTTTGCCCTTAGTGGGGCCAGGGCAAAGTCACCAGAGAGGCAAATGAGGCTGGCTGAGGGCTGGAAAAGGAGTGAACTTTCTGACATCCTTTTCTATGCCAAGAGTTTGAAACACCATCACCTCAGGAAGGATTTGCTGCGGACATTTGTTTAAGTAAGGAATTTGACAGATATTCTTGCTCTGCTGAACTTGCTTTGCTGACTGCTTGGTAAGTCCTTTAAACAATGGTACTGTGATAAAAAAATGTCACATAACTAAAAACATCGTAATTGCTAAAAACATTCTCATTAACAAAAAAAGTTTTCCTTTCAAATTCCCCTATTCAGGCAGCTCTGTAAGCTTTTAAGCCTTCAAGCACCAGTAAATGACATCTTTGCTAAGAAAGGCTAGTTTACATCAGGAAAGAGATTGGAGAGGGAGTCAGGGTTTGCTGCAGATGGAGGGGTGTTTGATGTTAGCACAGACTGAGGTTCTCAACGTCCAAAATGAACTTCCCTTTCCTTAATCAAGCTCATAAGTAGAAGATGAGAGATTCAAAAGCTCAAAGTCAAGACGCTGGGATGATGTGACCTTTTTCAGGATGACGTGACCTTTTTCAGGAGGATGTGACTTTTCACTTGTGTAAGTGCATGGAGAGGTCCCATCCCAAGGCTCCGAGTGAATTAACCAAGAAGGTCAGGAGGAGACATGAAAAGGGGGTTCTGTGTTGTGAAACATTTACCAATGAGATCCTCAATTAAAATTAGCCTTAATCCAGCCCAAATTCTCCCAAATCAAAGTCTACTTTGATATACAGGTATACAGGTTCCAGCTTGGCCTACATGCTGTTCTCTGTAGGCGTTCAGCAAACAACTCAAACTTTGAGTGTTCCAAATCCAGAAGTGCTCCAAAGCTTTGAGTGCTCCAAATCCATAACAGCCTTCCCAGGACTCAGTGACATGTCTGGGACTATGGCCTCGGGGTTAGGTGGGACAACCTAATACCCACAATATCCTGTCTATATAGATATGGTATTAACCACATTATTAGAGTGCTCTAAGGCTCACCCCAGCACAGTTGAGAAGGATGCTCTACCATCAGTGTGATATGATCAGGCAGCTGTTATGGCCCAGAGCCTTTCCTGCTAATGAGGAATACTGTTTTGCATCTCAGCATGGCACTCAAGGCTTAATTCCTGCTTATCTCCAAACTATTTTCACCCGCAGGCTTCAAAATTCGTCCCATATTCTGACTCAGGACACATGCTGCTGTGCTAGTCTGGACTAAAACTGTCTGGAGGACATGTCTAGATCTCTTGTCCTCTACCCTACAGTGGTTATTTATGAAAAACCTCTCAGTGTCTCCTTTTTCTTCGCTGTGATGCACACATTGGCAGCATTCTTCTGGGTCCTACAAGCAAAGGGAGCAGTCATCCCCAAACGAAAAATGGTGACATTGTGAGTCATCATCACCTTGATGTCTTTACAAGAATGAATGTGAAGTTCATGGTGGGGTTTCTTCCTCCTCACTATTGGGTACCCACAGGGGTATCTTCATCCCCTCTTTCCCCACCACCCGCTCCCTTCTCCCTGTTCCCTAGCACCAGTGGCAGAGGTTCCCAGCGCCCAGCCTGGGCACACAAAGGGCTGGTGTTTGCTGGGCAGTGCCTGCCTGAGTGGCATCCTTTGGCCATGCAGGGTGTCCCCAGGTTGAGCACGAGCCCTTGGCCATGGGACACTTGCGATCAGAGGGACACCCAACTCAGGGCATGGAAAACCCAGAGGCATCCTGAGACCCTGCAGTGTGAGCCCATGCACTAGCCTTCTCCTAGCCCATGCACAAAGCCCATGCACTAACCTTCTCCTAGTGGTGGCCAAAATCATAGTGAGTGGGCTATAGGGCTGGACACACACCACCACAGGTGACAGGTCAAGCTGAATAGAGAAGAAACATACAGCCACAGATACCTGCCAGCGTAGACTGGCCTAAAGAGCAAGGTAATAGGCAGGAAATTATGAGAAAAAAATCAAGACAATAAAGTATCTCTATTTATGACTCTAGAAGTGCTCAAGAAATTGATTTACTTTACATCAAAGCTGAAAAGAAAACCAAAAATGAGAAGGCAAGCTGGTTGCTTTTGACCCCAAATAATTATTTTAAAAGGTAAATAAACACAGAAAATATGGAGAATCATGTTTGTGACTCACTGACCTGAAACTAAGCAGCTTTGTCTGCATTTTGAGTTTTAAAAGCGGAATGTTTCAGTCAACATTGAACAAACGGTTTTTATCCATTTTCATGTTTTCAGTTTTGACCCTTTTCATTTTAGGAATTTGAGTTATTTTTTTTTTTTAATGAAATTACTACTTTGAAACAATAGAAACATTCGTCTTGAAATTGCCCAAGCTCAAGTTGTTTGTTTTTCTGAAATTTCCCTTTTGTCTCTTCTTCCCTGGCCTAAATCACTCATTAAATTTAATGTGAATTTACAAATAATTTCAGACTTCTTTCCAACTGCTCTTTTTTTTTTTTTAAAGGTTATTTACTACTCTCTGTATATACATATAAGTGAGTGTATATACACATCTACATACAGATTGTGATTAAATTCTCAGCTGCGCAGAAAGATTCATAGGGGAGACTGAGGCATAAAGGATTGCCTGTTGAGAAAGGGGTAGGGTTGGCTCCTGATAACTTATATCTTCACAGCTACAAGGACATCTAAGCTCGAGCGAGGAGAAGGCATTTCAGATGTCCTGTTGCCAGTTGCTGCCAGACTCTGGCTCTCTGGAGAGACGAGGCAGAGCATCCCAAATAGCAAGTGTCTGAGTACGGCCCTCCATCCTCTCCCCAATCACTGCATCCTGCTTGTCCCAGATGGCACTGGGGAATAGCCGTTTCTTTTCTGACTCAACCAAGCCTACACATTTCCCACTCCTCCGCTGCCGAAAAGCAAACAATCCATTAGGGCTTTGCTGACTGGATCTGACATTTCCCAGGTGCAGATTAACACCCCCTCGGGGCCTCAACACCGTGAAAATCAACTCATCGTTTGCGCGTCGCTTCCCATCACCACTCCCAGTTACAAGAAGCCCCAGCACCTGCCAGCTCAACGCCCCATGCCCTCCAGTGTGGTTTTCCAAGGTTTTTGACTTGGAGTAAGAGGGATGGATGGGAGAATGGCAACATGTCTTTTGTAACACGAAGTGTTCATGGATAATATCGGTTTAGGGTATTCCCACACTCACCTGGATATTTCTTTAGGCCGTGGATTGATGATGCATGGTCTTTGGAGATGGAAGCAGCTTTAGATAACCTTTCCTCTTGCTGGTTGTCCTTGCCTGTTCCTCTCCTCTTAGGTGGGGTGATTCAAGGGTGTATGGGCCATGCACTCAACAGACCCACCTCTAAAACATCTGCCTTTTTCTACAGACTTTTTGAACGTCTCCTTCCAAAACCACCCCCCTCCCTGCTTTTGTCCACCCTGGGGACCATTTGTGCCAGCATAACTGCAAGATGGTAAGGAATGGCAGCATCAGTGTGTAGAAGCAGGAATACCCCAAGCTCTGTAGACCAGACTGGCCCAACAATCTGTGAGTTTGGCTGTACCCAAGAAAAGTTCATATTCACCCTGAAGTGTTGGGTGAACTCTACTGAGACCATTTCAGTCCAAACAAGCTTGGCCAGCGACATCATACTATTTAAATTGTTGGAGATAATCTATGAAGGAGGTTGGGAAGAAAGCTGGGGAGAGACTAGGGGTGATACTTCCTCTGGCACAGTTGGACAGAGACAAGGACATGTGCTCGCATATTGATGAAGCTGACATGGGGACTTATTAAACACTACTCCTTGAGAAGCAACGTATCTGTGGCTGAATGTTAATGTCACACTTATTCCAGAATGATTCCATCTTGTTCCTGTTTTGCTTCACCCAACACCTCACCCAGATGAAACATGAAGTTGGGGTAGCTCTGGTGAGACAAGATTATGTCTGAATGTAAGAGCATTTGCAGCCCTATCTTGATGTCGAGTGTAAATCCTGTTGTCAGCTATATACAGAAGGAAAAGTTTTCCCATGGTTGGAATGAAGGTCCAAAACCCAGTGTACAGGGTTTTTCCCCCAGCCATAGCACAAAAGTGCTGTATGGACAGAGGACCATGAATTCACCTGCAACTCCCTTTCCCCATTTCAAAAATATAGATCAATTTTGCAGCCTTACACAGTGTGAGATGAAAACTAATTAACACAGACAATGCCTGAATGAACATCCTCCATGAAGGGTCGAATAAATGCTGAAACAGCTCTTTACAATATGAAACTTTCCCTAATCTGCAACAATATTTTCTCGCTTTCCTTGAAGATGTCCTTCATTCAAAGCTGAAAAGCGCAGTCCCTTGGGCTGATGTGAGCTTGCGGTTTAGCTTTGTATCGTGGGGTATTCATGGTGCTCTATGGATTCTGAGCTGTCCTAAATCATGAAAGCCTTCCTCACTCTGTAATCCACCATGTCCATAGCATGGATGAATTTATACTCAAAAGCCATGGGTCCACAGTGCCCAATGTTGCATGAAGGAGGATGAGCACCTCTGTTCCCTGGCACCCTCCACCCAGTCCTTCCAGGTGCTCCCACTGGCATTATTCACTTCCTTCATTGTCTTATGTTGAAGGAACAAATTTCCTTCTCTTACAACTCACCAACATGGCATCAGGCCACGGATTATTTTCCTCCATCCCATCCCTTGCTAATGCTGAGCATCACTATGGTAGTTGCCCTCTGGACTCTCTTCTTTTCTTGGTGCCTTCACCATGCTCATAGCCAGGCTCACAGTGGTCCATGCAAGCCTCACAAATACAGATCCATCCAAAAGCTCTCCTTTTGGTGTTAGATACTGGTACTGAACACAGGCCCTCATGCAATCCCATGGGCAGGTGGGGCAGCTTGTAGACTCCATGCTTCGCTATGTGGTTGGGACACGTGTAGAAGGAAGTTGTCAAAAGAACCATTGTTTATATTAATGAGGGAGTAATCACAGAGATAATGGGATTTAAAGAATAAGGACAACTGTAGCAGGTCAAATTTCTCATTCCAGCTCTGCGTGCTGTTGCCAAAAGTGGCCAGCAGTAGGTGAGATTATCTAAAAAAAAAAGTGTGGAGTGATTCTTTCCAAAATATTCTTTCAGCCCCACAGTGAGCTATAACTCATGGACTTCTTGAGAAAGAGTAACCTTTAATGGAAACACTGACATGAAAACACTGACATGGATTCAGGAGATAGGATTATAGAATCAGAGAATGGTTGGGGTTGGAAGGCACCTTAAAGATCATGGACTTCCAACCCCCTGCCATGGACAGGGACACCTTCCACTAGAGCAGGTTGCTCAAAGCCCCATCCAGCCTGACCTTGAACAGCTCCAGGGATTGGGCATCCACAGCTTCTCTGAGTTGTGCGCTCTGTGACGCACCATGTTGCAGGCCGATCTCAGGCAGGGTGTTCTGGGTTCCATCCACCTTCTGAAACGTTAGTGTCTAGTGCCACTGCGGGCATGGAGGTTATCAGGAACATCTGCAAGGGGGTGGCAGAGGTAACATCAGCCCTTATGGTCTGCAAATGTACCTGTACATGGCTGGACAGGCATAAAGGGACCAGGTGAGAGAGGGATTTGCCTAGTGTCTCAGCCTCCTTCTCCACTCCCCCTGTTTTTTCCCTTCCAGCTCTGAACCTGCCAGTTTCCATCCAAAGTGTCTGCTTCTCATTTGCAGCCTGATCTCATCCCTCCATGTATGTGCAAAACCTGCACTGGGGTCTGTCACACTGAGGGTTTTAACACCCCCTGCCTCCCTTCACTGGAGTCAAACTCAGGCTGGAAGCTGGCGTCGTTGGATCTCACACCATGGCTGGGGGCTACCTGACAGGGGTGAAAGCTCTTTAGAGGCCACATACTTCTGCATTAACACAGATAAAGGTCTAATCCTGCCCTTCTCTCTCCTTGCACTGGGATGTTGTGGGGATTATCTCACCCTTTCCAAACAGGCTGAACCTTTTTCTGAGGCTGACAGGGCACTCGCCGCCACTGGAAATTAGCTCCTGTAGTCTGCAGAAGATGCATTCATTACCTCCTGCCCCTTGAGGCCCTTCTGTGCTGGAAGCAAGCGCGAGGCTGCTGCGGCAGCTCCCTGGGCTGCCAAACAGGGCTCTGTGCTAAGCTCCAGGGCCAGAAGGACATCATCCCCACCCGAGCTGTCCTTCCCGAAGTCATCAGGTGCTTCCCAGCCCCTTCTCTTCTCCCTGAGCCAGCCGCTGCCGTACGACCCACAGAGTTAACTCATTCTACCTGAACGCAAACGAGCTCTCCCCACCACCCCTCCCTCTCCAATTTGCACTCCCGTTACTGCTGTTTGAAAGCCGTGTTCCACCACCTCGGCTTCCCGGCGTCCCGCTGCTCCTTCTTGCGCAGCGCAGGCTTTGCCAGGGTAGCTCCTGTCATTGAAAACAATGGGGAGGCAAGGGCTTTTAAAAATAAAATAAAAATAAAAAAACCCAGCAAATTCAAATCCAGGCACTTTGTGATGGACAGAAAGATTAATTCTATCCCCACCTGCCCCCCAAAACCCAGACTTTCCCCAAATCCTACAGCATTATGAAATACACTTGATATCTAGATGGTGCTTTCTCTGTCCTGATAAATCTCAGCAAAGTGTTTCCTTTGGTTGCTTTTCACCATGTTTCTAGTCATTATTCTGGTATGATGATCTAGCTAAGGGAATGTCTCTAAACTTCAGAATATCTGAGTGCTTCTGCAGTGTTTAAGAAGCCACACAGCCCTGTGAAGGAGGCGGTGGCTGCAAACCCTTTTTGCAGCTAAGAAAGTGAGGGAAAAACTTGCTCAGGGACACAGGAGAAGTCAGTGACAGAGCCAGAGTTTTGAAACAAGTGCGAGGTTGGTCCCTAACACTCTGCCCTAATAATTCAAGAGGCTTCAATTCCCTTCTGTATCTAAAAATAAAAAATAAAAGGTTTGGAAGTATCGGGAACTTGCTGTGTCCCCACCTGCAGGCAAAGCTACAGCTGCAGCTTTGGTATTTCTTTTTTAAAAAGATCGGTATTTCCCTTGCTGCATCCCATGCACTTGCAAAAGCAGCAGCCAGGGTGAGAGCAGAGGCTCTGAAAGAGGATCCAGAGTGGGATGCAAATGAGTGTTCAGCTAGAAGTAGAAGGGGAGTGAGCAAAAGCGGATTTGTTACCTGGTGATTAGCTCTAAATGAATGCACAATCATACGGTGCAATTGAGCTTGGAAGGGAGAGGTCGTTCTGACAGCTGGAGTCAATGAGATCTGTGGAGATCAAACCCTGCTGTCTGGGGCAGGATATACGGGACAAGTCGGCTCAGTTTGTGTGTTTCCTGGACACCTGTGAAAAACTACTGGCTCCAGTACTGTCAAGTAAAGGCTGTGGGTAGGAAGAACATGACATGGTCTTTTTTTCCCTCAATGAACCTAAATGGAGAGGCAAGACCAACCCGGGCAACCCAGCTGCAATCCCAGTATTTTAATAATTCATAGTCCTGGTCATTTCCTGATCCCAGTTTCCCCAGAGGCCAGCCCAGCCCACCGGGCCACCCCTACCAACCGACACAGGTCACTGCACTCAAAGTCTGGGTACCTCCCACCTCTGGTGGCACTGCAATCTGTGGCATTTCCCAATGCAGCCTGGGCAGCCTGGATCCCTTACTCACCACACCTGCCCCTCTTTCAGTTCCCACCATCCTGGCTCTCCCTGGGGTCCCTCACCCCACAGGGACTCCAAGTGTCTGGCTGAGCCTGGCACGTGCTGGAGCATCCTGAGTGCAACTTCTCAAAGAGAGAAAAGAGAGGCAGCATCCTGTTGCCAGGTGATGCATCTCCAGCCTGCATCTCCTCCCCATCTTTAAAGGGCCAGAGAAGGGCTTTGTTCTGAAGCAGCACACTATTTGAGCAGATCAGAGAAATTTCTGATGCCTAGATACCCATTGCCAAGCAACCTGATGCTTAAGCCCTCTTTCCCAGCCTGTGAGGAAGAGACTCTCGCTTCCTCCCGCTGCCAAACCTTCCCCTCCCCAACCCCTCCTCCTTGTCTCCCTTGGTTGAGGACAAGCACCCCAAACCCTCTTCCTATGTGCCAAAGTCCCGGGCTCCCTCCCACCCAAAGCATCTGTTGCTACAGAGCCCAAGTCCTACTTGTTCTCATGCTGGGGACAAACACGCCTTGGTGCCAGCTTGTAACAAGTCTCTGGCCAGACAGGATGTCTCTGGTATTGTCACGTTGCCACAAGCCACCAGTCCAAGTAGTTTTGCAGCAGTTTGTGGGGCTGAAGACTTCCTTCCACCTCACAACCCTGCTCAGAGAAGGTCTTCACCTGCAGTCAAAGTTGCTCTCCTGACCAAAGCTTGGGTGTTCTTCCAGCATGAACATTTTACCCCTGGCCATTCCCATTAGGCGATGTGTCTGCAGACAGCCTGTTCTAGAGTCCAAGGGAGTTTGGTAACAAAAAGTTTGCTGGCTGCCAGTCCATGACAGCTGGCCTTAGACATGGGAACAGCCCCCACTGTGCTTTGTTTGCTGGAATAATGGTAATTGCATCTTGATGACACTGTCACAGCAGCTCTGAGCTTGATATCCAGGGTAGTCCACCCTGTGCAAGATGTCCTTCAGCCAAATGCAGGGGCCCTGCCAGCACTGTTGGCTAGAGGATGGCAAATCAAGGTTGATGAGAGGAATCATGGTCCCTCAAGAGAAACGGTCCCTGCTGCCAACCACCCTGAGGAAATACAGGAGGAGACAGTGCAATGTCATACAGCTCTGGTATGAAAAGAGAATGAAAGGGTGTGAGAGAGAGCAGATATTGTGGGAAGAGAATAAGTTAAGTATGAATGTTTTCCTTGCAGGTTACTGATATTCATTGCACATGGACTCAAGTTGGCTGGAAACCTCTTAAACACAAGCATCAGGAGACCATGAGCTGACAACAGATGTTTCAATCACTATTTTGTAGCTCAAGCTAGTTAGGGCCATCCATCACTCAAACCACAGCCACTGCAGATTGAGCACTAGCCAGGTCCTCTTTCCCATGTGACAGAGTGAAGAAAGATGGTCTGCAGAACACCTACAGAAGTAACCACTGACATTTCCCAGCCCTGAGGGCAGAGCTCCACTTGGCCCAGTGCTCCTTGAAGACACTCAGTCTCTGCTGGGGAAAACTGGGCCACTGATGCTAAAGTATTGTGTGAGCCCCTTGGAAATATCATCCTTAAATGTCAGTCCCACAAGGGAGGCTCACTGCCTCCTGCGTACAGCCAAGATGAATGCTCCTGGTGGTCAATCCATCCCAACATGTCTTTGCCATTCTCCTTATCCCTCCAGGCCCCTTCTGACAAACTCTTACCATTAGATATGATGGAGAGGGCTGTTGCCCCTAACACAGGCACACTCATGTGCTGTAGAGGCTCTGAGAGTAATGAAAGCAATGAAATAAATCACCAAAAGAGCAAGTGGCTGTGATGAATTAGTAGGTGTTAAATGAACAAAGCAGGCAAGCTGGCCAGGGCACTGCCAGTCTTTTTCCTTAGCAAAGATGCAAAGGCAACGGGCAGCAGGGTTTGCGGTGCCTCTAATTCCCCTTTCATACTTTGCCAGGAGTGCTTTCAGAGTCACTTTGTCGATTGAATTTGTCAGCCACCATTCTGAAGATAGCAAAGCTGCTTTAGCTGTCTTTATTGTGGTGCTCACACAAGGCAATTCCAAAGCATCTGTATTCATTCCAAGCAGCATTAGGTAGCTGATGATTCAGCCAGCTGCTGGCAGATAGCTGCTCTCTCCTTGAGATGACTGAGTAATACAGGAATAACCTAGGGATTTTGCTCCCCTTTGGTGTGCCTCTGGGTTTATTTATTTATTTGGGGCGGATCCCATTTATCACATGCGTGCAGGAGCTGAGTTTTAAGCGTGGCATCCCCTTGGGCATGGAGAACAGGACAAGTTTGCTCCTCATTTGCTTTGGACAGCTTTGTCTTACCTATTTAAGATGAATCCTCACCGTCGCTAGGGAGCAAGACTCGGAGATCAGAAGTTGTGTTGTTAGGAAAGCAAAATTGGGGTTTTTGCCTATCGGCATGTGTGGATGTGCAAGAAGAGGTGATGGCAGAAAAGTCAGGTTGGGGAGGAGAGAGAGATCTGTTTCTTCCTCAGCAGGTTGGTGTGGTAGATGCTGATGGTCCCCAAGCCCATCTCTTCTGCTGTGAATTCTTCTGCGGGCGGGCAAAGGTGAATTGTAGCAGCCAGCAGCAAACCCTGCAGCCCTCAGGGGTACAAAATGGGGATTTGGGGTGCACTGAATAAGCCAGGCTTGCATCTGTGTAGCTGCTTGGAAATCAGTGGGTCACAAAACAACTGAGTCCACTCCAGAGCCTGTAGAAGCCTTCAACGGGGCTTTCTGGGGCTGGATGCTTGTCTGTTAATTCTTCCTGCCTTCAAGTTCAGTTTCTTTTCTAAACTGTTGGCCTCACCCCAATCTCCACACTGTGGAAGGAGATAGGGATATTTCAGCCCTCCTGAGGGAGGTGTCTGAGATAAGTGGACTCGAATCACCCTAAAGCAGCTCTGATTTCTCCCTGCTGATTACAGAGGGAATTTGATGACAGCCTTAGACCAGACTAACTGTGAAGCAGCCACGAGTCCAGGCTGCAGTCACAGTTCCTCTGCCCCAACTCGGGGCGCTCAGTGTTTGACCTGCCTTTCCTTTGGGAGCCATAAACCAATTTCCAAAACCCTGTTTGCCAGTTCCCTGTGCTCCCCCGGTTGCTCCATGCACTAGCCAACCCTGCTCTGAACACAGGGTTTTTTTTTTCACTGGAGGACACACAGATTTGCTATATTTCCCATACCCCAGGTCTGTTGAGAGTGTTGTTCAACCCATGCCTGCCTTCACATGAAGTCTATTTCTCCCTCTCTGTGTGATCAGTGCTCATAGCTCATAGATGGGAAGTTGATACACAAGACAAAAAGGAGTGCTCATCCAAAAGGAGCTGTTAGCCTGTGAACTGGAGCAGTCTCACCTTCTGAAAGCACTTGTTCCACCTTGGAGGATACTGTTTTGCTGCCTCAGCAATTTTTTAGTTTGTGGAGTTTTGGGAGAGCAGGTCCTTATCTCCATCACCACTTTAAGACAGAAAAATTTGGTCACCTACCCTAAACCTCCTTTTCCCCTGAAGGTACTTCTGCATGGTTAACTGTGGGGTTTACTACAGTTTGCTGGGGCAGAACACAGAGTTGAGTAACTTCTTCCTGAGATGAACTAGAGGTGGGAGGATAAGCATCTCCTTCCATGTCCTTGTGTTGATCCTGCTCCTGACCTTTCCCCACCAATGTGTGCTTAATTTCCGTCCAGATACACTTCAGAGGGTGGAAGTGAATCTGTCCTTTAGGGTCAGGAGCTGATGTTGAGCTGTCCTTGGAGACTGGTCACAGCGGAGCCCTTCTGTCCATCTCTGGCTATGCTGGGAGGAAAGCTCATTCTCTCTGCGAGGCAGGGAGAAGATGAAAGAGGCAAAGAGGGGGGAGCATCTCAGGCTTGTAATTCAGTTACAGCACAGCTAATCGATTTGCTGCAGCTCAGAGGACTGTTTGTTTTCACAGGAATGGAGGAAAGAGTCCGATCAAGGTGGTGCACAGGGGCTTGAGCCCACCATCCCATCCCAACTGCAGCATGGGGCTGGGAGGGGAGGCTGCCACACAAGCATTTTCCCAGGTGCTGGCTCAAATCCAGCTCTCTCTGCCTGTTGCATCCTGCACACAGGTGAGATCAGGTTAAGGAGCGGTGAGGATGGCAGCTGATCCCTACCAGGCTACCTGCCACATTGGAAAAAATGTTGACGTCGCCAAAGTACTTTGGGATGCAAGGATAGGAACCACCTCTTGAGAATACGGCCCAGAACTTGGTCACCCAACACAACCTTTGTGATGTTCCAGAGTAAAGGAGAAGGCAATCGTGATGGTATGGTGCAAAACAAAAAGGGCATGGCATCCAGGACTAGTGACTGCTTGCTTTGGACAAGAAAGCTTGTTTTGGAAATTGGCATTGTGCCTGGCATGGGACATACATACATACATCTATCTGGGCTGTGGTGCTGCGGTCACCTCTGTGTTGTGTCTACCACTCTCAGCACTGGCCTCAAGAGCAAGAAAGGCCCAATAAGGATGGGCAGGGAGCAAAAGCAATGCCAGAGGTGATGCCGTAAAGGGGGTTGGACCTGGCTTAAAACCCCAGTCTTCACTCACTGCTTTTATCCTTCTCGTTAAACACATCACAGGAAAGGGAAACATGAAAAATCAGTCTCTTTCCCAGCCTTTCCTTAGGGAAGGAAGAAGATGCATCCTAGTGTTCTGATGCTCTTCAGAAGGCCATCCCCTGGCTGGTGGCCCCATGGAGTAACAGAGAGGATGAGGAGAGGATATGCTGGGAGATCAAGAGCTCCTAAATGGCACAGAACTGCAAGGATCTGGAAGGAAAAGAGAGAGAGCTGCCTACCAGCGAGGAGCCTGAAGATGTCCACAGCCTGGAGCTATCTGGTGTTACTTGTCCTATGAAAACTTAGCAGCACAGAGGATCAAGGGACAACACAGGAAGGGTGTGGGTGCTGCAGGTCCAGGTGGACATTCACCAGCAAGGCAATGCTGAGTTCTCACTCTGAGTTGTGAGAAGGAAGAAGACCCATAGGACCTTAGCCCAGAATCCCACTGTGCTACCTGCTGCACAAAATCTTCATTTTGAACACACTTTTGAAAACAAGGTGGTCATAATCACAAAAGAGTGCTAGAAGAAGAACCAGAAACAAGCTTCTTTTTGGCTGAGAACTTTTTTTTTTTTCTTTTGGAGTCTTTATTACATTTCCAACATTGCAGTTAAGAATGTAAGGCTTTGCTTTGCAAGGACATGTTGCTGACCACCCTGCTGGTTTCAGTTTAATCTTGTCTGATATTTAACAGAGCCCTGAGGGTACTGGAGTGACTTGCTGACATGAAGTCTTCAAGATGGAAAAATGCAGACATGCCCTGTGGAGTGAATAGAAACCAAGGCTAAAAGAGGGTGAGCAGTGTTTGCTGCCCATCACCCTCAGTCTGTAGCCTAATATCGCCTAGTCCCAGGAAAAAGATTGCCTCCTGAGGTGCATTACACAAAACCTTCTTGATGCAGGGTAAATGGAGGTAAAGCAACCTGTAACTCCAGGTTGTCCCATACTGTCACAGATGACAACCAGAGGGCAGACCCTCTGGACTTTGGCTGTAGGCTCTGAGGAAACCTTTGCTGGAATGGGAATCTTTGGGAGGCTGAAGGTGAAAAACAAATCTCTACCAAGCTCCTTCAGAGATGTCTCCTTTCCCTGAGTGTAATTGGTGGCCTTTGCCTGGTTAACAGTCTTGAAGAGAAACTTCTAAGACCTTCTTGTAGTGATTTGGTGTTGCTTGACCAAACTCTGTCCTGTGGTTCATACAAAGGACATGGGGCTGGAGAAATACACAGTGAAGGGGGAAAGAGTAAAGCCCACCCCAGCTTCTTGGAAAGGATCTGTCGTGTTCATGCTGGATGTCACCTGTGCCATGCTCCTGTCGCTATAGAGAGATGTAAGCCTTTGCCATTTACTTCCAGTGAGAATCATTGCATTAGATTCCCTCAGTCAGGGGCTCTTGGCTATGGAAAGGGCTTTGGCTGGCTGGTTTCTGCTGCTTGTGGCCTTAGCAGTTGGTCCTCACCCCTCTCTGACCCATAGCTTCCCTCCAGTGCAGGGGATCTCTCAGTCGTCCTGCTGATGAGGCAAGGGTTGGCTAACACAGGACCACTTTCCAGCATTACCAAAGGGGAAATGATGTCTACAAAGCATTTAGGAGATGTGTGGAGTGACCCCTTTACCGGGTGGGTTTGCTTCCATCTGGCATTTACAGCCTGGAGACAAAGAGGACGATCAACCACTTTGCTCTACCACTCTGCAGACAGGGAGCTGCTGCAATCTTACACACACACACACACCCATCGCCCCCCCTCCTCCCTCTGGGTGCTCCCCAGCCCCGCTGTCCCCCCTGCTCCCTGCAGTTGAAGGGTTTGGGCTAACGGCGGTGGAGGGTTCCCTCTACTGGCCTGCAAACCCACGGCTCTGAGCCCGGGGAAAAGATTTCAATGCAGGAAAATGTCTATTTATCAGACTGGAAGGGGAGGGTTGGCTTGGGAGGGCCCCCAACCTTCCCCTGCACCAGCACCCCGACTCCTGCCCATGTGCAGCTTCCTAGTCCCCCAGCACTGAAACTCCCTCTTTCCCAAGGCTCTCCTGAGCCACCCATTCCCAGTAATTCACGCACACTTCTCTGATAAAAGGATGCTGCTCTCCTCCCCAAGCAGGACGAATCCCACAGCTGCAAGAAGGACCCAAATCCCACAGCTGCAAGAAGGATCCCGATAATTAGTAACAAAATGCAATCGCCTTCCTGTGTGGCCACAATTCATGTCTGGACCGCATCCCTGGCAGCTGTTTTGAGCCCTATATTGTGGCCAGGAAAGCCACAGGCAGTGGCTCTCCTGGACCCGAGCACCCTGCCTTGCAGCAGAGACACCCCCCTGCAGTCCTTCATCCCCGACTGCTGGGTGGGTGTTTTAGGAAAGGAAAAGGCAATGCAAAGGGAACCTATCTCTGTCTACGGGAAGCTCTAATAAAGGAGATTGGGAGTGAAAAAGAGATGAAAGCGCGTATTTAACTTTGCTGAAAGGCATTTATCCAGCCCAAGCAGAAGGACCAGGTCTTAGAGGTCACAGCATGCAAGGACCAACAGAAATAAAGGAGGAACTCCTCCCCCGTAGTTGCTCCCCACTGTCTCTGCTCCATCTTTCCTCCCCCACACAAGCACCTATGCTTTTCCTTCCCTCCTCACTCTCCTTCCCTCTTCCCACCTCTGTCTCTATTACTATCAAAGTGAAATTTATGAAGAGCTTGAGGCATTGGCGATTTCCTGGATTTCAATATAACTTCTTGCAATCTTAAGTGAACAGCTTGGTTGCTTCTGCCTGTCAGAGAATTTAAATTGCAAATTGAATAGTGAAAGGCAGCAGCCAAGGGTCTGTATCAGTGACTTTGGAGAGCAGAGATATCGCTTAGCAACTGGAGGGAGAGATGGAGGCCGCAGTAAACACGGCAAAGAAGTATCTGCATTTTGGGACACTCCTTGTGCTCGCATGGCAGAGGGGTAGTAGCTCTGGGCAGGGTGCCTGCCTGGAGGCTGGTGCTGGTGTTTTGCCTCTGATGGTGGCACCAACAGAAGGTGCGGGTGTAGGTACTACCACCTCCCATCTGTAAGTAATGGTGTATTACATCTCCTTCCTGACTCTGGCTGAAGCCCAACCCGAGGACAAGGTGTTGCAGCATTAGGTCACTTCTCAAGGGAAATCACCAGGTCTCACCTTGACCCTTGGGAAGGCAGACACTATCCTGACCCAAGTCAAGGTGAGGACTGGGAGAGCTGTTTGAAACTCCCTGACCCCTTTATGTGGAGTGCCAGATGAAACAGTCTGTTAGTGAGCTGGAGGATGCAGTTTATCAAGGAAACACTGAGGGTCCAGGGTTTGCCCAGCCTGGAGAAGGCTGGCAGCTTGCAAGGGGATCTATTTGCTCTCTAACTGCCACCTACAGCAGGTGACAAACAAGGCAGAGCATCTCAAGTCCCTAGAGATGCAGGGCAAAATAGCAAGAGGTGGCAATCACAGGCTGTAATGAGGGAAGTTCCAGCTGGAAATAAGGACAAAAGCTTCACAATTTGGCTAAGCAACAGGACTGAGGCCCACACAGGTGGTGTGGGAAATCTTTAATAAAACTCACACGCAGAAGGTCCCCAGCTTCTTGGTCCAACACTGAAGTTGAGCCTGTTTTGAGCTGGAGGTTGAACTAGACACCTCTAGAGGTCCCTTTCAACCTGTGCTATTCTACAATTCCATCTAGTGGCTCTAATATTTTTTTTTCTTTTTCTTAAAGACACTGAAAACTGGTTTCAATACTGCCAGAACTTAGAACAGAGAAGGGTCCTAAGCGGTCACTTAAGCCTCCCCCTACCCCTGGCAGCTTGAGGGACATCCAAACTGGTGCTGTTGCATGTTTGCTAGAGATTTTCTTGCAGCTCTTCAGGGAGGGAAACTCCACATCCCCCATGGACAGCCTGCTCCAGCACTTCTTATCCTAGTTAGAAAATGTTTTCTATTGCTAGTCTTCACTAAATGAGCTTCAGTGAAGTTTAAGCCCACAACAGTAGCAACTGGCATGCACTTACTTCTTAATAACATGAACTGTCAATGCAACTACCAATTAAAGTCACACCGAACTCTAATATCCTGCAGCAGCGAGTTCCACCAGTCTGTTGTGCTCTGCATTAAAAATAGTAGTAACTTTTAATCAAGAATTGTGAAGGCCAGAAGGGAAACAGTTCTTCTTGTGTGCTCTTCCTGATTATAACCGCTAAAACTGGCATGGAGAACTTGTTACCATCCTAGTTTCAGCTGGAGTGTTAATTTTCCTTCTAGCAGCTGCTGTGTTTTGGATTTTGTATAAGAAGAATGTTGAAAACACAAAGTGTTTTAGTGATTGCTAGCTAATATTTATATTAGTCAAGCACTTTTTGAGTTTCCCATAGAAGCTAAGAGGGATCATTGACAGGATGAGCTGGCCAGGTGGATATTGCATACCGTAGACATCATGCTTAGAATATAAATGGGGTTGTTTGCGAAGCCAGGATCCTCGATCACTACTTGGGACAAGGTGGGCAACTGATTATTGGGTGGTGAGAGTGACTTGTGTTGTATCACTTTTGTATCTTCTTTTACTACTACTATTATTATTATTATTAATTATTGTTATTCTATTACTGCTCTATTAATCTGTCTTTATCTCAGTGTATGAGTTTCTTTTCCTTTCCCCTCATTTTCTTCCTCTTCTTGTGACCCTGCTGGGGGGAGGTAGGAGGCAAGTGGGTGAGCAGCTGAGCAGTCCTGGTTGCTGGCTGGGGTCAAACCCCAGCAACTATTCCAGTCCATCTCATGCTAGACATCTCTAATAGGCATAAACAGATCTGTGAGGCAGAAAACCTTGTTCAATGCCCTGTGATCATGTGCATCTTTCCTGTATAGATGCTACATGCAACAGGTGAGATTTATCAGAGCTGTTTCCTCACAGGACCGATTAAAGGAGAGACATAGGCATTGTCCTGGAGCTGTTAATCTCATCTTTTTCGTGTATCTATATACATTTGAGACAGAACACTCCATAATAAAGTCCTTTCCTCCTTAAAAATGGATGAAGAAGGTAGTGTTGGAGGAAGGTGCCTGTAGCACTGATTGCCAAGCTTCTAGGAATATGAGCCCCAGCTCACATATGCCAGAAGTGGCGAATAGGTGGTCATAGAGAAGTGACCACAGCAGTGTGGGCTGTGTGCCTGGAGTTGCAGCAACTCACAAGAAAAAGCCCAGAAGAGTATTTGGAGCCAACAGAAAATACTGTGTTTTGTTAAATATTACCATCAATAGGGAGGATTTCTTTCCACTGGGGCTGTGCTGGACCAATGCTACTGTGTGCTATTCAGGGGACTGCTTTTAGCGCAAGGACAATGTGTTCCTGAACAGACTGGTGAAGGAAACCTTTGCAAGGAATTTTTGTGGGAGGGTCCAAGGCCAGCAGACACTAACTGCACCATCCGAGGCTATTCAGGGAGTCTGTGACAGCCAGAGTATTAAGTGTCTTTCTCCAGTCGTTCCAGAAGAGTGCTCTAACCCCAAATCATCTTCATCATTAAAAACCCTCGTAGGTCGTGACTTAGAAGGAGCGGGGTCGATCCTTTACCTCCGTGAGTAAAGTAGTATTTGCTGCCTGGCCTAAAATGCTAGCATTAGTTCAGCTGTTAGGAACCAGGGAATCTCACCCCAGAATCAACTGCAATTTCCTAGTCGGCGCACAATTCACTTAAATCCCACACTTCCTTCAGAAGAGTGTTGACATTTACTCAGCTGCTTGTCAAATGTCTGGAGATGTTAACATCTCAAACAAGAGCTGTTGTCATTAAAGGAGCACAGACTATTGCAGAGACAGGTAGTTAGAATGACTTTGGGAGAGGTGTCTGAGGAGAGGCTATTTCATGGGTGCCCGCATTTCCTTCCAGCTCACAAGGAAAGAGTTGGTGCCAGGGTGGCACATCAGATGGCAGAGGAGTTTTGTGGCATAAGCAGAGAGCATTCAGATGGGAAAGACCAGCAGAGATGTAGAAAAAGCCCTGTCTGTCATTCAAGAGACATGTTCCTTTTCTGAAAGAAGCGCCAGTGATACTCAGATTTGGCTCACCTAGTCAGCACCAATTCAGGTGCCTAAAATGGGAGAGAAACAGGTTTTCAGGAACCAAGCATCTTTGCTACTTTAAGATGAGCTGAGTTGCTGCCTTGTGATATAACCCTTAGGACCTAATTAGTCCGTGTGCTCTTCAGTTCCCATCGTGAGAACGTTGCTACTATGATTTCTCCATTGACCTTGGGCTGTTTTTTGTCATCTGTGAACATCTCTGGTTGAGAGAGCTCTTGACACCGTCCACACAAACTATATCCCTGTCCCCAGGAATTCCAGTCCTGTCTGACCCTTCAAGCCCCACAACAGCCTGAGGACAGTGGAGCAACACCTGGGGGAGCTGTAGAGACCCTGGCGTGGGCCCCACAACTGCAGCAGGGGTTCTGAAAGCCAAACCAGATGCTGAATGTACAGCCCCATCTCCATGGCTGTGGCATCACTGTGGAGGTTCGTTCAGGCACGGGCAGTGGTATATGCCTGGGCTGGAGTTTCAGAGCCCTGTGATTTTAAATCCCCCATGTCTCATTTTCCAAGACCCAGCCACTAACAGGGGGGGCTCTTTCCCTGCAGGCTGAGGTTAATTGGCTTGTGCTTTTAAGAGGATAAAGCTGCGGAGACTCAGAGTCAGGGCTGTTCTCCAGATTTCCATTATAATCTACATTGCAGGAAAATAGCTTTCCTGATCAAATCATCTGTCCTCTCAGTACAGAGGATCAAGAGCTGGTGATGTGGGAAATCTGCAGAGTGTCTGTGCACGACCTTGCTGGACACAGAAGGAAGAAAAAGAAAAGTCTTTTCTTTGCTGTAGGGAAGCATAAGTGAGGTGCACAAAGGCCACCCTGTCCTTGTCCAGTGTCAAGGGAAGGGAAGGGAAGGGAAGGGAAGGGAAGGGAAGGGAAGGAAAGG
>VZRU01010830.1:114599-134647 GCA_013398155.1 Pedionomus torquatus
GGAAGGGAAGGGATCAAACAGGCATGCCAGTCGCCACCAAGACTGACATAGCTTTTGCCATGTACTATGGGTGCAAATGGACAGAAGAGCCTCTCCCCTTCTGAGCATCCCACTATCTCTTGTTGATGCTCAAACCTGTCACTTACCTCACCTCTGCAGCTCACCACTTCCACTACAGGGAACTGAAACCCAAAGACCAGCTCTCCCACCACCACTCCCCCCTCCCCATCTATCCTATAGCAGTGCTTAAGACTGGGAGGAAAAACAAATGTTGAGATTTCTTACTCTCACACAGCCGTATATTCTCGCTGCCAGGCTTCTACCCATAAAGATTACAAGATGTGTGTCACAGGGGTGATTTGTAAGAGGAGAGAGGATGTTTACCTATGGTAAATTACAGCCTGCTTCTTTGTGTTCTCCCGAAATTTCAATTACTGAGCTATTCTTTTATTTCTAGATTTCCTACAGCTTTTTTCTCATTTAGACAATGAACACCACAGTTCAAGTTTGTTCCTGTGTATCTTCAGGTTTCATACTACCCTCATTTTATCTCAGAGCTTTATACTCTGCATGCGCGTGTTTCTCTCGCTGTATTCACATCTTCTGCTTTAAGCTATTCTATAACACCTTGCTCTTGATTAAGTTGCTGCTGCAGCAACAGGACAGATTGTTTGGGTTCAGGAGCAGGACTATGGGCTTTCTGAAATATTGCAGCTCTTCCCCACTCCCCAATATGTCACTTTCTGACCTGGACTGCCAACTCCCTCGCTGGGAAAAATGGTCAGTGTAGCCGAAAAGGAGGATATTGAGGGAGGACACTGCTACCTAAGTTTAAGAAGGAGGAATGGTGCCACAGTCTTGGTTATGCTGGGGACACCTGGCTACAGAGACTGACAGAGCAGTGGACTGATGCAGACCCAGTTCCCAGCAGGGAAGACTCTTTGCCTGTTAACTAGGACTGAGGCAGAATCCGTAGCAAACAGAACAGAGCTTTTATCATGTTCCCAGCCTGTATAACTGCCTCTTTCTTCTATATGAGCAAGCTTAATAAGGATTTCTGGAACCCAGGTCAGTCATAAGATCAAAGGAGTTGAATACACTTGATATGTCCAAGCCCATCCCTGGTAGGTATTTAAGTGCTAGTTTTCTCTTCTTTGGTCCCTTTAGCATTTCACAAGAAACTATGTCACCAGGGCTCTCCAATGTCATACACAGTTTTGCGTGGTTTCCATACACATTTTGAAAAAAAAAAAAAAAAAAAGAATGAAGAATTTTGGCCAAGAACTGGACTTGTTCTGATTATTGCGGTGCTTAAAAACCCCTACTGTGTTCGAACAAAACTCTGGCCATCCCACATCTTGGCTGGTTTCCTAGTGTTATTGGTGTTTGAGATAATTAAGTTCAGCAAGTACATTTCCTTATCTTTCCACGTGTCTATGAATGAAAGTATTTGGAGTCAATCCAGCAGAATCCCAGGGTGATTTTTCAGAGACAGGCCAACAAAAGGATATGAAAAGGGAAAAGGTGAGGGCAATAACAGCAACATGCAATTTCTTTCGCAGGGAATACAACACAAATGTGCAATGGTCAACAACTTCCAGGCATTGCAAACTCTGAAATGTGGAGTCCAGAAAGAAACTGAACAGGTGGCATAAAATAATGACCAAAAAACTACTGGGTCTGTTGAGAAATCTCTTGGCGCTGCTGTGTTCCTCCTCACAGGACCTGTAGAAGCACAGAAGACTGGAAATTATCTCAGTAAAAGACACTTAATATTCTTGAAACAAATTACTCTAATGCAGTTGGATTTCTCATTAACTACCGACTATTGAAGTCATTTTGGAGGCAGGAACACCAGTGTTGAAATATGAACGCATCTGGCACCTTCTTCAGAATCATCTGTTACCAGGAGTGGTGACTTGGACTCCGATCATAGCAAGATGTGGATTCCAGCAATGCAACACTCATGATGGAAGGACTAGTCAGCATTTAAGAATACAAGGCTCTATGATTTGTTTATGAAAACCTCAGGATATTGGTAAATGGTGTTCCCTGTTCCCCGTACCAGCAAGGTGGGAAGAGCAAAACAGACATCAGAAACCTTGGTGAACTTTGCAATCACCACATGCAAAATGCTTTGAGATCCTGGGGTGAAAGAAAAGGCAGATGAGCAAAGCATCTTCCTCACTAAACTCCTTAGCCATGGTAATTCTACACGGTCATCATTCACAGGAAGAATGTTTTATTTAGGAGGGAATAATCACATCTTGCTGCCAAAACATGAAATCCAATTATGCTGTGAACTAAAGGCTGTTTTAGAGGGTTTATCATTTTTCAGCTTTATCCTCATCAGCTGCACAAACAGGTTTTCTTCCCTTCTTTCTTTCACTTTTGAAAGGGCTTAATCTCTTCTTTTCCCCTTTTCATCTTCCCTGAGTGCCAAATTTCCCTTTCCTATGACAGAGTTAGCAGTTAGGCTTTGCTTAAGATTTTCCCTCACACCTTCACTATTACCCCACAAAAATCAAGACAACTTTGCAAGCTGGGCTCTGTCTTTACTGGTTTCCATTGACTATAAAATGCAAAACCATGGAAGTGTTGAAAATGGGGTTTTCTGCCTGCTTCCTTCTCTTGAACACACTTTGTACCTAGACTTTGGATCTAGTCCTTGTAAAATATCCATCCATGGGAGAAATACATTCTTTAAGCAGACATTTAAAAGTGTGGCACTCCCTTTCCTCTCTTCCCTTTCTCCTTTCCCTTCCCCTTTTCTTTTTCCCTTCTCTCTTGAACAATAAATAGCTTAGCTACCTGTGGATGGAAACAGAAAAAGTGTTTATGGCGTCTCAAGCTCCTTTCTTTCTATGACATTAAAACAAAAAGACAAAACTAAGGGCCAAGCAAGATCGAGAATTTAAAGGCAGAAAAAATGGATTTCTTCCTGTTGCTGCCATAGGTTTTTAGTATGAGCAGAGGTTTGGGAAGCATGACATTTTGAAGTGTTCTTCAAATGAGAGAAGGAAGATGAGATAAGGGTAGGGATCTGGTAAAAGTCTTCTGTTCCTGAGAAGCCAGTTTCAGATTTGAAGGGAAAAGTCTCTCTCTCCCTTGTCAAAATCTCCCTTGTCAGTAATGGATAAGGCAAGAAACAGTTGTTTTAAAGAACAGCGATGTTCAGAATAAGAAGCTGTTTTCTGGGGCATTGGCATGTTTACAGAGATCGGCTGGGAGATGATGGCAGTGGGTAGAGCTGCCACCTGTGAACGGCTAAAGATATGCATCTGTCAGGAACTAAATCGGTGGAAATGACCCTGCCTTGCTATCTCTTAACTGATTTGAAGCCCTAATTTTCAATGACTGAGGAAGTCCCTTGCTGGGTGAAGTCCCTCTATATTAGCTTTTGTCTATGCAGATTGTCAATCCTCCTGTGCAAGTCCTGTCCCACCCTCCCCTTGCACAATGCCTCTGTCCTGGAGCTGTAGGGTCTTTTTCACTGGTTGGAGACCATCTCATTGTCAAATATATAACAGTTTAGTCTGTGTTGAACCACTGATCCTTCTTCTTTCTCTGCATGACTTCATCATCAGTGACACTCTCAACAAGGCCAAGACTCAAGTCCAGGGTGCAAATTAAAGCTATAATGGCATCCAGGTACAGTCACAGTTATAAGCATCAGTAGAAGACCCTGAAAGTGAGACATATCAGTATGTTCAGACATGTACTAGACTGGACATTAGACAACTTTCATATAAACACTACTCCCCATGGAGTCAGTCAGTCTTTCCTGTAGAATAAAATAGAGAATAGAGAGTTCCTGAAACCCAAACAGGATTCAGAACCCACTGTTCAAAGATCCCAGGACTATTGACGAGTCTTCTTTACCTTCAGCAATAGAGGTTTCTGGCTTCTCCTATCCCTGCAGTTGCAGTAGCCCTTGTCTGAATCCCATGACAGCTGGAAAGCTCAGAACGGATGAGCTCCAAGCCTTTCCTCCCTGAATCCTTGATTCATTAGTTAATGTCTGAAAACCACTCTGGAGCACATGAGTGCTAAGTGCTTTATTATTATTAGAGACCTCTCACATGAATGTTGATTGAAAAAGATAATTGTTATCTTTCATTCTTTTTTTTTTCTTTTTTTTTTCTTCTTTTTTCTTTTTTCTCTTATTAAAGAGAATGGCAACTGGCTTCCCCCAGAAAATGAAAGCAAGAGCTGGATGCAGGACTGACACAGGAAGATGATGGCATAGTCCTGATGGATAAAATAAAAAATGGAAAAAAGAGGAAAAAGAATAGGGGTCTCCATCTGTCAATGTCACAAGGACATAAGAGAATTTATGGAACAGGACTTCTACTGTATGTGCCTCTGGGCCAGTTCAATTCCTCTCACATAAAAGAAAAAAAATTATTTATTAATGTTTTGGCAATATATTCAGGTCTCCTCTCACAGGTATTGTGTCCCTGAGTCACTGGGTCATCCCTTTTGACACTAAGAAGGGCTTGTATGTCTTGTGTCTCTTGTTAACTACCAGTATGGATGTCTCTCAGGGATGGGATTCAGCTGGCTAAACATAGGTGTCTTTTTGCATTTTAGATATTGAGATATATCCCACCTGGCCTCCAGTTGCCATTGCAGAGGGATAAGACCTTAAAGTTCTGTTTCCTATTCTGCCAGCTCCATCCTAGTGGGCTGAAGATCTTCAGGCACATCAAACTGTCAGAGGATTTCAGGAACTACTGAAAATCCTTACATGAGTGAAGCCACTTCACTCTAGATTAAATGCCTGCTTTGGTCAGTGAGTCTGTGGTGACTCTGTTGGCTACATCTCCACTGTCTATGAAGAGAGCTTGGACACTCAGCTCACATGGAGACATCTGAATGGTGGACACTCATGGCATCTGAATCTGAACCGAATTCAACCTCCATAGCACAGACTTCTCCATGAAATCAAGTCACCAAAGAATCATAGAAACATAGAATCATAGAATACCAGGTTCGAAGGGACCTGAAGGATCATCTGGTACAGCCTTTCTTGGCAAAAAAGAAAAAGGCTGATATTACAATTAGATCAAAGACAAAGTCGGCATTAGGCACAGCTCCTTTTGTCTTAAGGCTGACAACTAAAATTAGGGTAAGTGTTCAAAGACTCTGCATGCTTTGCAACCATGGATGTATTCTGAACTTGACTGGGTGAGGCCTTAGGGAACCAGATCTATCTTGATTTGAAAAAATAATTCACAGCATCACAGAATGATATGGTCTATGGAGATCACCTAGTCCAACCCTCCAATCTAATTGGCACTGCATCTGGTGGGAGTGGACAGGGGTGGACAAGAGATCTCCCAAGGTCTTTTACATCCTTAATTATTCTCTGATTCTTAGACTGAGAAGAGAAATTGGACATCTGGGTATCCATCTGTTTCCATTGACTGTAAAGATAGACAAGGAAGAGGCTGATTCAAACGGAGGTATCTACACCAGAGGCAAGGTATATGAAGTTAAGGCAATTCAATACCATGCCACTAGCTTGAACACCCTTCACAGCTGTAAATCAATGCAGGCTTGTAACTGGGTGGGGGGGTGGGGTAAGAGGGGTAGAAAGGAGGATCCAGGACTTGCTACTAGAGATAGATGAATCACTCTTGGGAGGTCTTTCTCTCTCTCCACTATGAACCTGTAGAGTTTGGATAGCTAGAATAATATCTCATTTTTGCATGGAGAAAAGAAGGGAAAAGAATCCATCCATCTTTTACCTCTAGGAAGTTTTGTCATGCTGGACTTGGAGGATTTTTCTTATGCTTGTGGCATTTGAGATCTAACTCAAAGCTCCAGGCAGGAAATCCTGAACTTTCTTGAACTGTATGCCCAGTGCTCTCCTTGACATTCCTGTATGCCCAAGTAGCTGTTCTGAGCCACCTGAACCCACAGAAATGTGAGCTCTAAGACCTGAAACATTCTCAGACCTGGAAGATAAACAGACACCCTGTGGAGATCTTCAGGCCAGATGCCAACTGAGAGTTAGCTAGTTGGAGGCCACCAGCTCATAAAAATGAAGGTTCCTACAGGGCACCATCCAATTCCCATTTAGTACATTGGGGAACAAATCTGACTGCTCAGATTTAGTTGCATCCAAGCCTTGTCTGACTCCACCTTGTGGTCTTCTCCACATCCACACAACTCTAACCATTCTATGATTTCTATGGAAAGAAAGTAAACAAACCCGAGTTAAACAGAAGCCACAATGCTCTTTGCACTGATTTCCATTCAGTAGGGACCAGGACACTCATCAATTCAGTCACCTGTAAGGTACATGTAGCTTGTTCTAGGACCATGGAAATAGCCCTGCCTCAGCTCACCCTAAGACACACTGGATCAAATGGCCAGACACAGCACAAAATCAAACTTTAAACACAGAGAAAAAGAAGAAGGTTCTTTCCCTTGGATTCCTATGGTCCCTCTTGCCCTAGATCTCCAACATCAGTACCACCCTCCCTCTCTCCAACTTCATTTCCCGTCTGATGGTTTCATGCATGAGGTTGGCACTTGCCTTTTAGCCTTCCCCATGTAAGCAAGAAGACAAAACCCTTCTGTATTTCTCACAGATCATCCCTGCCCAGATCCTTTCCCTTTGGGCTAACGGGGCCCTGAGATGCTCATTTTGCACAGCTGTCCTCTCGGAATGAATACCATTTACACAGACCACAAAATAAATTTGCTAAACTGCCATTGCACTGTCTTCTCATTTTTATCAAGCTGGGGTTGTATTGACATTAATGAGATGTTAAAGGAGAAGGGGGGGAAAGAAAAAAGAAAAAAAAAGAAGAAAGAAAAAAGATCTTCCTAAGCAAATAATAACCATTCAGTCACAATTCAGAGGAAAATGATGCTTCTTTTACACATTTGAATCTTTCCACTGGATTTCACTCTGAGTTTTGCTAAATTATGTGCAAATGATGGAAGTCCATACATATATATGAATGTGCATTGCAAAGCTGAAATGTTTTCTTAGCCTGAAAATTGTTTCCTCTTTCAGTCAGTCTTTCCCCCAATCTCCTTCTCTGTGTGCAATACCTATGAGGGGAAATTCCTCTTTCTTCCAGGGACCAGCCTTGGTTGTCTGGGACACAGAAGACATTTCATGACTCAGTGAACTGTCTGCAGGGAGGACACAGAAATTCCTGGTCTCTAGAAGAATGCCTCCCAAAAAATCCAGGTCCCATTACATTGGGATTTTTATTGAGATTGGTCAATGGTAGCACCAGCCAAGATCTACTTTATCAGACCGTGCACAAACAATCTGGTTTCACCCTGCAGTACTTAAACAAAAGGCAATTTAGGGAAGCCAAAGGCAAGGAGGAAAAGGAAAATGGACAATGGTTAAAAAGCAACTGTTTCAATTGGTTCTAGGCATCCTCAGAGTTCCTTCACTCATGCAGGGTCTTGTGGAACATGGTCTTTCTAGCAGTGTCCTTCCAGGGACACTTAAGACACTGGTAGCAGAAGAATCTCCAGTCATAACTAATAAGCACCAATAGCACTGCAGTTTGCACATGAGGTCTTGCCCCTCGACATCCTCAGCTCCCTCTGCCACCACTGACATGTGCTTGGCCCCACTGCCACAGTGAGAACACTTCCAGCCCTCAGAGTCCTTCATTGCTGTCCTGTGATGTAGCTGATGTTGCAGAGCGTTCTTAGGAAACACAAAGAAAAGCTGCAAGCAAAGTGCAAGGCTGGGCATGGAAGCCAGGAGACCAAACCCCTTCTTTGGACCTGGCTCCTTGGGAATGGCAATGCACAGAGAAGCTGCTCCACCATTCAGTTGAACCTCCTCATTTTTTGTTACCTCTATTGATGGGATTGCACAGGGCAACTGCCAAGTTTTGCCCATGCCAACTGTTGGCCCTACCTTGGCAGTCAGTGTGCAGGTTGTCATTCTGGTGTAGAAAGACAAAGTTTAGTTTATTCGGTTTATTTTCAGTCTACATAGCTATTTCCCTGCCGTCTTCCTCTCCTGTTACTCCAGGTTGGCAATCAACTGCAAAATACATAGCTCACACGAAGCAGCAAAAAGTACAGGTGCAAACAGAAAATTGTAAGTTGCTTGGACTTTCTTGACAAATAATTCTAAGGGGAGTTATTCTTATGTTATGGATGGGCTGAGCTTGTATATAGCATGCCGAGGACCTGACACGGTGTTGTGAGAATGGGCAGCCAAAGCTCAATCTTCGCCCTTCCCACTTCAGAAAACAGGCTGTCAGCTCCTGAGCCAAAGGAGAACTCTACTGAGACAGACACCTCAAGGATACGTCTTTACTCTTTCTCTAAAACACTAGTATATGCTGGGTTGTTGGAAAATAAACAACATTTTGAAAGAAAATTCAAGCTGGGATTTCCTCTTCTCCCAGGAAAACAAGTAGCAAACAAACACAAAACACTAAAATCTCTTAGGGAAATCAACTTGCTCTTACTCTCTCGGAACAAGAAAGCATTTCCCTCAAGCATCACCCAAGATGACAACAGATTCAGACCCACTCCCCTCTAGCAGAATGGATGAAGAAACACCTTCTCCCTTGACTTTGACATGTTATCTTTCATTGCCTTTTTCTACCGTGGTTTCCATGTGTGTTTAGAGGCCAGGTGATGTGGCAATACCTAAGGAACATACGTTGGTTTCTTGTAGACAACAGAACAGTCCAGCATGGTAGATGTGCACTGAATTTATCACTAGGAACTAAAGAAACACTGTTCCTTCTTCCCAGCCTCACCTTCGGACCATGTGATCTTCCAGAGGGCCCCTCACTGTCCACCTCTTACCACAGAGGCAGATACCCAGCCTTTGGAAAATCACACAGTGATCATGTCCTACAGTAATAATTCCCTTCTTTAGTCTTCTTCAAACTACAGGATCAATCTCTGAACATGAATAACCACAAACTCGGTGTGTTACATGGAACACATGATGCTCTGGGCCCGTTCAAAACCCTGTCCAATGCCTGAGAAAGCAGTCTTGGTTTCCCTGTGAAAGTTGGGCTGCTTTGAACTTTAAACCATAAGGTCTTCCTGGATCATGACCACAGATTTGCCCTGGACTGAGACTCAGGACTCCTTGGAAAGTCTGGAATTTTCCCCCATCCCTGCTGCAAAGGAGGTCTACTGAAAACTTTGTCCTGTTCGACCTAGGCTTATACAAACCACCTTTCCTTTCCAGTTCATCCAAAGCCTCCATTTGAAATCCCTGGCTAGATCCACTCCAGACCAGAGGCCGCAGGTTCATTCTCAACTTCTTCATTTTTTAATAAAGCTCTCAGTAAGCCTCACCTCTGTTTCAAACCTTGCTACAATATCCCCACACCCTGGAGCTTTGAGTAACTTTGGGTTTCCAAATGAAAGCCGAAGGCCGGTTCATTGTTTCACAGCCCCCTTTGATCTGACCTAAGCCCCAAAGCTGAGGATGCAAGGCAGTGTCAGGATTGCTCCTGCATTTGGCAGGAAAAATACAATCTGAAAAGAACAATTAACACTTTGTTAATGTGCCAAGGAACAGACTGATCTGCCTGTTGGCTAAAGGCAACCAGCAACTGCTGTTTACCTTGATGTGTATGTGCTAATGTGGGGCAGTTCTGATAGCAGAGCATATTCTTAGCCTTAAAGCACAATGACAGATGAGAGGTCCTCCTCTAATTTCCCATCCTCTCCATTAGCAGGAAAAGCAGATAAAGCCAGTAGCAGAACCCCTCAGTCCAACACCTACCTGACAGATAATAATGCAAATTGCAGCAGCAAAAAGTGGTAAAAATTCATGGCAGGAAAACAGATGGATGGGGTTGATCTCAGTTCCATGGGACAACACCAAATGCCATCCCCAAGGGAGATTCAGGTCCTGTTCAGATCTCTGCTGCTTCTACCAGTCGTTAACATATATGCCCAACTGGGTTTGTAGACTACCATTGGTACCCTGTGATGTGACTGTCACAATACCTCATAAAAGAATAAAAGAGTTTTTGCTAAAAGAGGTTAACAAAAAAAATAATATGTTTTTGCTAAAAGAGGTTTTGTTAAAAAACGTTTCTCAGAACCATTTCTGCCTGCATGTTCTGCATCCTATGTCCAGCTGGGAAAGTACAAAGATGTCTGATAGATCCCAGGGCAGATCCTAGACTACTGTTACTAGCCGTGTTCACACCAGCATCCTGCTTCCCATTCCCTTCCACCAAAGCTTTGCCTCATCCAGGCCCTGCTGCATGCCCTTTAATACCAAACAGTGTTGGTGGAGGTTCAACGTGGATCAGCCCCATTCCCCCGATGCATTTATGCAATCAGAGAATGGTAGGGTTGGAAGGGACTTTCAGAGATCATCTAGTCCAACAACCTTGCCAAAGCAGGGTCACCCAGAGCAGGTTGGACAGCAATGCATCCAGACAGGTTTTGAATATCTCCAAAGAAGGAGAATCCACAACTCCAGTACTCTGTCACCTTCCTTTTCCCCTACAGAAGGTTGTTGTTTCCCTTCTGCTTCAGCAGTATTCCCTCTAAGGGATGTACCCACCATGCTCCTGTCTAATTGAGGGATGAATAGAGGGAGAGGAGACATTCATCTCTTGGTTGACTCCATGGTGGGACTGTTCTGTCCACAGCGGAAGATGCTGGCCTCTCTCGTTTTTCTTTTCGTTTAGTCTCAGGCCTCCCTGCAAAATCTCGGAGTTGAAGAAAGGCAGTGATCTATAATGCGAAATTTCACCAGCAAAGATGCCACTCTAAGACATCCATTCAAGATGGAATAGAAGTCACTGCAATAATAAAGATGGATAGGTGGATAGACAGATGGACAGATATGTAGATAGACAGATAGATAGATGATAGTCTGTATCCTGTATATTAAAGCTGCAGACAATCTATCATCCGGTCTCTCTCCTTTTTTTTTATCCCTCCCCTTTTTTAAATTACGCCTATTTCTCTAGTGAAATTTATTACAATGTAAGAAATAATGACTTTTTAAAGATATTTTTTACTTTTTAAGCAGAGGTGTGAGGGCTCCCTGAAAACAAATGGATGGAGATGTGAAAGCTTATTGGATTGTCACATCGGATACATTATCCCCAGGGCTCTGAATGAAGAATTAGACCATGGAGATCTTATTTGACATTAGATGTTTCAATTTCTCCAAGAACATTAGGCATGTTGGATTCAGCACCAAATTCAATAATAAACAACAGTGCTGACCCTCCCCCCTTCCCCTTTTACCCCTTAGCATTTTAAGTCAGAGACATGTTATTAAGATTTATTTTACATTTTTATTATTGCACTCACAAGAAAAGAGAGATTATATTTGCATAATTCATTTTTATACAAACCTTTATGTATTACTTACAGCTGCCGATTCTCCCCGCTTTAATATATATGTTTATATGGCAGTAAAACAATGACATTCGAACAATACACAGAAAATGATTTACTCCAACCCTGCAGGTATTGCTGTATATTTATTAACCCCTGGGAATTATTTTGATTGAAATCCCTTTGGATAAAGCTCATTAAGAGACTGAGGCTATGTACTTTCTAGTAGCTTTGCAGAGAGAAGGCAAGAGTTTAGCATCAAACCCTCTTGGGGTGACCAGTGAACGGCCATTTGGCCACGGTGGTAGTTGAGGCATTTTTCTTCCTAATACATCTTGTTGGGAACGCAGTGCTGGATGAATGTGAGAAACACTACCTGGGATGGAGCAAACGCGGAGGATGAGCACCAGACCACCCAGCACCAGACCACCCAGCATGATGCACCAGTAGGAATGTTGCCTTGGAAGACCTCCATATCCTCTGTAGGCCAGACCAGCACATGTACAGATCCCCATTGCCCCCTTGAGCCCCATGGACACAAACCCTGTGCCTCGCCAGTCCCAAGCCCACCTTCTCCACCTCATGTCACCTCCCAAGAGCTGCTCAGAGGTGGCTGGGGCAGACTGCTTTGTTCACTGGTAGCTCTCCTGGTCCTTTTCCTAGGCAGACACCCTCTCCCCAGAAAGACACAGGGCCAGGTACCCCAAATTATTCCTTTTATCTGCATTTTCACATGCGGAAGTCAGTGGTGGTGATGGTGGTGGTGGTAATGAAGGTGGTTGTCATGGTAACTCCCTTTTCCCCTTCTGCTAAATCTGCAGGATTTCTTTCTGTGGAATCGGTTTGTGAATGTACCTCCTTTTCTTGCTTACCCTTTAAAACAATAGCTATCAGGAATTTTTCAGGAATGTAAAATTTGCCAATCTAATTTGCCAAGGCTTCTCTGAGTGGCTGATACTGAAATGACACCTACTTCTGATTGCTACACCCTCCAGATGTTTTCGAAGGCAGGACTAGAAGTCTTCAGGCTGAAGAATTTCCCAGCCAAAGAAGTTTCTCCTTCATCTCCAGTTGGAGTCATGATGAGTTCTGTACCACACATGTGTCCAACCTAAAAAACTCTCACTCACCTTCTCCTTCACAGTTTAGTCCTCCTTCAAGACCTAAATTCATGGTCTTCATGAAATACTGCAGCAGCATGTTCTGCAAGTTGGTTATGGACTAACCAAACTCAGCATTTAGTTTCTCACTTCACCGTTGCTGGTCTCATTTGGGAAGAGGTTTAGACTTCTCTATAATACTCAGAATAAGAGTTATGTCCATTCTCTTTATCATCTGTTATTTTAGATATCTTCCTTTACTTTCTAAAGTCATATTTCCTAGGAGTTTCTGGGTCTTTTTCTGGTCGTTTCAACATAGACTGTCTGCTTCATTGGCTCTGTGGCGTCATTACAAACCTGAAGAATTCTTGATCGATCACTCCTGCACCAGCAGTCGGTGGTACAGCAGTGCTGGCAGCCATCTAGAGATTCAGTTGGACAGTCATCTAGCTATCTAAAAATAAGTTATGTAGCTTAAGAAAGTCATCAATATCCCCATTGTAAGACAGAGAGATAAACAGACACCCTCTCTCCAGGGCAATTGACACCTTGCTGTTGGTGACCTCTTAGGATGGGACAATGGCCTCCCTGTCTCCACTGAGTAGAGGAAGAGCCCTGATGTGGAGCCACATGCAGAGGTTTGACCCATATCACATGGTAATAGGATCAGAAATAACATCCCACCTGCTGGTCCCAAGCTACAGGTGTCCTTTGAAGAAAACAGAAAAAAAAAACAAAGCAGCTTCTCCCTTAACAAAAGCATCTTCACATGCACTTTCTCTGCAGTCTGGCTGTATATCAAAGAACATGTTTGCCATTGGTTCAGCATGATGGCGTGGGGTGTCTAGTGAAGAGGGCACCCTCCTCACTTAGAAGATAAGGTGTTCCCAAAGCAGCAGACAAATGGTGTTACGAAACTACTCCATCAGGGACACGACAGATGGATCTGGTTTTACTTCTTCACTCCAAGAAATTTAATCTCCAAACCTCTCTCCAGCTTGTTTCTCCTTGCTAGAAACATGGGTGGCCATTTTCAGACTGCCAGCAGAGGCTCCTAAAATGGTCTTAGATATTTTCTATGATGCTTCAGGTCAAAAGAATAATGAAGTATAGGGACTACCTACACTCCAACATACTGAATTTAATGACACTTCCATCAGGAATGTTTCCCCAGAGTGTTTTTCACATCTTTCCTGAAGTCAAAGTGAAAATTCATTCATCCAGCCAGGGATTTATCTCCCCTAACCTCTACCATCTGAATGCAACCATCACCCTCTGAACCAGCTGTCTCGATACTCTTTATAATCAGAGGAGAGAAATGGGTACTTTTGGAGTGAGATTTGTCTGGTTTAGATGTCCCTCTCGTAAGACAAGATGCAATGTGCACCAGCAAGGTGCATTTCTCTCCAAAAGTGTTAAAAGCATATCAGTCAAAATCCTGTTATTGGACAACGGGAAGACCATATGTATGAGTCCAAAATTTATTCTTAGATTAGTATGTTTTTAACAGCCCAATAGTAAACATTATCAAATAAATACAATAAAGTTTCAATAATGATGCAGTTAAAACCATTATATAGAAACATTACCACCTTCCATGTATCCATCTTCTACCTCTGGTGTGTCACTCGCTCAACCAGTATTCCGTTTTGTCCCAGGGCTGACAGATCGTGCCCCCTCAGCAGAATGGACAGGGTGGCAGAAGATTACAAGTCACTGTCATCCTGAGGTCTTCCCTAGCAGGACTGTGCTGTTCATGGTGGGGTTTCTTCCTCCTCATTCTTGGGTCTACCCAGGGGTATCTTCATCCCCTGCTCCCTACCTCCTGATCTCTCCTTAGTCCCTGGCACCAGTGGGGTATCCAGCACCTATCCTGGGCACAAAGGGCTAGTCCTTGGTCATGCAGGGTGTCCCCAGCACTGAGTTCAGGCAGGTCTGTTGTAAACCCTTTGCCATGGGACACTTGTGACCAGAGGGACACCCAGCTGAGGGCATGGCAAGCCCAGAGACATCCTGATACACGTCAGTGTCAGGTCAGCTCAGAGTCTGTTGTCGTTCACTATCAATGGCTAAAATCACAATAGTTGGGCTGCAAATGCCAGCGCAGAGTTGTCCCCAGAGTATATATCTAATGTTATTCCCAGTGACATTAGCCACAGGGCACTGACCTCTTCTTGTTCACCCTCCTCACACAGGGGACAGCCACTGTTCCATTGTCTCAACGACATACTCTGTTCTCCAGTCTAAAAGGTGCCCCAGCCACTCTCTCAATTATTTTTTTTGCTGAGCTATGGAAGGTTTCAAGTGATCACCACCACGGTCAACAGACAAAAGTTTCATGCCAAAGTTAGATGAAGTTGCTCTGGAAGAGAAGCATTTCCCTTGAAAAGTCTCCTGTTGATACTAATGCTGAAATAAGGAAATAACTACTCCATTTCCTAAGCTGTTTCTCACCCCTCTAAGCTCAACAACTCTTACGAGCAGCAGTTTCTGGCACCCTGAGCATTCTTCTCCGGACACAAAAGAGAGGTCAGAATCTGGTGTTAGCTTCACTTACCGGTCATGAAAGTTGTTGGGGAGACTCCTGTTCCCCCAGCACACAGAATTGCATTTCATGGACGAGATGTTTTAGAAAGTATTGCTCTAAAGTTTGATCCTACCTTGTTTCAGTCCATGTAGAGACAGATGTGCCTTCAGCTTTGAAGGGAAAAAGAGAAGGCGCTCAATCAATAGCCACGTGAGTGATAAGCACATAAAACAGATGAGGTTGGCCAGCTTGTATAATCACCAATAAGACCACACAGGTAATGGATTCTCCGGGAAGAAAGATGACCATGGCGGGGATGGTTTTTATGAGGGTCAAGACTGCTTAAAGAGTGTCTCTGTAGCTATTTATTTCCTTTAGCCTCTTAACTGGTGCATTCACAGTAAGTTATCAGGATGAGGGGGTAAATCACAGTGAACATTTTTGGCTGTGTCGCAAAGAAATTCAGAAACGGCATATTTTGACTTACAAAATCTCTTGACAAAAACATATAAAAATGTAAAGATTATAGAATCATAGAGTGGTTAGAGTTGGAAAGGACCTTAAAAATCATCCAGTTCCAACCCCCCTGCCGTGGGCAGGGACACCTCCCACCACACCAGGTTGCTCAAAGACCCATCCAGCCTGGCCTTCAACACCTCCAGCAATCGGGCATCCACAGCTTCTCTGGGAAGCCTGTTCCAGTGCCTCACCACCCTCACAGCAAAGAATTTCTTCCTAATATCTCATCTAAATCTCCCCTCTTCCAGTTTAAAACCATTAAACTACACTTCCTGACAAAGAGTCCCTCTCCAACTCTCCTGGAGCTCCCTTCAGATCCTGGAAGGCTGCTAGAAGGTCTCCTCAGAGCTTTCTCTTCTCCAGGCTGAACAGCCCCAGCTCTCTCAGCCTGTCCTCATAGGAGAGGTGCTCTGTTCCTCTGATCATCTTTGTGGCCCTCCGCTGGACCCATTCCAACAGTTCTATGTCCTTTCTTTGCTGAGGACTCCAGAGCTGGACACAGGACTCCAGGTCGGATCTCACAAGCTCAGAGTAGAGAGGGAGAATCACCTCCCATGACCATGGTCACGCTTCTTTTGATGCAGCCCAGGTTGGGGTTGGCTTTCTGGGCTGCCAGCGCACACTGCCGGCTCATGTTGAGCTTCTCATCCAGGAGCACTCCCAAGTCTTTCCCTTCAGGGTTCCTGTCCAGCCATTCTCCCCCCAACCTGTATTTGTGCCTGGGATCGCTACATCCCAGGTGCAAGACTCTGCAATTGGCTTGGTTGGACTTCATGCCATTTGCACTAGCCCACCTCTCAAGCCTACTCAAGACCCTCTGGATGGCATCCCTTCCCTCCAGCGTGTCAGTCGTGCCACTGAGCTTGGTGTTATCGGCAAACTTTGTGAGGATGCATTCTATCCCACTGTCCATGTCTCCAACAAAGATGTAAATAGTACTGGTCCCAGTATCGCCCCCATGCAGTAGGACCTTTCTGTTTTTTCTTTTATTCCATGCTGAATACATTTAAACTGAAGCAGTACTGTTGCTGTAGAACTTGGATCAAATAGATTGAAATCTATGGTTAGAGCCAAGCCTCAAACAACTCCTGCTTCACCCACCACCACCAAAATCACAACTGATCCCTGTCAGGTGTAAGCCTGACTGATTTTAGCCTTGTTATTACAGCTGTGCAATGCTCAGGATACACGTCTGGCTCCAGCTGTGATGCTTGAAGTGGTTACTGCTCCCAAATGCACCTGCAGCTCTTTATCACCTTTTTTTGTGCTTCTTCCTCCTGTAGATCAACTCAAGTGCTCACGCGACTGCTTCCTACTGCACTGTACTTGGTATGAACTGGATTAGCAGAAATGTACTTTTGAAGTTGTCTAAAGTAACCTGGCTCACTTTAGGCTGTAACACATTGGGGAGTGAGTTCACAAGTGGCTTGGTGTGGCATATCCATGCTCTCCTTTGTAACGGTTGGTGCTTAAAAAAATTAAAGTACATAATCATGCCAGTAATCATAGGCAGGGACACAATACTGATTTTCCTTCAACATTTTATTGACTGTGATGACTGTGCTCTTACAACAGTGGATTCCTAGCACATGCATCATGGTTGGTACATCACAAGAATCTGGACCTGGCTGGGCAAACCAGCCCCTTCCAGACCATAGGCTTCACATCCCGGAATGGACAAAGGCTGTATGATAAAGCCACCAAAGTGCCTTCTGAAATCTATGATGTTGTACTCTAGATGCCATTCAAGGCCAAGAAAAGCCAAACAGAAGCTGCCACTTGAATTGCCATTCTCATGGCTACCCTCTCACCGTGCCAGAGTTTGTGAAGACAGAATTAATGTGGTTCTAAAGGCAATTTGAAAGCATCAAGAGAGGCGAATTATTGCATGGAAATGCAAATCAGGACTTATCTGGGCTGTTCCACAGCTGCTATGATTCATCATTTCTTCATCTGTTTTTTCTTCTTTTCCAGGTGAGGTCTCAATAAAAAAAAAAAAGGAGGAGGGAGGAGGGGAGAGTGTAAAAGTGGTAGAGCAGAGCTTCATTTGCCAGAAGAGATTTATGGCTCCTTTTATCCGAATGTAAAACACCCTTCAACAGGGAAGGAATATTAAACATTTAAAATCACCATCTATCATTCAGCCCTTATCTGTTGGTGACCGCAAATTCCTCACACGTATAGCACAGGTAGCTCTCCCTTGTCTCCCATGTTATCCCCTGGTTCAGGGGACCAGAATGCTCCAATCAGCTCTCCACAGCCATCCCTCCATTCCAGACATGCCAAGATACTTGCTACCTCAGGGACAACTCCAACAGAGTAAAGCAGTATTATTATTACACTTCCATCTCCACTGAACCGTCAAAAACTCACTCCAGCAGAAGACCAACAATTATTTTCCCCACGTTCTATATAAGCTCCTTCATTAATGGAAATTACATTCTGTTGGGTTTAAAACATTCCAGCAACCAGTTGTTGTGTGATTGAATATGTGTTAGGAAACCACTCAGTGTGGTTGAGTATGTGTTAAGAAACACTTTAAGATGTGCCATTGTACCTGAAGATCGCTGTGGAGTAAAGATGGGAACCACAGAGGGGTGGAGTCCTCTAGGTGAGAAGATGATGGAACCCATGTCTGAACAAAATCAACTGTAATGGCATGTGCTGGAAACCACCTGCCTTTGAAAGCATCAAGGAATATACTCAGAGTTACACCCCAGCAGTAGAAAAGGTGGCCCATTGCACACCCTGAGCCAAAATGGCCCAGAAACTTCCACCCAGATTTCTTCCATCTCAGCACACTGTCCAGACAGAAAATGAACCCTGTGGAAGCTGTGACAATTTTCCCCAAGTAATTTTAATACATTTTTACACATATATTTGAAGAGAAAAAGACTGTGCACCAGACTCCAGTGCTCCCAACACTGCCCCTCTAGTCAGACACTGCAGTGACCCAGGAGAAAAGACACTCTGGGGAACATCCCCCTAGTCAGCACATCTCAGGAAGACATGAAAATGTGAATATTTAGCAGACTGAGCTTTAGATTTTACTTTAAGCAGACAACACATTGGGTACATGCGCTATTTGCACTAGAATTGTGAGTGTGGGTTGTGCAAGTTCAGCACAGAAAGCATTTTTAAGTGCTTCCTTTATTCTCCTCCAGATGCTATCCACTAACCCTGTGAGAATGTCATTTTTTTTTAAGCCTGAGTTTTGAGTGTGAGTAACATCCCCAAAGATGAACAAGCCACTCCTTACAGCATGTAGCCATGCAACCTGCCCCAAGTGGTACAGAGTTTTACTTTTCTTACCTTTTTATGGTCAAATCAGGGAAACTGGAAAAAAAAACCTAAAGAAAAATAAAAAGGTCGGCCTCATAGGCTTCTGATGAATTTTCACTTAATATTACTGCAAAGCATATTGGGATCAGAAGACACTATGCAGCATTAGCGCTCTCACTTTCCATTTGGAAGTGACTTGGTGTAACAGAGTCTTGCCAGAATAACTTATTCTTGCTAAGGACAATGATCATTTAAGAGCCTCCAGCTGCAAGGTCTACTGCTTTGAAGAAACAAAACAGCTATTACATGCTTATTATATATGCATATTACATGCAACCTGGTGTAGTGGGAGGTGTCCCTGCCCATGGAAGGGGGGTTGGAGCTCGATAATCTTTGAGGTCCCTTCCAACTGTAACCATTCTATGATTCTATGCAAAGAAAATAATTGTAATTATTTAAAAAGATATACCATAGCACTGTAGAATCATCTTTGTAGGGATGAGTTCCTGTTACTTTAATGGCTATTGTATGTGAATTACCAATACAAAATATATATAAAGTACATTAAATTATACCATACGGGTGAGTAGTGTCAGCAAATATATCTCTTACAGGCATTTTATCTCTATTTTCCATTGGCAGTTGACATTGCAGATCATCTGTGATGTGCACAGACCAAGCAGCAATTAAGCATCAATATCCTCAGATGACAACTCTGGCCGGCTCCTGCAGAGGGTACCCTTCCAGCAGCAGTGGTGAGAGCATGACCAGGAAGGAAAGCTCTGCCATTAGCTCCGTACTGCACTGTGTGCATATCCATATCCAGCACCACTTAGGAACCACTCCAACAAGTGATCATCTTAACAGGGTCAGCACCTTTCCTCCCTGGGACCCCGTAACAAACTTAGCATCAGCTCCCAACTAATTGAATTGGAGCATGATCAACAGTCTAGTTGAAGGCTGTCTCGCATCCATTTCAAGATCATATTATTTCCCAATTTGCTTTCTGAGCTTCTGTTCACAGATTTAGGAAAAAGGCAAAAAATAAATTTAAAAAAATGGAAAAAAAAAAAAAAAAAAGAAGGGGGAAAAAAAGAGAGGGGAAAAAACGGCTTTACTTAACAGTTGCTATTTCGGTATCAAAAGGAGTCTGCATTGTTGATTAGAGCAAGAGATCATTATCCCTCTTAGGAGCCCAGTGAAGGTCATTGTGTTAACCTTCAAATCACTCTGTAACTGGAGGCTGCTTTTTTTCTCCTGCTGAGCCACACTGGGAGGGAAAAAAA